>PVIW01002109.1:0-240145 GCA_004026585.1 Noctilio leporinus
GGTCGGTCGGGAACGCCTCACCTACTGTCCCGCTGGCCTCCTCTGCCTCTGGGCTCTGCTCCCCTGTGTCCAGATGCTGTCCGTTCCAATCCCTAGGGTCCTGAAGACTTCTCACGCTCCTTATCCTGTCCTCTAGCTGCTTTGGTACTTGAGAACACCATCAGCACTGCTCTCTACTCTGTCGCCATCTTCCCTCCCTGTTTGTTGATTTTTAATGATAGTCATTCTGACAGGTGTGAGGTGGTATCTCATTGTGGTTTTTAATTTGCATCTCTCTGATGGCTAGTAATGTTAAGCATTCTTTCATATGCCTATGGGCTTTTTGTATGTCCTCTTCAGAGAAATGTTTATTCAGGTTTTGTCCATTTTTTTAATTGGGTTGTCTGTCTTCCTGGTGTTGAGTTGTATAAATTCTTTATATATTTTGGATATCTAACCCTTGTCTGAGGTATCATTGGCAATTATGTTTTCCCATATGGTTGATTCCCTTTTCATTGTAATACAGCAACAATAAATCAATTTTTAAAAAGAAGAAGAACAAGAAATATCAGCTATAAATGACACATCAGGCCTAATGCACATAATTGGCATTTACAGACTTGCATCTCAGAACATCAGATGATACATTCCTCTCCAGTGCCCATGGAACATTCTGAAAGAGAGGCAGCAGGTTGGGCCACCAAACTAGCCTCAACAAATTCAAGAAGATTGAAATTATACCAAGCATATTGTCTGGCCGCAATGCTTTGAAATTAGAAAGAAATTGCAAAACGAATAAAAAAATTCACAAATATGTAGAGATTAAAAAACATTACCACTAAGAAATGACTGTGTCAAAGGAAATGAAAGGTGAAATCAAAAGGTAGAGAGAGACATGAAGATGACAATGCAATGTACTAAAACTCCTGGGATGCAGGGAAAGCAGTAATAAGGTGGAAGTTTATATCATTACAAATCACCTCTAGAAACAAGACAAATCCCAAATAAGCGACATTATCTAACATTAAATAACTAGAAAAAGATGACCAAAAGCAAACCAGAGTCAGCAGAAGAAACAAAGTAATAAAAATTAGATAATTAAATAAAATAGAGAATAAAAAGACTGTACAAAACACTAATACATCAAAGAGTTTATTAATCAAAAAGATTAATAAAATTGATGAACCTCTGGCTAGACTCACTAAGAAAAAACAAAGACTAATATAAACAAAATCAGCAATGAAAGAGAAGTTACCAAAAACATCACAGATATACAAAGGATCATACTAGAGTACTATGAAACAATATATGCCACCACACTTAATAACCTAGAAGAGATCAATAAGTACCTAGAAATACATAATCTTCCTAGCCCAAATTGTGAAGAAATGGAAAAACCTAATAGACCAATAAATAGGAAATTGAAACAACCATTAAAAACCTCCCCCAGAATAATAGTTCAGGACCAGATGGTTTCACTAGTGAATTCTTCCAAGCATTCAAAGAAGATTTGATAACTGTCCTTCTCAAACTTTTCCAAAAAAATTAAATAAGAGGCAGTACTTCCTATCACATTTTATTAGGCTAACATAACCTCAGTATCAAAACCCAGCCAGGATAACACACAAAAAAGAAAACTGCAGACTAGTATCTCTGTTGAATACAGATGTAAAAATCCTAAACAAAATACTAACAAATTGAATACAACAATACATTAAAAAATAATACATCATGATCAAGTAGGTTTCATCCTAGAGGCACAAGGATGATTCAACATATGCAAATTGATCACATTAAAAAAAAAGGAAAAAATCATATGATCTTATCAGTAGATGCAGGAAAAAAGCATTTGGTAAGATACAACAATTTATTAAAACACTCAATAAAATGATAGAGATGGAAAGTACTTGAGCCTAATAAAGACCATATATGACAAACCCTCAGCTAACGTCATATTCAATGGTGGAAAACTGAAATCCTTTTTTTTCTAAAAACAGGAAGAGGGCTAGGATGCCCACTCTCACCTCTTCAACATAGCTCTGAGATTCCTAGCCAAAGAAGTCAGGCAATAAGAAGAAATAAAAGGCATCCAAATTGGGGATGAAGAAATAAGTGTCACTTTTTGCAGATGACATGATTATATATATATAGAAAACCCTAAAGACTTCACAAAAAAACTATTAGAAACAATGAACACACAGTAAAGTTGCAGGATACAAAAATCAATATACCAAAAAATCCACTGGTTTTCTGGATACTAACAATGAAATTTCAGAACTAGAAAAAGAATGAACAATTTATTTTGCAATTGCAACCAAAGAAATAAAATACTTAGGAATATCATTAACAGAGGATGTGAGGGACCTATATACAAAGTGTTGTTAAGAGATTGAAAAAGACAATGAAATGGAAAGGTATTCCATGTTCTTGGGTGGAATAACCAACATAATAATAGTCATATTAACCAAAGCAATATACAAATTTAATGCAATCCCACTCAAAATCCCAATGTCATTTTTTAAAGAAATAGAAGAAAAAAAATCATCAGATTTATATAGTACCACAAAAGATCCCAAATAGCCAAAACAATCCTGAGGGGGAAAACGAACAAACTATCCAATTAAAAAATGGGCAGAGTACCTGAATAGATACTTCTCCCATGAAAGACATGCAAAGGGCCAATGGATATATGAAAAAATGCTCAACTTCACTAGCTATTAGAGAAATGCAAATTAAAACTACTATGTGATACCACCTCACACCTCTTATAATGGCCATTATCAACAAGACTTGTAACAAAAGTGTTGGAGAGATTGTGGAGAAAAAGAACCCATATTCATTGCTAGTGGGAATATAGAATGTGTTAGCCATTGTGGAAAAACAGCATGGTGGTTCCTCAAAAAATTAAGAATAACCCTGGCTGGGTAGCTCTGTTGGTTAGAGAGTAGTCCTGATTATACCAAGGTAGCAGGGAAATATTAAGATATGTTTGTTTTTATATTTAAAACATATAAGAAATGTAAATATGATTATTATGGTGTATTATATTGGAAAATAAATAACCAATAACCTGGTACCTGCCTACTTTTGTACTTACTACATTTCTGTTTGCCTTAACTCTTAATTTAAGCTGTTCTTTTTCTTATTTTTTTAATCCCCACCTTATCATACGTTTTTATTGATTTGAGACACACACACACATCTATGTGAGAGAGAGACATTGATTGGTTGCTTCCCATACATACCCTAACTAAGGGTCAAACCCATAACCTAGGTAGGTGCCCTGATTGGGAATTGAACCTGCAACCTTTTGATATATAGGATGATGCCCCAACCAATTTAGCCATCCAACCAGGGCATAAGCACTCAGTCAGAACAGACTTAAAAAAAAGAAGATTTGCATTCTCAGGACCTACCTTTATGTCTCTTCAGTAGATAGGTGGATTTAAATAAATGAATGGGGCTAAGAATGAGCGATTTGAGCTATATGGGAGGCTGGTTACTTGTGCATGGCTTTTCTCCATGGTCAATAACCACAACTTTGGCACTTGCTTGACTTATCCTATAGTGCTTGCCTCCTCGAAGCTTGGAAGAAAACAAATATATGGTATACAAATCAATTACTAGAGGAAAAAATATATACTATTCAATAGTGTTCCTTAATTACAATGAGAAAATATTTTATTTCATGAACTTACCTGTCCTTTCAAAGTATATAATCTACTAAAAATCACGATTGGGTATTTACACTGTGGGATTGTTTAGACTCATGGCAAATAGGGAAGGGAAATTATCAGTTCATCCCTTCCCTATTTAAGCAAAACAATTAAGCAAAGCAATTGACACACCTCACGTCTACATAAGAGTGGCATTTTTCTCTCTACAATAGATGCAGTGAATATACCCAAGGAAATTGTCTATAACTATACCATTCTTTAAATTTAGTGAAGTCCAACAAATAGCATATTATATTTAATTGAAGGTAACTTAGAGTTTTGCATTATCTAGTCAGAGTTGAAGAGTTTATATTTTGGTTTCTTATGTAAATTAATTATTATGGAATCTTTGAGGACATAAACAGTAAGTGCAGGAGCAGTGCAGTTTTATTAAGCAGTTCTTTATATTTTGGTTAAACCTCAAGCCAAGCGCTATTTTCCTTTACTACTTTACTAGGAATTCTGCAGCTTCAGAGTGGTGACTGTTGAATTATAGGAGTAATAGCATCATCAGACAGTCTAACATTTAAAGAGAAAGTTAATTATCTGAAAATTTGAGGCTTATCCAGAGGTTTAAAAATATTTTATCTTATTTTTGTTTAAATACACACATATTTATTTAGCTTCTTAGCATGTTATTTCCAACTAAGTAAATCTCTTTTCATAAGAGATTATTTAAGAAATTTGGCTTATTTTACTTTTTTTGGTGACTGTGCCAAATGTCTGTTTTCTATAAGATGTGTGTCTGTTTCAACTTACTATTTTGATTATGAGTAGTTTATTATCCAGAGAGATCTTCAAAAATAGAATATTTGCTTAAGAGTTCTTATGTATATGGTTGAGTAGATATTTTAGAATATTTGGGGTTTATAAATAGCATGTAAGATAATATTGGGAACATATTAAGTATAACCTATAATGCTTTAAAAAAAAAGGAAGGGGGAAAAAAAGATGATAATATTCCAAGTATCTCCAATAAGGAAGTGAGTGGGTGGAACATCTTCAAATGCTGATTTGGCTTCCCTTAGAATAGTGCAAATGTCTTTGACTTTAACTGACTGAGGTTCCAGCATTTATTCTACCTACTTAAGTTTGTCCAGCCTCTCAAGTTTTACTACTTTTTACAAATACTAACTTGAGATTCCGACTGACTTCCACACTTTGACTTATACCTTTCCACATTCGGGGTGTGAATTTCCTGGGGGGGTGTTATTTTATGTTTGAAGTTGCTCAGAGTTTCCATCTGCTTTTACTTGACTTGTGGTCTTGAAGATCATGCTTGGCCCATGGGATACTGCAGCATGCCGAGAGGATGTCGAGTTTTGTCAGCCAGTGAAATATGTCTGGGTTTTTCTTTTCCTTTTTTCTTTCAGAAGCTTTCATACACTCCTCATCTTGTGTGGTCTTCACTTAACTGAATTTATATTTAACAGAACGACTCACTCTCTTTATCATCTTCTATGACTTGGTCTTTTTTAAGGAGAGGTGTGTGGAGGGAACATCTGGCCAAAAAACTGTAGCCTTGGTAATAAGAAAACTTAAACCCAGAAGCTTAAAGTACTGTTATATATGAATGTGCTTTAATATTCACAAATGCATATTTTCTGATGTAGAAGAGGATGATTTCACTTATGTACAACTCCCCCAAAATTCTCATGCCAGCAGTGGACTCCAAGTTTGTCTGTGATCCAAATGACTTTTTTGTTTGTTTGTTTTTAGGCACTACTACAGTCTTCAGTTAAGCAACAAATAGAAGCTATTGAAAAACAGTACATTTCTGCAATTGAGAAACAAGCACACAAGTGTGAGGAGTTGTTAAATGCTCAGGTAAAATAATTGCACACCCATTATATATTTATACTTTTCTTCTGCCCCTCCTCCCCTGAGAGCTTTATAACTATTTATTCAGTTTCGTACCATTTACTTTCCATGGTGTATTTTGGAGAAAAAAATATGCTTATGTAAACTCAATGTTAAAGTTTGGGAATTTTATGATAGACTAAAAATAGGGCTGAAAGACTAAAATTTGTGGAACTTCCTCAAATTAATAATTCTTATGTTAATTTCAGGGTTATAGTATTATTGTACTTACCAAATAAGAGAAGCAAATAGGTAACTATAAATGTATTATTGCATGTGTAATTATTTTTATAGTATAAGATTATAAATTTTTAATTTTTAGAAGTTTTTATATTTGAGTTACATTTTGTTGCATACTTGGCGTTTTCTATTTTTCCACTGAATTTTTTTCTTTTCTTGATTTAATATCTTAGAAGCCATTAAAGACATGACTAGCTGATTTACATTAAACAATCAGTTGAAGAGTATTTATGGATGTAAATATAAGTAATGCAGGAAATTCTCAGCAACACTTTTGAATAACAGAACTTGGTAGGGGAAAATAAAATCAATTTCATTTTAAAGGACCTGTTTTGTATCATGGGAAGAAAATAAACTAAGAATTTAAAAAGCAGAATTAGGAATGTAAATGAGGTTTCATAAATATGCTACTATATCCCCAAGATAGGGGGAAGCTGTGTTAAATTTTTCAATGTCATTTTCATAAGTGAAAGAAGAAATACACAGGGAATTTTATAAATTTGATCTAGCAATTAAACACTTTTGGATGGTGAACTAGGTTGTCTCAGGTATGAAGTTGTGTGACTTAGTAATATAACAGAAAAATCACAGAGAAAAATTAAGGTCAGAGAACTGTGAGAACAGTGTAAGGTACGTATTAGCCAGGACAGGCTAGGTTATGCCCCAAACTCTCTGGCTTCAGAAAGCAAGGTTTATATCTTATTCATGCTAAACATACACTCAGGATTACCTTGGAGCTTGGTCTTATGTTGCCCTAAGCCTAGGAAATAGCCCGATAGTGTCATTCCTATATGAAAAATTGCCTGTTATTATTGCATAGTGAAAATAAGCCCAGTCAGATCTACCAGTAATTCAATATTCTGGACTGGAAATGACAGTTCCATTCCCAATTTATATCCACAACACTCCTTCCTTTCCCCCTGTCATAATGGAGACAAGTAGTGAGATCCAACTATGAACCTGGAATAGACAGAGCAGGAAATACATGATAAACAGCACTAATATACCTCTGTTCTCTTTTGGTCACCAGCTAGTCAGCCATTTCACAGGCAAATTTAGTTATCCTGCCCCTGTGAGTGGAAATCTGAAAGTTCTAGCTAGCTAATGCCTCCAGCTCAAAAGTCCAGATTTCTGGCTGATGGTGAGGAATAATGTGCTGCAGTTTCTATATTATCAGGTCCAGATATATCATCCTTTTTGACCAGAAGAACTAGAAACTAACATATATATGTCTTCCTACAGCACAGCTAGCATAAGTGGTCAGACAAAGGTACTCTAATTACTCAGTAGCAAATATTTAAAATCAGAGCTGCACAGCTCTCATTAGTATGAAGCAATTCCAAAATTTCAGTGGACAGATTAAATAAGAATCACTGCACAGGAATAGGATTGCTCTTTGCTTTTCCATGGTTTTCTTTTCAGAGTTTAGGAATAGGGTCTCTAGTTCATTGTTTTTTATGATCTTGTAGGTTTTTAATTTTTTAGAATCTTTGTTGGCTGTATCTAATGTAGTGTTGGAGATTATAGCATTTCCCTGCCTGCTTTCTGTCCACAGGAAACTGGGATTCCTGGATCATTGTAGGTAGCAAATAGTCATAGTTCAGGGGAATGGGTCTTTTAGCTTCTTATTTGTTTGATTACAATCAGCTTCATTCAGCAAAGGCATACCACACTCACAGTTATTTCAGAGACATACTTCTTAGATTGAATGTTTATATGCTTTCCACCCTCATGCTTGTCTGTCTGTGTCTCTCTTTTACCCAAATCAGTGGGTCCAAATGCAAGTATGTACATATAGTACATACAGTCATAGCCTTATTGGGTCTTTGCTGGGGAACATCATAATCAGCTGACTCTTTGACAATGAGTATGATTAACATACACATGGGGTTTTTTCCTTTATTTTTATTATTGACACTATTGTAAATGTCCCCCTTTTACATCCCTTTGCCCTCCTCTACCTAGCACCCCCTTCTTCCCTCTGCCCATAACCACACCATTGTCTGTGTCTGTGGGCTACGCATACATGTTCTTTGGCTAATCTTCTCCTTCTTTTCATCTAGTCACCCCCTGCTCCCTTCCCTCTGAGACCTGTCAATCTCTTCCACAAATCTATGTCTGTCTTTCTATTTTGTTCACTAGTGTATTTTGTTGATTAGATTCCACACATAAGTAAGATCATATGGTATTTGTCTTTCTCTATCTTATTTCACTTAGCATAATAATCTCCAGGTCCATCCATACTGTTGCAAAACATAAAGTTTCTTTCTTTTTATAATCACATAGTATTCCATTGGTCTTAATAGTTGAGGCAAGGTGGATCTTAGTTGATCTTTGTTCCACAAAGGCCTTCTCAACTGTTTCTTTTATAAATTGAGGTTGGGAAAGATGGTCCATTCAAATCTCAATTTTCTAAACTTTTCTATTATGTAATTCATTGCTTGTGAATTATCTTTCTCTTGTGAACTTAGTGCTAAACTTGTCATTTAAAAAAATACTCAAAAATTTCTTGTTAAACATAGCCAACAACAGAACTAATAAATGAATTCAGCAAAGTTGTACGTTAAAAGATTAACAGACAAAAAATTAATAGTGTTTTTATACACCTGCAATGAACTAATCAAAAAGAAAAGAAAGCAATTCAAATTACAATAGCAACTTAAAGAATAAAGTACCTAGCAATCAATTTAAGGAGGTGTTGGACTTGTACACTGAAAGAAACAAAGCATTGCTGAAATAAATTAAAGATAATCTAAATAAATGGAAAGTCATCCCATATCCATTAGTTAGAAATATCTGGTGGAGAGCATTCAAGACTTTTAGTTTAGTATGATGAAATGCTATTTAAAAAACCAGATGCTAAAAGGGGGGTATCATTAATAGGTCAAACCATGTAAAGTGTAGAAATGGTGATCCCTCAGCATTTTTTTGAAATCCTATTTATTCAGATGCCATTTGAAATTTGAAATAATAGCTGAATTGTGCCTTAGGAATAATTTAGTTTGATGTGAGTGTGTGTTTATCTTACTCTTTCAGATTTTTAGTTGTCTAATTTGCACTAGTGGTTATGTGCTAAGGTCCTTCTGTAGGAAGCTTATGCCCATTTTTCCCCAGTATACACCATGCTGCAGTGACTAATTCAGCCTATACATTACTTGCGTTCCCTCCACCCTCTGTCCAAGCCCCCTGCCACCACCAAAATAAATGGTTTGGTTTTCAGTTCTAAGACATTAATGCATTAAACAGGGGGAAATGGGGTTCTCGTTGTTTCTTTAGCAAAGATGTCTAGAAGTTAATTATATGAAAATAACCTTTGTTATTATTAACAGTTTAAGGCTTTATAATATATGTTTTAAAAATTCCACGTGTACCAATTTATAGATCATAAGCAATGCAAAAAAGATACTCATCCACTGAGCTTTTACCAGCAAATTTTTAAACTTGTAATTTGATGATTAAAACCTGTTAGATTTATGTGATGGTTTATTTTATGTCTCAGCTTTGCTAGGCGATGGTGTTTGTTTGGTCAAGCATTGGTCTAGGTATTATTGTAAAGGTATTTTTTAAATTTTATTAACATTTGTAATGAGTTGACTTTCAATAAAGGATATTACCCTAGGTATTGTGTATGGACCTCATCCAACCAATTAAAGACTTTAAGAGCAAATACTATGGTTCCCTGAAAAAAGAAGAAATCCTTTAATATTGTAACAGAAATCCTGTCAGTTTCCAGCCTGCCCAAAGGAATGGCTGCTATCTAGCTCCCAAAATACCATGAGTTAATTTCTTCAAATAAATTAATCTCAATTTCTCTCTCTCCCACCTCCCTCTCTCCTCCACATATCCCATTGGTTCTGTTTCTGTGAAAATGCCTGTCTGATGTAGTTTGTAAGGTGGGATTTATTTGCTCATCTTTGAGATTACCATGACTTTTCAGGGATGCTTAAGAACTTTGTCATGCCTTTCTATACATACATATGCTATTTAGCTACCAAGCTTTAGTTAGGTTGTTATATAGTTGCTGAAAAAGTGCTCAAAAGCTGTATTTGCATCTTTGTCTTACCATTTCTATTGCTTTGGGACATGCCAAATGCTTACTTTAAATCTTATGATGTATTTATTAATTCATATATGTAGGTATTGAGGAATTCTGGCTACCTTTATTGTGTATATCCAAAAGTATGTACTAGAGTTACATCAAATAGTCAAAGTTAGTTGTCTCATAAATTCAAACAAAACTCATCCAGTTATGTTAATTAATTTTTGGTAATAATTTTTTCATACAGTTACATGGTAATACATGAAAAGGGTGGTATCAAAATTCAGATTTTGTAAGAATTAATGATATATATTTACTTGCTCTGTTTTCTTTTTAGTTAACCAATAACAACACTAATTTTATTATTTATTTAATAGTTGTGGTGTTATTATTCTAATCCCTTCTTAACATACCATCAGGATCACTTGAGTCTCATTCTCATAAAATAGGCAGAAAAAGTGTGCCTTGAGACCATCTATCTGCCAGGAAAAACACCTTTTATTACCTGCTAATTATTGTCCCAAAAATATATGTTGGCAAATTGTGGCTGGCCATAAAATTATTTTCTCTCTTACCACATACTTCACTTTCCTTTATTTCTCATATATAATAAATTTAAGAGAGTGAATAAAGAAGTGAAATTATAAATTAAAACCCACTACACAGGAAATAATAAGATTACTTGCTATTTCTTTTTATATTCTTTGAGAAAATAGATTATTATTCTCATTTAAAATAAGACATGTAATGTTTGTCTTAAGAAAAAAGCCACAGAAAGAACAGTCCTACTCATTGCTTGGGGATAAAATTGTAATAATGATGAAAAGGAGAAATTAGAATTTAATCCCTGTGTAATTTTTTAAATTCCTGTGTGTGTTTATCCTTTCACTACTCTATCAGTACAGAGATCACTTTTTTTTTTTTTTTTTAATAGAAGGCATGTTAAAGGAAAAGAGAAGCCCTAGATTTGTGATAAGATTGCTATTGTGCACCAGCTTGGAGCTTACAAATGAGAACAGTGAAACATGGCCTGTGGTCTTTCAAGGCAGTTAGAAAACAATGAGCTAAGTATCCTAGACTGAAAATGGAATAGTACTCTTAACTTCAGAGAAGACTGTTTCACAAACTTGTGACTGTAATGCTGGTCCCTGGCATGATTCCAGATGGATTGCTAAAGAAGAACAGTAACTTCTGAAACCACAATTGATTTGCTGAGAAAATATTGTCTAGCTAAATTTACCCTTCTGGAGGAGAGAGATTGCCTAGGCCAGTCAGGTAAAGATCATCTAAGTCTTAACAAATTAAATCTTTCACAAGATCATTGTGAACAAAAGTATGACATATACGACGGAAATATAATTGGCTAAGCAGCCACACCAAATATATAAACATATAGATCAATATTTATTTAAAGGGATAGTCTTTAGTGAAATTCCACTAAAGTCTTTAGTGAAAACCATAGTACTATGGTTACCCTTATTTTGCTCAATGTTATCAATGCTTTGGATGAAAATATTGAAAAGATTTTTTTTTATATTTGTACATGACATGAATTGTATTTAAAACATTTTTTAGAAGCTGGAGTAGTTGGGCTATATCTAAAGTGAAATTCAAAAGGAATAAATATTTGAATTTTATACTTAAAACATGAAAATCAGTAGAAGATTAGGAGCTCAATTCAGCCATGTAATGTGCACTTAACATATAGGAGTGTTATATTTCATAAGTTTCAAAAGCTGATTTTAAAAACTAATGTAATTTTACTTTGTTGTAATTGAAATCAACTCTCCTAAGCGGGAAAAATGGAAGAGTGGAGTCCCACTCTTCGAATTTATATTACACAGTTTCTTTAAGTGCTAGGTATCATATTTTTAAAAGGTTATTTTCAAACTGGAACATAATTTAAGGACAGTGGATATAGGATTGAAGGGACATAAAAGCACATACTATGAAGAAGAATTAATGAACTACTGGAAATAAGTTACCTACTTTAAAGTTTGAAGTCAGGTTAAGTATTCTTTAAGTTCATTTCTGGCCCTAAAATTTTGTGATTATAGAAATTGAGTTTAATTTGCATTCACTTAGCATTTGCTGAATGGAGAACCAGTTAGACACAGCATGACTTAAGTTGATTTCATCATTCTTGCCTTAATTTCCTCTTTTGTCTAGAGACATACTTAAAGATTTGAAAAGAAAATATTTTATACAGTATATTTTTAGGCTGTTTACTTCAGTCCTTAAAGGGAATACTCTTAGAAAACAATTTCTGTCTTTACACTGATAACTTTTAAAAATATATATTTTATTTCTATAAATCAATATGTTAGATATTTTTCTTCAGAAAGATTAACATTTTCTTTAAAATATCCACTGTGAAAACTTACGGTCAAGATGGAAGCATAGCGGGGCATGCTTAGCCTCCTTGCACAACCACTGAAAGAATTACATATAAATAAAATCAAAACAAATAACATGCAGAACTGTCAGAAAATCGAGCAGTATGGAAGTCCAACAACCAAGATTTTTAAGAAGCCACATTCATCCAGATGGGTAAGGGGGGCAAGTAGAGGAGATGGGCAGAGAGGTGCCGGGAGGCAGTGTGGTACAGAGAAGTGGCAGTGGCAGAACCATCAGTGCCACATTCCCTTAGCAGTAGACAAAAATTGGGAAACCTTGGGCGTGAGCAATCCCAGCCCTACACCAGACTGCACACCAGGGTTTCAGTACCAGGAAAATAAATACTCATAACTTCTAGCTGTAAAAACCAGTGGTGTTTGGGGTGGCGGACAAAACTGCTGGATTTTCAAGAGACTGCATTTAAAGGGCCCACATGGACTTAGAATGCATGCAAACCCACCCACTCAGGGCAACATCTGGAAGGATGCAGGTCACATATGGGAAGTGGGTGAAGAGCCTGGGAACAGGATGAACACTGGAAAAGCCAGATGGCGGTATTGTCCCCTCTCCAAGCTCCCCACACACAGAACCACAAAGCGGTAAAGCAGGTTGCCCCACCCGGGTAATTACTTAAGACACCACTCCACACAGTTCACAGGCGCATTTTCTTAGGCCATACTAAGACAGGGAGTCAATGCAGCACTACATAGAAACAAACACAGAGAGGCTGCCAAATTGAGGAGGCAAAGAAATATGTCCCAGATGAAAGAACAGAACAAAACCCCAGGAAAAAAACCACTAAATGAAATGGAGATAACCAGCTTATCAGATGCGGAGTTCAAAGAACACATTGAATACAACAACAACATAAAGGAAGAAATGAGGACTATACTAAGAAATAAATTAAATAAATAAACACAAACTATGGGGAACCATCAGCAGAGGGGAGGAAGTTGAGTTCCAAATGAACAATTTGAAACATAATGAAGAAAAAAGCATTTAACCAGAACAGCAAGAAGAAAAAAGAATTTAAAAACAAGGATAGCGTAAGGACCCTCTGGGATACCTCTAAACGTACCAATATCCAAATCATAGGGTTGGCCTAAAGAGAAGAGGAAGATCAGGAAATTAAAAACTTATTGAAAAAAATAATGAAAGTAAATTTCCCTAATTTGGTGAAGGAAATAGACATACAAATGCAGAAAGCAAAGAGAGTTCCAAACAAGTCGGACCCAAAGAGAATCACGCCATGACACATCAAGATTGAAATGCCAAAGGTTAAAAGCAGCAAGAGAAAAGAAGACAATTACCTACTAAGGAGTTTCCATAAGACTATCAGCGGATTTCTTAAAAGAAACTTTGCAGACAAGAAGGAACTGTCAAGAAGTATTCAAAGTGGTGAAAAGCAAGGACCTACAATGACTCTATCCAGCAATGCCATCATTTAGAATGCAAGGTCAGATACAGAGCTTCCCAGACAAGGTAAAGCTAAAGGAGTTCATCGTCGCCAAGCTATTTTTACATTTAATGTTAACAGAACTTATTTAGGACAAAGAAGGTTAAAACTGTAAACATTAAAATGGCAACAAATTCACAGCTATCAAAAACTGAATCTTAAAAATATGTAAATAAAACAAAATAAAATAAGCAAACAACCGGAAGAGGAACAGAATCATAGAGATCTGATAACCCTCTAATAATCTCCTCTCAATATGGAGATTATTGGGGGGTTATCAGCTGGGAGAGGGAAGAGGGAGCGTAAGTGATAAAATGAAAGTAACCAGAAGTATAATTGGTAGGTACAAAATAAAGAGATGTTAAGGATAGTATAGGAAATGGAGAAGCCAAAGAACTTCTATTCATGACCTATGGATATAAACTAAGGGGGGATTTGCTGGAGGGAACTGGGGTACAGGGCAGAGGGGGACAAAGGGAAAATAGTTGGGACAACTTTAATAGCATAACTAATAAAATATATTTTTTAAATATCCACTGTGGATAAATTGAACTTCTTGAGTAGAAATAATTTCATGTGAAATACTTTTTATTAGCTTATAGAAGATAAGCATTGAAAACAGATTGCAGAGCTAATAGTAAAATAACTGCTTATTGTAAAAAAATTTCCCCACTGTTTCTTTGCCCTAAGATTTTTAAAAGAATATATATTCTGTTATAAATGATAACAATTTTGATGAAAAGGAAACATGAGAAAAGTATAGTTCATGGAGTCTCTATCATATAAGCAATTTAATAATTCAGATTGGATGGCAGTTTATCATTTTGTTACTTTACAGTTAAAGATTATCAGTCAGAAGTATGATGGTAGATAAAACATAGTTTTATTATCTGTGTACACAAAACACAGCATTGTTTCAGTGACCCCAAGCATTAACTAAATCAAGCTCTGAAATATTCTGCATTTAAATTCTCATCATTTGCACTCCTTTCAAGGTCTGTTTCAAGAAATGATGATCTATTACTTATCTCAGAAATATTTTTCATGAATACTTATGAGTTCTTCATTTCTCCCCACTGTGACTTAACCATTCTTATAAAGCCTATATCACTTGATTGTATGAATGGCAGTGGAAGAGAAAAAAGTAGATAGATGAAGTGAGGATTGAAGTTCAGATTAAGAAATTACTAGATTTACCATAAGTAGCCTGCCTTAAAAAATATGTTCACTTATATTATGTAATAGGTGCATGCTCTCAGCATTTTACTCCTAACTTGTTTAATGTTCATGTTTCACTTTAGATGTTACTGGAATGAAACAAATAGATGAGACTACCTAGAACAGAGCTAGAAGAAGTTTGTAGTTGTGCCCAAAGTAGGCACCCTTTTACCTCCTCTCAGTGAAAAGGGACCTGGAATAAGCAGAAGGGTTTCCAGTGGCAGCGGCCTCCAGCCGTTCCCATGCAGCTTCTTCCTGTGCGGCACTGTTCAGCCTGCAGTGCTGTGTTATTAAAGCCCGTAAATCAGAGGCTGCCAAAAGCCCACCTGTAGCCTAACAAAGTTTGGTTTATAAGGTTGCTGCATGAGGGGTAATATATACCAAGGGAACTATGAATGTCTTTAAAAGGGGGCATGGGGAAGACTATTATAGGATTTGGGGGCTAGAATTAGTCATAGTATGCCTGCAGAGATTCATCAGGGTTTGTTTAAAACATGACTGGAATAATCTGTGATCTTTAGAACACATGCGTCTCTCTAGAGTTACTGTTAGGTCAATTTTTTTCTGTGGTCTTATCTTAAAATACATGGATCTGAGGGGAGTATTGTTAAAAGATTTGACCTCAGATAGTCTTATGCACATCATGCCAGGTCTGGCACGATTTATTTGTTTTGCGACTCAACTGTGTTTTGCAAAATGTGGTTTTTGTTTCCACTTAAGAGTTCTCCCTTTTGGGTTAGTTGTCAGTAATACTGTCTTTTATTTTATCAGGGTAATTGCAATCTTTTTCTGACTTAACCTCAGTTCATCAGTTCATGGCACATTATCCTATCCAGTCTTGCAAAGCCTGTGTGTGTGTGTGTGTGTGTGTGTGTACATGTACCCATACATGCATGAAATTTGTATCCTTATTTCCCAATTTTCATCTGGTCTTCCCTCTCACTGGGGGAATCATTTAAATATGTGTCCTTATTTTGCAATCTCTGTACTATTATTTTGTGTTCATTTATTTTTATTTTATAAAATAGTATTATGTATAGAATCATTCTGTTTCCAACTTGTTTCCACTGAGATCAATGCTTCTAAAATCCACTAAATATTATGACCTTAAATTGAAAATTGTTGACATGTGTGTATGGTTTCCCATCTTTCCATTACTATGTGTGAATCTAATTCACTTTGCTAAATTGTAAACGCTACAGAATGAATCCACCATATTTTTTCTGCCTACTCTCCCCTGATGGACTAGGTTGTCTCTAAGTCTTCACCAACCCAATAACTTTTTTTTAAATTTAATTTTACTGTTGTTGTATTACATCCATCCCCTTTTTACTCCCCTCTGTCCCCTTCCCCACCCACCCACTCCCCCACAAAGTCAATCCCACTTGTTGCCCTTGTCCATGGTTCTTCCATACTAGTTTCTTGACTAAACTGCTCCCCTTCTTTGCCTCTTTCTTCCCGCTGCCCATTGAAGGTCTATTCATTGTATTCATGTATCTGGTTCTGTTTTGCTGGTTGTTTGTTTTGTTCATTATTATCCTGTAATGGGTGAGATCATATGGTATTTGTCCTTCACTGACTGGCTTATTTCACTAAGCATAATACTCTCTAGTTCTGTCCATGTTGTTGCAAAGGGTAGGAGTTCCTTCTTTCTTTCTGCTGTGTAGTATTCCATTGTGTAAATGTACCAAAGTTTTTTGATCCAATCATCCACTGATGGACACTTAGACTGTTTTCAGCACTTGGCTATTGTAAATAGTGCTGCTATGAGCATAGGTGTACATAGGTTCTTATGAATTGGTGTTTCAGAGTTCTTCGGGTATAGTCCTAGTAGTAGAATTGCTGGATCAAAAGGCAGTTCCATTTTTAGTTTTTTAAAGAAACACCATACTGTCTTCCATAGTGGCTGCACGAGCCTGCATTTTCACCAGCAGTGCATGAGGGTTCCCTTTTCCCCACATCCTCACCAACATTTGTTTGATGATGTGTTGATGATTGCCATTCTGATTGGTGTGAGGTGGTATCTTACTGTGCATCTCTCTGATGGCTAGTGATGTTGAGCATTCTTTCATATGCCTTTGGGCCCTTTGTAGGTCTTCCTCAGAGAGGTGTCTGTTCAAGTTCTTTGCTCATTTTTTTAATTGGGCTGTCTCCCTGGTGTTGAGTCCCATAAGTTCTTTATATATTTTGGATATCAAACTCTTGTCTGAGGTATCATTGGCAATTATGTTTTCCCATACAGTTGGTCCCCTTTTAATTTTGCTGGTGTTTTCTTTAGCTGAACAGAAACTTTCAGTTTGGTAAAGTCCCATTTGTTTATTTGTTTTTTATTTCTTTTGCCCTTGGTGAAGAAGTATCAGTAAACATATTTCTGCATAGGATATCTAAAATTTTACTGCCTATATTTTTCTCCAGGACCTTTATGGTGGCACTGCTTATGTTCAAGTCCTTTATCCATCTTGAGTTTATTCTGGTGTATGGTGTAAGTTGGTGGTCTAGTTTTATCTTTTTGCATGTTGCTGTCCAGTTCTCCTAACACCACTTGTTAAAGAGACTGTTTTTACTCCATTTTATGTTCCTTCCCCCTTCGTCAAATATTAATTGACCATAGAGCCCTGGGTTTATTTCTGGGCTCTCTATTCTGTTCCATTGATCTATATGTCTGTTCTTATGCCAGTACCAGACAGTTTTGATGACAGTAGCTTTGTGGTATAGTTTGATGTCTGGTATTGTGATTCCTCCTACCTTGTTCTTTTTTCTCAAGATTGCTGTGGCTATTTGTGGGCTTTTTTGGCTCCATATAAATTTTTGAAGTATTTCTTCTATCTCTGTGAAGTATGTCATTGGCATTTTAATTGGGATTACATTGAATCTATAGATTGCTTTGGGTAGTATGGACATTTTAATGATGTTAATTCTTCCCATCCATGAACATGATATATGCTTCCATTTATTTGCATCTTCCTTAATTTCTTCAGTGTTCTGTAGTTTTCTGAGTACAGGTCTCTTACTTCCTTGGTTAAGTTTATTCTTAAGTACTTTATTTTTCTTGTTGCTATGGTAAATGGGATTTGTTTTTTCACTTCTATTTCTGATGTTTCATTATTGGTATACAAAAATGCTTTTGATTTCTGGATATTGACTTTATATCCAGCTATTTTGCTAAATTTGCTTATTAGGTCGAGTAAGTTTTTGGTGGAGCCTAATGGGCTTTGTATGTACACTATCATATCACCTGCAAATAATGACAGTTTAACTTCCTCCTTTCCAATTTGGATACCTTTGATTCCTTTTTCTTCTCTGATAGCTATGGCTTGAACTTCCAAAACAATGTTGAACAGAAGTGGTGAAAGTGGACAGCCTTGTCTTGTTCCTGATCTTAGGGGGAAAGCTTTTAGTTTTGCCCATTGAGTATGATGTTGGTTTTGGGTTTCTCATATATGGCCTTTATGATGTTGAGGTATGCTCCCTCTATTCCCATTTTGCTGAGTGTTTTTATCACAAATGGTTGCTGTACTTTATCAAATGCTTTTTCAGTATCTATTGATATGATCATGTGGTTTTTGTCTTTCATTTTGTTGATGTGGTGTACTACATTTATTGACTTGTGAATGTTGTACTATCCTTGCATCCCTGGGTTGAAACCCACTTGATCATGGTGTATGATCTTTTGAATGTATTGCTGGATCAGGTTGGCTAATATTTTGTTGAGAATCTTAGCATCTATGTTCATCAGAAATATTGGCATATAGTTTTCTTTCTTAGTTATGTCTTGACCTGATTTTGGAATTGGAATAATATTGGCCTCATAGAAAGAGTTTGAGAGTCTTCCCTCTTCTTGGATTTTTTGGAATAGGTTGAGAAGGATAGGAGTTATTTCTTCTTTAGATGTTCAGTGGAACTCACCTGTGTATCCGTCTGGTCTGGGGCTCTTGTGCTTTGGGAGATTTTAGATTACTTCTTCAATTTCACTAGTTGTTATTGGCCTATTCAGGCTTTCGGCTTCTTTTGGATTCAGTTTTGGTAGATTATACATTTGCAGAAATGTGTCCATTTCACCCAGGTTGTCATATTTCTTGTCATGTAGTTGTTTGTAGTAATTTCTTACAGTCCTATGTATTTCTGAAGTATCAGTTGTGATTTCTCCTATGTCATTTCTGATTCTGTTTATTTGGGTCCTCTCTTTTTCTTGATGAGTCTGGTTAAAAACTTGTCAATTTTGTTTATTTTTTCAAAGAACCAGCTCTGGATTTGTTGATTCTTCGAATTGTAGTTTGAGTCTCTAAGTTATTTAATTCTGCTCTGATCTTGATGATTTACTTCCTTCTACTTGCTCTGGGCTTTGTTTGTTGTTGCTCCTCTAGTTCTTGCAGCTTTGTAGTTAGGTTGTTTGTATAAGCTTCTTCTGTCCTTTTTAGGTGGGCCTGTGTTGCTATGAATTTCCCACTGAGGACTGCCTTTGCTGTGTCCCATAGGTTTTGGGCTATTGTGAATATTGTGTATTCATTCTCATTTGTTTCCAGAAACTTTTCGATTTCATCTTTGATGTCATTGTTCACATATTCATTACTTAAAAATGTGTTATTCAGTCTCCATGAGTTAGAATGCTTTTGTTTTTTTCCCTTGAGGTTGGTTTCTAGTTTCAAGCCATTGTGATCTGAGAAGATGCTTGATATGATTTCAGTTTTCCAGTATTTGTGGAGGCTTGTCTTGTGACCTACCATATGGTCTATCTTAGAGACTGTTCCATGTGCATTTGAAAAGAATGTGCATTTTGCTTCTTTGGGGTGAAAGGTTCTGTATATATCAGGTCCATTTCCTCTAGAGTATTGTTCAGTGACACAATATCCTTGGTGTTGTTTTGTTTGGAAGAGCTTCCATTGTTGATAATGGGGTATTAAAATCCCCTACTCTTACAGTGTTGCTGTCTATATCCTTCTTGAAGTCCTCCAAGATTTTCCATATATATTTCGGAGTGCCTATGTTGGGTGTATATATGTTAACCAGAGTTATATCTTCTTGATGGATTGTTCCCTTAAGTATTATGAAAAGTCTTTCTTTGTCTCTTTTTATGGCCTTTATCGTAAAATGTATTTTGTTGTCTGAAATCAATATTGCTACTCCAACCTTTTTTTCATGTCCATTTGCTTGATATATATTTTTCCATCCCTTCACTTTCAATCTGTGTCGATCTTTTGTTCTGAGGTGGGTCTCTTGAAGACAGCATATATGTGGGTCGTATTTTCTTATCCATTCAGCTACCCTATGTCTTTTGATTAGCACATTTAATCTGTTTACATTTAAGTTTATTATTGATTGATACTTATTTATTGCCATTTTCCCCCTTTGTACCTGTGTTCCTCTCTGTCTTTCTCTGTTTCTTCATTTGTTTAAAGCAGACCCGTTAGCATTTCTTGCAATGCTGGTTTGGTAAAGATGTATTCCTTTAGTCTTTTGTCTGGGAAACTCCTTATTTCTCCTTCCATTTTGAATGAGAGCCTTGCTGAGTAGAGTATTCTTGGTTGCAGGCCTTTGTTTCCCATTACTTGAAATATTTTTTGCCATTCCCTTCTAGCTTGTATTGTTTCTGTTCAGTAATCATTTGATAACCTTATCAGAGCCACCTTATATGTCATTTGTTTCTCTCTTGATGGTTTTAGGATTCTCTCTTTATCTTTGAAATTTGCCATTTTAATTATAATGTGTCCTGGAGTGGATCTATTTGGATTCATCCTCATTGGGAACCCTCTTTGCTTCCTGAACTTGAGTAATATTTTCACTCATCATGTTAGGAAAGTTTTCTATCATTACTTTTTTGAAGAGGTTTTCTATTTTCTCTTCTCTTTCTGGTATCCCTATGATATGGATATTATTGCATTCCATTGCAGTTGTTCTGCAGTTCTCTTTAAACCACTTCATTCTTGTTCAGCCTTTTTTCATTCTGTTGCGCTGTCTTGGAATATTTTTCTAGGTTGTCCTCCAACTTGATGATCTGATCCTCTGCTTCCTCTAGCTTGCTGTTGATTCCTTCTACTGTGTTCTTTAATTCAGAAATTGTATTCTTCATTTCCTCCTGGCTCTTACTGATAGTTTCTGTGTCCTTTTTAATGTGGTGGCATTCTCAGTAAGTTCCTTGTAACTTCCCTGGAGTTCTTTGTAGTTCCCCTGGAGTAGTTTGTAGTTTTCTTTGAGCTGGCTGAGCTCATTGAACTTCTCTATTATCATTATTTTGAAATCCATATCTGATAGTTTGCTTGCCTCTGTTTCAGTTAGTGAGCTTTCTGCGGCCTCCTTTCCTTTTGGCAATGGACTATTTCTTTTTCTCCCCATTTTTAGGTTTTGTTGTAATCCAGTCAGACTGTGTTCAGCTGCCAGGCTAAGGAAATGGTAGGCTGGAAGGATTGATTTAGTTCTAATCCTATCAGTCACCAGGCTCAGATGCTGCTTAGGGTGACAGACTGATTCAGTTGTAAATCAATAAATGAACTACCAAACTCAGGCCCTGCTGGGCTAGACAGAGAGGTTCAATTGTAATCAATGGATCAGCCACCAGCTCAGGTGCAGCCTAGTGGGACAAATTCAGATGTAAATCAATGAATCTGTGATCACCCACCAGGCTGAGGAGCCACTGGGCTAGACAGCAAGGTACAGTTGTAATCCAGTGAATCTGTGATTAGCCACCAGGCTCAGGTGGTGCTGGTCTGGACTGTAAGATTCTATTGTAATCCAATGAATCTGTGGTCGGCTGCCAGGATAAGTGGCCACTGGGCTAGACTGAAAGATTCGGTTGTAATCCAATGAGTTTGTGATCAGTCACCAGGCCCAGAGGCCAGTGGGCGGGACAAACCAATGCAGTTGTGAACCAATGAATCCACCATAAGCCACCAGGTTCACTTGCCACTGTGTGGGGCTGACTGTCTGACCCAGCTGTAAGTCAGAGTATAATCAGCCACCAGGCCCAGACGCTGCTGGGCGAGGACTGACCCAGTTGCAAACCAGTGAATCCACGATCAGTTACCAGGCTTACATGCCACTGTGTGGGGCTGACTGACAGACCCAGGTGTAAGTCAGAGAGCTTATAATCAGCCGCCAGGCCCAGGAGCTGCTGGGCAAGAGATATCTCTTCTGGTGCCACCTATTATCTGTGCTCAGACATGGCAGGGCAGGAGAGGTTTATTCAGATGTAAATCAGAGAATTATGATCAGGCACAACCCAATAACTTTTATGTGTTCTTATAGTTTAGTGTAAGAAAAAATGTTTGTCCTTCGATTTGTCTATCCGTTGTTGATCATCTCTATCCAAGAGTAATTGCTGTATGATAGGCTATACATACATTTAAATATTACCAATTAATTCTCCAGGGTGGCAGTGACAGACTGCAGTCCTAGCAGCAACAACACACAGCTTCCTGCATCCTCAAAAGACTTGACATTATCCAGCTTCTAACTTTTACTCTTTTAATGAGTGATGCCTCCATTCTAATTTGCATTTTTATCATAAATTCGTTAATTTGGGGATTACCTTTTCAATAAATTGCTTACTCAGTCTTTTTCAAAATCTAGGTTGATATATATTTTGTGTCAATGTGCAGAGGATCTGTGTACATTTAAATATTAACCCCTAAAGAGTATTAAACAATAATTTTTTTTATCTATAAATGGAATACTGACTTTGTTTTTAGTACCTGTTGCTAAACAAAAATCCCTAATTTTGATGTAATCCAATTCATCAGTTTTTTGCCTTGTGACTTGCACTTTCTTTAAGGATTCTTTTACTATCCTTATAGCCAAAGGCTTACTTGTACATTTTTTTTCCTACTAATTTTATAATTATACATTTTACATTTTGGTATTTTATCTCTGTAGAGTCGCACTTTGTATGTAATGTTAGATAAAGATCCAGTTTCCATTTGTAAGTTCCTCCCTAAAGTGAGCCATTTTTCCTGGTAGCATACAGTCCAACTTCTGTTTAAAAAATCCATACGTGGTTTTTCAGGCCTGACCGTAGGCAATTACAAAGGCTTTACCTGTCAAGCTTGAGGGGAAGCTGCTCTCCCTCCCCAGATGTGGTGCACTCTCAATGGACTCTGGTCTTTTTATTCACTTTTGCATGCATTTGTTTTGGTAATTTGGGACTACAATAGACTTTAGACACGCCTCCACTGCTTTAACCAGATAGATGTGACTATGTGCATGGTTCACATGTGGTTATTTAGATTTAAATTAATTTAAATACTATTTAAAATTAGTTATTTTTTTTCTTTTATTGTTTTTTTATTACAGTTGTCCCATTTTTCCCCCATTTCTCCCCCCTGCCCTGCCTACCACGTCAATGGATCATTTATGGTAGCTCCTTGACGAAACTCTTCCCCTTCTTGTCCTCATTCTCTTCCTTACCCCCTCTGCTCTAGTCATTTCAATCTGTTCCTTGTTTCCAAGCCTCTGGTTCTGTTTGCTCATTTATTCATTAGTTTCTTTTGTTAGGTGAGATCATGTGATATTTGTCTTTCACTTCCTAGCTTATTTCACTAAGCATAATACTCTCCAGTTCTATCCATGTTGTCGCGAAGGGTATGACTTCCTTCTTTCTTTCTACGGTGTAGTATTCCATTGTGTAAATGTACCATGGTTTTTTTATCCATTCATCCACTGATGAGCGCTTAGGTTTTTTCCAGTACTTGGCTATTATAAATGGCAATACTATGACCATAGGTTATTCTGAATTGGTGTTTCAGGGGTCTTGGGGTATAATCCTAGCAGTGTAATCGCTGAGTCAAAAGGCAGTTCCATTTCTGGTTTCTTGAGGAAATTCCATACTGTTTTTTACAGTGGCTGCACCAGTCTGCATTCCCACCAGCAGTGCACTAGAGTTTCTTTTTCTCTGCATTCTCACCAGCACCTGTAGTTTGTTGATTTGTTAACGATGGCCATTCTCACTGGTGTGAGGTGGTATCTCATTGTGGTTTTAATTTGCATCTCTCTGATGGCTAGTTATGTTAAACATCCTTTCATATACACCTATGGGCCCTCTATATGTCCTCCTTGGTGAAGTGTCTCTTCAGGTCCTTTGCCCTTTTTTTAATTGGGCTATCTTATCTCATATAAATTCTTTATATATTTTGGAGATCAAACCCTTGCCTGAGGTATCATTGGCAAATATGTTTTCCCATATGGTTGGTTCCCTTTTAATTTTGCTCATGTTTCCTTTAGCTGAGCAGAAACTATTTAGTTTGAGGTAGTCCCATTTGTTTAATTCTTCCTTTATTTCCCTTGCCCTAGGAGAAATATTGGTGGAAATATTGCTGCATGGGATATCTGAAATTTTTCTGCCTATGTTTTCCCCTAGGGCTTTTACGGTGGCACGGCTCATGTTTAAGTCCTTTACCTATCTTGAGTTTATTCTGATGTATGGTCTGTTGGTCTGTCAATCTTGAAGGGAGTTGAATTCAAGTACTCAGGCCCCATTGGCTAGCCATGCTCTTCACACGGCTGCATTCCTAGCTGAGGGGTTATTGTTTCTATTTCTCTTTATCTGCAACCTTGGGCAGAGATCTTCTGGAGGTGCTTGTGCTTAGTCTTCCTTATCTGCAGGAGGAGGAAGAAACCTTAATACTTTTGCCTACTCTGCCTCAGCATTCAGTACTTTCGAAGTTGTCCTCCTGCCTTTTCAGCTGCCACCTTAGGGTTCATAAATCTGCCAGAGATAGCCCTGGCTGGTGGCACAGTGGATAGGGTGCCCACCTGTGAACCCTAAGGTTGCTGGTTCGATTCCCAGCCAGGGCAACATAACTAGGTTGCAAGCCAGGTCTCCAGCCAGGTCTGTAGCTGGAGGCAGGTGAAAGGTAACCACACATTGATGTTTCTCTCCCTCTCTTCCTATCTCCCTTCCCTTCTCTCTGAAAAATAATAAATAAAATCTAAAAACAAAAAACAAAAAAACTGCTGGGAGACTTGTTCCAGGTTCCTATTTCTGTAGCAGTGAGATGACCCCACTACTGGGCTATTTCATGTGACCTGCCTCTTCACACAGTTCTGTCAGGGGAAATGCAACAGGGAGGAGTCAGGGTTTCTCAGGTTTTAGCCATTTGGCTTATACAGTATGTGATTCAAAACTTCTCCGCTATTTTCATTTTGGTTCATTGTGGCTTAATCAGCAATTCCCACCCGATAGGTAGCCTGCTGTCTCCAGTTCAGCTGAGCTCCTGACAACCCTAAGGTGACATTTCCAGAGGATAGTTTTTGAGCCAGAAGTTTCGTTACCAGTGTCACTTGGGACCTTGTTAGAAATGCAAGTCTCTAGCCCTACTCCAGAGCACTGAACCATAAACTCTGATCTTGGGCTTCTTAATCTCGTTTAAATATGGCAGGTGATTCTGAAACATGCCAAAGTTTGAGAACCACTGAGCTAATAAACAGTGTACCAGTAACACATTGTTTTGTGGTCCCTCTTTATTCTGTATTAAGTTCCTATACATTACATGGGTCTATCTCTGAGCTCTCCATTGTGTTGCATTAATTCACCTGTTTATTCTTGTATAAAAACATACTGTTTTTATTGCTATGTTTAATTACAGTGTGGTATAATCTTATTATGTGGTATGATAGATCTCTGCTCTTCCTCTTACTTTCAAAACTTTAAATACTTCACCCCACTTCTTTTTAGCTTTCATGGTTTCTGAAGAGAAACCTAGTGTAATGTTTATCTTTTCCTCTTATAAGTAAAGTTTTATGTACACATTTTTGGGTTTTTTTGCTCTGTTTTTTTTCAGATATCCTCATTTTCTTTGATTTTGTTATTTGAGAACAATGCACATAGGTGTAAGTTTCCTGGTATTTATCTTGCTTGGTTTTCTCTGGATTGGTGGCTCGATATTTGTTACTAATTTCAGCAAAGTCTTGGCCATTGTTATTTCAAATATATCTTTTTAATTCTTGTCATTCAAATATTTATTCTTATTCAAAGATGTCTATTGTTACATCAAACATTCCACATATATTTACGCCTTTTAAAATTGTCTTACAGTTCTTATTGTTCTTGTCTGTTTCCTCTCTGTGCTTTAGTCTAGGGAGTTTTTATTGGCCTAGCTTTGTTTTCATGATTTTTTCCTTGGTTAGGTTGACTTTACTGTTGCACCTATCAAAGGCATTCTTCCTTTTTGTTTTGATTTCTAACATTTCCTTTTGATTCTTTCTTAGAGTTACCATCTGTATATTATTCACAAATTCTTGCATGTTACCTTCTTCTTCCAATAGATTCTTCAACATATTAATTAGTTATATTTTAAATTTCCAGTCTTATACTTCCAAAACCTTTGTCATACGTGAAATGGGTTCTGATATGTCTTCATTCCTCCAGACTCTTTAAGCCATTTAGCATATCTTATAAATTTTTTAAGGGACGACTTTGTAATTATGTATGGTGAGAGATGTTTACCAGATTTAATAACATCACTTTGCAATGTTTACAAATATTAATTACATTGTATACCTGAAATTAATATAATGTTACTTGTCAATTATACCTCAAAATATGATTATATTGTATTATGTAAGAGGAATTGGGTTAGATAGGCTTTTAGTGGAAAGGTTTGTTATTTTGACAGAGGTGAGCAGCCATGTTTAATGTTTTCTGTTGTAAGGTCCCAGAGGAATAGGATTTCTGAGAGTCCTTTTTTTTGTCTCCTCTTCCCTCTGTCTTTGGCTTCCCTAAGAACTCCTCCTTAGAACCCGCATCTCACAGCTCTTTCAGCCATTAGCCACTGTTAACACTGGTGCCCTGTTGGTTTGGTCATAAGGAGTTGGGAAGAAAAACATACTATTATCTTATGAATCTTTGTCTTTTAGTGGGTTCAGTCCTTAACAAGTTTTTCTTGGTTTGCTCCCATCCTCTGCCATTATATAAGAGATGAGATGACTAGAGGAGTCTCATGCCTTTCCCCCAGGTGGAAGATTTTAGAATGTTTTGTTAAAGGTTTTTTCACTTACGAGTAGGCCTTTGCTATGGAAAAATGCTCTGAGCATAATTCACAGTGGTTCCTTCTTCTATTCCCTCTGCCAGAGCCATGAGGGGAAAATTTTTGGCTTTTCACATTGAGATCCTGATTGAACCTTTGGGAGGAAAACTCATAAGAGTATAAGGAAAACCCACTATGACAGCAATTTTCAATCTTTTAAAAAATCTCGTGGTACACATAAACTAATTACTCATATTATCAGCACACCAAACGGTATTTTTTTGCCTGACAAAAAAAAAAAATGTAATTTTGGTTCACTCTCACTGGACACCTATTGCTATGTTGGCTATTGTCATTTTTTATTTGACAGTATTGGGGAAAAGAGGTCAGGTACTGCACCAGCTGAAAATCGCTGCCCTCTGACTTCACCTCTCAAGAATTCACTCTCATACTTATCCTCACTCAGTCTCCAGCAATTCCTCAAATTTATCATTTAAACATTCCTAGCAGTTTGTATCTCCAGCAGCTGCTGTTCTGGGTTAGGATATCTTGGCTGCGTCTCACTGCACTTTCCTACCTCTGTAGTTGCAGGCTGGCTGTTAGCCCTGTGATAGTTCTCTGATGGATCTCTTGGTTTGCTATTCCAGTCTCTTTACATGTCAGAGCTGAAAGCAAAAATATGAATATATGTTTTTATTATCTACTTTACAAATTTGTTTTATTCATCAAAACTGTCCTTATATTAAAAACATCTATTGAAAACTTTTCTTATAATTAAGACCCATAAAGGCATAATGATTCTACCTGAAGTGTGGATGGGATGTCTAGTTCTCTGTGGAACAGAATTGGAAAACTATTGGTCTCTTCTGTGAACTGATCAGGTTCATATTCTATTGTTTTTTTGTTTGTTTGTTTTTTTTTTTTGGCAAGTGTCGTGGTTTTTATTCATGTTAGTACTTAATATTGTATTTTAAATTACATGATGTGTGCACTCATCATTTACAATGTTTGTGTGCCCTCATGTATTTCATAGAAATGCAGTTTATTTGAGAGGAAAATAGAGTGTATTGTATTTTAAAATTATGTAGTGTGTTATGTGACTGTAGAAAATAAAATGATATGCTTGAAGAAATTATCCTCCTTGTCTATGGGATATGTTAATCTTGAATAGGAAAGAGAAAGAGACACTGTTTTATTTATTTTTTTACCCTTTTTTCCTCTAGATGGATGTACACTCTTTAAGAAAATATGTTAAAGGTATTTGGTGGGATGACTTTATTTCCTACCTAAAAGATACTAAAAATGTGATAGTCTTTCCCAAGATGTTATTCACTAAATCTGCATTTTATGTTAATTATAAGGTTTGGGTGAGAAAATTTTTAGACCTTTCTTAAGTCTTCCAAGAACTTTAGTCTTAAAACTCTCAGCTAAATCTTGAGGAGTGGGGCTGGGAGTCTGATATATAATTCTTTTTATTGACTTTTCAATTTCTGTCATGTTATATATGCTTATGACCTGTTTTTCAACTGAACCAGTAATTTAGTCCATTACTGGTCTGTGTAAATCTTAGCCACAGCTATTTCCCAAGGTGGTTTTGGGTCTAACGAGTGGTTGGTGTTGATGTCCAGCAGGAAATCTTGCAAACCAGATGATTAGTGTGGTTCAAACTGTAACCTTGTTAAAGCATTGGTCAGGTTGCACTTAGGAGAGTTATTTAATTAGTTTCCCAGTAATATTTGTGTACAGTTTTTAGGTAACCACTACTTTTTTTCCTTTCATCATAGTTCAAAAAAGACAGTTGCCTGTTGTTATCAGAGTCAGATTTTAATCCAGTACTCTTTTTTTTTTTTAAAAGATATCTTTAGGCAGTCATTTTAATAACTGGTAGAACTTCTCTTGAGCACCAGTATCTATAATGTCATAAACTTAAATTGAGAGTTTTCAATAATTTAGGCACTGTAAATTTTTTTGTTTGTTTGTTTTACATCTAAGAACATTCTCTGCCTTCAAGAAACTATTAGACTTATTATGGAAGGCAGATATAAAGTGAATTATAATGCAATATAACAAATAATACACTAGTGATAGAAACAAACTACTATGAGGTTATAGATAAGAGAGCAGGAAACATTTTCTGGATTTTCAGCGACCAATTCAAAGGAGATAACATTTTAATGGGACTTCTAATACTGGTTTTTGACTTGAAAAGAAGATGTATTTCAAGTACACAGAAATAGTCTGGATTCAAACATAGCTTACTTATAATGTGTGTGTATTTTTTAAGATTATTGAAGCAGAAATCATATACAGTAAAATTACTCATTTTAGGTGTATCACTTTTTGGATTTTGACACTTAGTTTTGTAACTATTACCTAAATCAAGATTTTTAAAACATTTTTCCCCCTTCACCCCTCAAATCACCTCATGTCCTTTGTAGTCTCTATCTGTAGATTTTTAAAATATATCAAGTAGAAATTTTGACTAAAAAGTTTATTTTTCTTTTACATTTCTAAAATTGGGTAATTTTATCGTATATGGTATATTTTGTCCAAAATTTCTTTTCTAGCTTACCAAATTTGTATTATTTAAATGGCCATCTTAGTAAGATAATTTAGGAAAGACTATTGCAATTTATAATAATTTACAGACATGTATTATTTTAATCCTAAATTACAATACCTATTTTATTAGTAAGTGGAAATGATGTGATGAAAAACCATATTAAACACATGGCTTTGTTTTGTGATTTTTATAAAGGCCAGGGCATGACAAAAAGGATCAACTGATGGTTTTAAAAAGGAGAAGAGGAAAGGGTGGTAATAGGCCAAAGGGAGACAATAGTAAAAATGAGTGTTTTAAATAATGTAATTAATGAAAACAATAATCTAAATTTCTAGGCTACTACCTATTTTATCAGTGTCATTCTCAGCACATTCATGTGTAATTTGTAAAAGCAGGCATATTTATTGCCCTAAGGATGTGAATAGTTTGGAATAAGAATCTGATTTTTAACATTATATTTATTTACATAAAACATTATTAGAATAGCTATTTCATTGAATTTGCTGTTAAAATTGTGTATATATTGGAAAGAAAAGTAAGTTGTATATAGATTCAATTAAAATTTTCTACCTAAAATATCATTAAAGATTACAATTTAAGGGATAGTAAATTCTGTTACAGGATGGATATTCCATCAGTGAATTCCTCAGTAATTAAATATATATTTATATTGCAGTAAAATGTATTTCATACCCCTTCCCTTGTTTCTCCATGAAAGAAGAAATGCTCTGCTCATAACAGGAAAGTCTGTAGGTGTGCAGTCCTATAGTTGGCTGTGACAAACAGATGTCCAATTTAGTATGACATTTTTCAATCTCTCTTAAATATTGATTCCTCCTTATTATACTGTGGTCAGAGAGTAACATTTAAATTACTTTAATTGTAAAAATGACCCACTAAATTGCAAAATATTATAAATGGTGTACATGTTGACAAAAGAAATGTCCAAACCTGTAGAGAACTCTTATGAGTTTCTTTGAGCCAAACTAATGACAATTTTTGGGAAGCAAAATCTCAAGGGATTGAGAAAATGCTCTGGAAAATAGCAGTTTTGCATTTTATTTTATACATTAGAATAAAGAGCATTACATGAAATCCATTGATGGTTGACGAAGGTGACAGGAGAAAGCCAAGCAGGGAAATTTCAGGACTGGATAACAAAGTGAAGAGACACATACTTCTTTTACATTGGTGGGTACAGGGTAGTTAATATTAACACACAGAGAGGATAATGAGAGGTTCTGGCATCTCCTGCTTTGGTGCTGATGGTCATGCCCTGAGGAGTTGGAAAAGGAGCTTACTCTGACCTTCCAAGGGTATGTTATCATAGATGCACAAAGACAATAGACAGTCTCAGTTAAGGTGAGAATTGTTCTTTGTCAAGGAAGATGACAGCTGAGGATGTGACTACCCTCTATGACTTGCTTCTGGTTGAAATACTTATGCTCATACTATCCTATGCACTTTTATAAGGAATGTTGCCATATGCATCTTCATAATAATGTTTTTTATTCTTTTGTGTTCTTTTGCACTTAATGCTTTTTTTGAAAATAAGCTAACAGTGATTAATAAACTTAATGTTTTCATTTCCTAGGCAGCTAGAAATGATGACACCAGTAATTAAATCTAACCTTTGATGTTAGATCCCTCAATTAAGTTATTTCAGTATTATAGACCTTAGATAGACTGTCCTTGGTTCAGTTAGTATTCATTTATTCCGATAATTCATTTTTCTCCACAAATTGAATCATCTTTCTCTTATTATAATTGCATTCATTTTATGACACCCATGTCTCCTATCACTTATCAATAGTTTTTTCTTTTTTAAGCACACACACACTGTCTCTGTATCTGTATCTATCTATACTATATCTATATAACTACATATCTACATGTCTTTATACCTATATATAGATATATAGATATCTCTAACATAGTGAACAGTAAAATTTATGCTACTGAAACTGACTTCTTATCTGGCAGTTCTCACCCTGCAATAAATTAGAATATTTTTTTGTCAACTGATTTTAGAAAAATGCTTTGTTGTAACTGGCATAGGGATATTATTGTGCAAAGTTTGAAACTGGAGGTTATAAAATTGATAAGCATGAAAAATTAAGAGCTAGCTACAGTGTTTTCTGATGATAAAGTCTTAGGAGTAGTAAGGACAGACCAGGGACATTTTTATAACTCTTAAGTATATTATCAAAAATGCTTCCTTAAGTCCTGGCTGGTGGCACAATGGATAAGGAGCCAGGCTGTGAACCCAAGGGTCACTGGTTCAATTCTCAGCCAAGGCACATAACCAGGTCTCCAGCCAGGTCTGTAGCTGGAGGCAGGCGAAAGGCAAACATACATTGAGGTTTCTCTCTCTTTCTTCCTGCTTCCCTGCCCTTCTCTCTAAAAATAGTGAATAAAATCTTTTAAAAAATGCTTTCCTGAAAAGTCCTACACAAATTATGTTATCTATTTCATGAAGTGTGCATAAATCTGTTTCTTTTTCTCTTTCTTGCTGAAGGGATTATAGGTCATGTATTTCAAACACCCATTTGAAGGCTACTGTTTGGTTGAAATAAATTTACTGCACTGTACTTAGACAAACAGGATAACAGAATTAAGTTGCATTTTTAAAAACCATTTCACTTGAAAATGATTGAAGCAGAAATACTCTGCTTAAATTTAGGATTGTGACATATCTTTGGCATGTACTAAAGAAATGTCATTATGGAAACATAAATAGCCTTGCAGTTTTAATAAAGCTGATATGTCTCCCAACTTTTGCTTCATTCCTTTACATCACTCCCTTAAGTCAATGGCTTATTGAAAAAGGGTGAATAGCTTATTTGCTTACATTTTTAAATGCCAGTTAGAAATATTGTATTTGGATGAAGCAAATCTAGTATAGCTTATAGTTTTGTTTTATTCACTTAAAAAAGTTTATTGATATTATTGGGCTTGTAACTGCTTTAAGTACATTTAATCTCATAGTTTATCTTTTTTAAGTTTTCTTTCCAAATAATATTTAGTGCATTGGCCCATGAATGGGTAAAATGTCTATGACTGACTTTATGTTAAGATGTTTATTAAATTTATTTAGCATCTTTTAAGTCATATTAAATGGAGTTTTTAACATTACCCCGCCAGATTACTAGATCTTGTTTAACATTTGTGATTTATAGAAGTTATGAGATGATGCCTCTTGAGTTAGCATTATAAAATGTATACTATACACATGTACGTGCACACGCACAAATAATGTGCAGCTTGTGGACCTTTGGTACATGGACAACCAAGTACCTGAACGTGAGCTTCCATGACTGCTGAGTCTAAAATTTAACATACAAAAACTATCCATGTATGATTGTGATTAAATCTGTTTATAATAATCTCTTGTGACTCACATTCCAGGAAAAAAAAGAGCTTTTTTATATTTCTTTTTTTATATAAGTCAGTAAAAACCACAGAACTCCTATATTTATATTTGAGTCTGTGTCAAATCTCCCCAAAGTGGGGTGGAGAGGAACAGCATAACCTATTCTGAGTACCTTTTGCTTTAGACTAAATTTCAAAGGACTGTCCTTGACACCCTTGAATTAAGCACCTACTCTGTAAAATGAATGAACTCTATAGTTGGCATTTATTTCTTCAGTAAAGCAGTTACCAAAGTTACAATATAATTTTAAGAAATCAATAGAGTATTTGAAATAAGTAAAATGTAGCAAACTCCTCACCATTCTTGGATGAAATATACTTGTATATATTTCAATTAATTTCCATAATGACTTTTAAAATGCTGTAAGTCTATGTCTTGCAAACTTTATTAAAAGTCTCTCTTTGTTTAGAAATGATTAATATTTGAAAAGAGTCTTATGATTGAATGGTGCCCTGGTTCAGTTTTAGCTTCTGTGTAGCAAAAGCTGTTCAAAACATCCCCACCTTGGAATGATCATTTAATAAGGTACAAAAAATGTGACGACTGTCTCTCATACCATCAGAAACCATGTGAACCATATCCTGGTGCTGGACCTTTGGGAGAATTAGGGAATTTTACATTAAGGCAGAAGGGAGAAACAATACAGGCCATCTTCAGATATGCTTGTATGTTTTAGGTGGAATAAAGGGAGGCTGAAACCTTTTGGGCCAAGCTCTGTCTTGCTACTTAATAATTTCTAGTTGGTTGTGATAAACTAATTAAAATTATCTCCAGCCCAGAGAGGAAGGGCATCCCTACTTCTGGCAGAATCTCAGACAATGAACAAACCCCAAATCCAGTGCACTCTCTACCATAGTATCTTCTTATGCTGCAAAAAGATCAAAAAGAGCTCTGATTATTTTCCTTTTGTGAATACTAGTATTTGAAAGGAGGAGGAGGAGGAGGAGGAGTATCAGAAGTAGATGTTCCACATGTTCAGTCATTAGGGAGATGCAAATAAAACCCACCATGAGATACCACCTCAACAACTACTAAGATGACAATAATTTTTTTTTAAAGTGGAAAGTAACAAATATTGTAGAGGGTATAGAGAAATTCAGAACTCTTTCACATTACTGATGGGAATGTAGAATGGTACCAGCTATAGAAACTAGTTTGGTGGTTTCTCAAAAAATTAAACATGGAATTATCATATCATAGCAGTTCTACTTCAAGTTACACTTGTATAGCCAAAGAATAGAAAACAAGGATTCACATAGATATTTGTGTGAGGCATTATTAACAACAGCAAAAAGTGAAAACAAGCCAGCTATCCGACAGATGAATAAATAAATGTCTATATACATACAATGGCATATTTTTCAATCATATAAAGGAATGATCTTTAGATATATATGACAACATAAATGAACCTTGAAAACATTATGCTAAGTGCAATACGCTAGTAACAAAGAACAACTACTGTTTGATTCCATGTATATGAAATATTTAGAATAGGCAAATGCATAGACAGAGAAAGCTGGGTTGAAGAAGAATGAGTAGTTATTGCTTAATGCGCACAGAATTTCTGTTGAGGATTTTGAAAATCCTTGGAAATAGTGTTGATGTTTGCAAAATATCATGAATATAATTAATGCCATTGATCCAATTTCAAATGATTAAAATAGAAATTTTTATGTTATATTTTACCCCAATAGAAAGGAAGTAGAAGTACTAGTTTGCAGTAGGGTAATAATAGCTTTTAACATTTAATTTCTTACTATTCAACAGGCACCATTCTAAGTTATTTTTATGTCTTAACTATATGGTTAGCACCAAAGACATTTTATCTATAAAAAGTTAATTTTAGTAAATTAAAGGTAATAAAATTTTATTTTGGTTCTTGGGGTCTTACGTTATGGCTACCTTGTGTTTTAGTGCACCCCCCCCCCCCCAGTCCTCTAAAAGCACTTGTAATTTAAATTTTGTGTTGTATTTTTTTTTAAGTTCATTTCTAGTTACTTATTTCCAAGTCATTTTTTGATACTTTGTTCTTAAGAGGTTTTTCTTGTGCTGAGGGGAAAAATTGTTTTGTTACAGCTCTACAAGTCAAATGTAAGAAACTCTGCTTGTTCATCAATTATCTGTTAACATTAATGTCCCCAAAGGCTACATCCCTCACACTAGTACAGTGGCTGGTGTTGGTAGGCACCAAGCAAGTATTTCTTGTATGTGTGGTTTACAAAATACATTAATGACCTTAGGAATTTATGACCTATTAGGTTTCTATCTAATGACCTTAGATAGAGAAATGATATGCAATAATTTACAAATTAACCAACAAGGTAAGCTATCATTTATGATAATTTAATATAAAATAACATTCATATATATATAGTTGAATTTCTGCTGTGAAGATTTATAATTTAAACAATTTTAAGAAAGGACTAATAGAACATATTAGGATAAAGACTAATAAAATCCAACAGCCTTAGATATTGTTCAAATCATATCTATAGAAGAATTTGAAAAGTCCTAAAAATAGAACTTTTAGGACTACTACTTCTATCCTTTGAATTCTTTCTCCTGGATTTAGTTTGTCTGTAACAGGAATGAAGGCCCAATGATAAGGTTTACTTTTTAACTATATACACTAAAATAAAGTTGGTATGATCAGAAAAGATAACGCTTGTGAGAGGTATTTTCAAAATTATTATTGAAGGAGAATGCGGATGCACCTTCTTAGAACTTTAGTTTTTGAGTCACAACTAATATTTTCCTTTATCTGCAAAAAAGAACATACTATAAACCGTTGGAAGCTTCAGCACCACCATGAAAGCCACCATGAAAGCGTGCCTGTTAGGAATTCACCCACACACCCAGATTTTCCTCCCTACGTTATTGCATCTGCAATTTAAATATGAGCGTACAGAAAAAGATGATCAACTATTGGACAAACATAAGTTACTGACTTAAAAAAATAAAAAGGAACTTGGAAGAAACAGGGATAATGATTTAGAGGCACCCCACCCTGGATAAACCTATAATCAATAAATTCAAAAAGAAAAGAGAAGGAACAGAATATAATTGACCCTTGAACAACACAGGTTGGAATTGTGTGGATCCACTTATACATTTACTTTTTTTTAATAAACATACAGTTGGTCCTTTGTATCTCTGGTTTTCCCATCTGTGGATTCAACTATCGCAGGATGGAAGAGGATTTTGTGTGTGTGTGGTTGGGAATTCATGATGCAGAGGGCCACCTGCATGCATTATTCTTTGCCATTTTTACAAAAGGAACTTGAGTATCTGTGGCCTTCACTATCCTTGCAGAATTCTGGGATGAAACCCCCACAAATACTGAAAGACTACAGTTAAGTTTTGGTAGAGTCAGGAGTCAGATATGAAATTTTGACTGTGTACGGGCAATGCCCCACCCCGGCATTGTTCAGGGTTTAGCTTTAACTGCACCAAAATTCTCATTTTGGAAAGGGGAGAATGATGAAGTAAACAGTAATGATTTTTCCATAGCAAATACCAGGTATTTGGGGGCAAGAGTTCTTTGTTTCGAAAGTGGAACAATATCTTTGGTTAGCTGCTGTCCCCGCCCATGTGCTCCTGTTCTGCTATTGTTGATAAAGGTGTTTTCTTTCTGGAGAACAGTGATTTTTCTTATTTTCTTAAAAAATAAAGATAAAAAATAACAATTAAAACCAGGAATAATAGATTATCTGAACTAGACATGACTAGGCAGACTTGCCTCCGGAAAAAGTTTTATATCAGAACACTTTGAAAAGCATAGATTTGTTTTTGTTTTTAAACATTGGGTATCAGAAGAACTTTATATTTAAAGGAGGCTTATATATAAACAGCATTCTAAATTTAAGAAAATATTTTTATTTAGTAAATGAAATAAAAATCTATGGATAGGAATATATAATTTTTTTGTTTCTGTTTCCCCATTAGAAAATTGGTCCAGAACAATTTTCTGGCTCATCTATTAAATATATTGAAGCTACAAAAGTCAAACATTCTTAGAAATTTCAACTCAAAATCCAAGTTCCTACTTCATGGTAACTGGCTGAATCAGTTCTGTGTGTTTTTAACTAGTACATTGGAATAAAAGTAAATACATGAACTCTGTATACTTTAACATTAGCTAAACATAATATTGACTGTTTTCACAGATTCCTGTGTTGAATATGTGGTAAAGTACAATATTTGGGGGCAGATGAATTCTACCAGCTGTCTTTCTTGTTGATAGATTATAGATCTCAGAGTGTCATCATAACCCATTTATCATTCCTTGTAGCATCAGAGGCTCCTTGAAATGCTAGATACAGAGAAGGACCTGTTGAAAGAAAAGATAAAGGAAGCTTTGACTCAGCAGTCTCAAGAACAGAAGGTAATACTTTAAATTTGCTCAGAGTATGGAAAGAACTTGTTCTGTTACCTCAGTTAATATATTTAGTGTTTGTCTTATTTACAGGAAATATTAGAAAGATGTTTGGAGGAAGAAAGGCAAAGAAATAAAGAGACATTAGTATCTGCTGCAAAGGTAATTCCATCTGAAAAGTTTATTCTGTACTTTAATTCCAGTCATTTTTATTTGTTCTGTTCTGTTCTGTTTACCTCTACCTCAAAGCCTGAATTAAATATTTTTGGTCTCATATGAAAATTGTATTTATCACTTATTTATCTGGTACAAACTCATTTGTAATAATGGGATTCTTTGTAAGTGGAATTAAAAATACTGAGTTCATCAATGGTACAACAAATCTAATTCTGTAAAATATTTTATTCCAGTAAAACAAAAAAGGAATTTTTTTTTCTCTTAAACTTTTAGGATGTTACTGTTCATATTCCTGTTAAATTCACATTATACAAAATTATAATGATGTTCAAATGTTTTGCATTTAGATTATTAATTAATTGTTAAAAGGATATTAAGAATTATATATATATATATATATATATATATATATATATATGGACAGTAATTTTCACTTGGTATTTGACAGGTATCATACAGGTAATAGGAGGTCTGTTCTGAAAGTACCAATCCAGTGTCAATGTAATTAAATCAGTTTGTGTGGCTGATACTTTTGGGACAGACGTCATTTGTGCAAATACAACATATGCATGTGTATTTATGTATATATACAATATATATTTATAGTATACATAATAAGTAGTTATCAAGATAATGTGATTTTTAAAGCCAACTTTGAAATAGTTTATCTGAGTAATGATTCATAAATATGTATGAACAAATACAGGAAGTCTCTTATGTATAAATAACTATGCCAAGGTAAAAGTTCAAGGTTGACTGTACTTTCTCTTTCTCTTAAAGAGCTTACAGTCAGGTAAGAAGAATGTTATTTATGTACCAAAAAGGCAAGGAGAAACGCATTAAATTATTATGAGTGTATAGATAGTATTCCTGTCAGAGCAGTTTTACACAATAAATTACTTTTGAAATGAGTCTTAAAGAGTGGCTAGCATTCTGAATTATAAGTTTGAATTTTATTTCATAGGTAAAGGTAGACACATTGAGATTTTTAATATGAATGCAACATAATGGTAATTGACATTAACTTTTGGGAATTGGAGACAACAAAGGCAAGAGGCAGAGAAAGAATTAACCAAGTGCATCAGAAGATAGAGGAAGCCCTGGCTGGTAGCACAGTGGTTAAGGCGCCAGCCTGTGAACCCAAAGGTCGCAGGTTCGATTCCCCAGCCAGGGCACATAACCAGGTTGCAAACCAGGTCTCCAGTCAAGTCTGTGGCTGGAGGCAGGTGAAATGCAACCATACATTGATGTCTCTCTCCCTCTCTGCCTCTCTCCTTTCCCCTCTTTCTAAAAAATAATGAAATAAAATCTTAAAAAAAAATAAAAAAGATTAAAAAAAAAGAACATAGAGAAGTAGCAGAAATAGAGCAGTAGAAGTAGCTTGGAAAGGAAATAAATAGGCAAATTTTAGAAATAGTTAGAAATGGGATCAGTATATTTGATCTGGATGGTGTTAAGAAGAGACCAGTTTGTGAAGTCTTTGAGTGTTGATGCAGCAGCAACATGAGATCTAATGCTTTTTCTTTGCTTTGGATTTTGAGGCACCTGTGGTATATGCAGATGGCAAAGTCAAGTCTTAGACAACTAAATCCACCTGACATTTATAACTCAGGGAAAGGAATGACCTGAAGATACTAATAATGGTTTTTCTTTTTCAGCAGATAGGTGGTATTGATAGCCATGGAAATACTGTCATGTGTAATCACCTCACAGGAGAGTGTACAGTAACAGATGGTCCAATGTCTGAGACCTGAAAGAATAACAAAATTTAAGATCCAGAGAAAGGAAAAGATTAGTAAAAACTGAAAAGACTCAGCCAGATTTGCAAGAGATATATAAGCTGTATACTGTCATGCAAACCAAGAAAAGAGGGCTTCAAGAAAACAGAAATAGATAACTATGTAAAGTGTTGCTTTGAGGTAAACAAAAATGACTAAAATAATGACAATATTTGGATTAAATAACAGGGAAGGTAATGGAGAGTATTGTAAGAGTAGGTTAAAAAAAGAATGGTGGAGTGACATAGAATTTTAGAAAATAGTAACTGTCAGCTTCTATAATTTTTGTCAAATTGGTCATGAACTAGAAGCAGTAGAAAAAGTGCTAATGCTCTAGGGATTAGGGGTAGGAGGCCCCTGAACTTTACTGCATACCAAAGAAGGGTGGTTTTCTTGAGGAAAATTCTTGTGCAGATGTTTGAATTACAGCTAAAGTATAGGCAGTTTTTTCATGGAAATCCATTTTACTGAATAGGTCTACATAGACTTTAATATTCCACAGACATTTTATCCAAAATAAATGGAGTGAGCCCAGTACATTATGAAAAAAAAACTGAGTTTTTGTTGCTTTTGATAAAATATGAGCTTCAAAGCAAAAATTGGAATTTTGGAAAATGGGTGCTTTCATTCAATGTTTTTCAAGTAAAAAATATTTTTAAATCATGCATAGATAAAGGATTTATTCAAAGTGCAAGTAAGGATTGTAAGGTTAGAGTACAAAAATGTCATTGACATGGTTTGGTTTTCCTTATTGCAACTTTAAAAAAAAGATTTTATTTATTCATATTTTAGAGAGAAGAGAAGGGAGAGAAAAAGAGAGGGTGATAAATATCAATATGTGGTTGTCACTGGCCTGCAACCCAGGCATGGACCCTGACCGGGAATTGAACCGTGATTCTTTGGTTCAGTAAGCCGGCATTCAGTCCACTGAGCCACACCAGCCAGGCCTCAACTAACTTTTAAGAACTGCGTTTTACTAACTTTTGGTGTGGAATCATCAAGAGTATCTACAATGATCTCAACTTGGCTACTAACTACTCCTCCCTTCTCTACTACATATCTCTGTGAGACTCACTTAAAAAAAATTTTTAATATAGTTCATTCAAATCATATCATTACAGAAAACAGATATAAAAATCTAGACATCTTAAGTCAGATATTAAGGAGGTTTAGAAACATTCTTTTCACTTTTTAATTTTGGAAAATTAGTTATTTTTATAAAATATGTTTGTTAACATACAGTACCTTTAATGTTATTAGTTTTAAATAAATTAATAAGTTAATATTGTCTTGGTTTAAATTCCTAATATGATAAATACTAGTATGTGTAAACATCTTTGAAGCCTTCAGTAATTTTTCAGAGTGTAGAGAGATCCTAAGACCAGATAGTTCAACAACTGCTACTTTAAGCTGAGGCTTGGTTTCTTTTAAGTTAAGAAATGCCATGTAAGTAAGTTGATTATTTGTACAAAAGCACATTATGAATTTTATTTCACAGCAGTTATTAAATATGGATAAAGACAACATCAAAACTAAACCCTGTAGAATCAAAATTTCGTGCGTTTTAGGTTAGCCCAAGTCTATCTTATTCAAAGATTTATTGTGCAGTCATCCTTTCAATTTGTTTTGTTTTGGTGATTATTTGTTTTGAAGCTTGAGAAAGAAGCAGTGAAGGATGCAGTTTTAAAAGCCATAGAAGAAGAACGAAAAAATTTGGCAAAAGCTCATGCTGAAGAACGGGAGTTATGGAAGACTGAGCATGCAAAAGATCAAGAAAAAGTATCTCAGGAAATTGAAAAAGCTATACAAGAACAAAGGAAAATTAGTCAGGTTAGTAAAAGTAATTTTTTTGTGATTTTTTCTCCTATTTTTCTCAAAATGCAGCATTCTTACTATTATTTTATCTTAAGATCAACTAAGTAGATATATCAATATTTAATTATGTTGCCTTTGGTATTAACATTTTAAATAAGTAATTGATATATCTATAGTTTTACTTCCTCATACTTATTATCTTACCTTAAACTATATTGTCAAAAAACGTCACAACACAAACTTATGTTTAGTCATTGCTGCTACATTAAGTTTCCTGTTTAATGTATTTGGGTTTTTTGGCCCTAGCTGGTAGCACAGTAGATAAGGCACCGGCTTGTGAACCCAAAGGTCACTGGTTCGATTCCCAGCCAAGGCACATAACTAGGTTGCAAGCCAGGTCTCCAGCCAGGTCCGTAGCTGGAGGCAGGTGAAAGGCAACCATACATTGATGTCTCTCTCCCTCTCTGCCCTTCTCCTTTCCCCTCTTTCTAAAAATAATAAAAAAAATTGAATTTGGGTTTTTTTCCCCACAAACAACACATATACACATACAATCAATTCAAGATAATATATATGTAGAAAACAATTTGATTTGATTAATTTATGTCTAATTTATATAGCTATAATTCATAGTAATAATTAATAGAACCTTATAAATAATTCCTATGGTCTCATAAAAGATATATATGTCTTTTATATATGTATCTTTTATGAGGCCATATGTATAAACATTATGTGTGTATATATATATGTGTGTGCATATATATCAACAAGTATGGCTTATATACAATATAACTTGATTACTTGTATGAACAATGAAAAACTTTATTAGTTTTATTTTTATAATTGAATTTTCATTTATAATAAGATAGCAGTAGTATACTTGTAGTAACAGATCCTGTCTCTTCTTACGGCTTTATTCCATTAAAGCAATGATTACTTTTTTTTTTTTTAATTATTTTGTTGTTGTTGTATTACATCCATCCCTTTTTGCTCCCCTCTGTCCCCCTCCCCACTCACCCATTCCCCCCAAATGATTACTATTTTTTTTCTTAAGATTTATTTTTTTTAAATTATTTTTAGAGAGAGGGGAAGGGAAAGAGGCAGCGAGGAAGAGAAACATCAATGTATGGTTGTCTTTCACCTGCTTCCAGCCACGGACCTGGCTGGAGACCTGGCTTGCAACCTGGCTATGCGCTTTGACTGGGAATCGAACCAGCGTCCTTTGGGTTTGCAGGCCAGCACCTTATCCATTGTGCCACCAGTCAGGGCAGATTACTTTCTAATTCTTTCTGTAACCTTTCTGTTGTTAGTATCAACAAATATATATTGAGCACTTATTGTGTATAAAATGCTTAACTGCCTGTTAGTTCAGTTGATTGGAATTCCATGCCAGGAATGTTAAGATCATTTGTTAAGTCCTGATTTGGGAGAGTTTGCTTAAACCCTTTTTGTGGCCACAGACCACTCCTTTAACCTCATCTAGATGTGGGCTATTAGGTCCCCATTAATTGGGCAAGAAGGCATGAGTAAATCATACATGTTTATCACCCCAACAGAAAAATACCTGCCTTAAAGAACACTTTTCTCTGGTAATACTTCTAAAGCATTGTTGTCTACAAGAACACTACAATGTATGACATATTTTAAAATTTGTTTTCTATAGTTGCAGAGTACTTTTAAGATAATCCAATCATGTCAAGATTTGTTTGTTTTCTTTTGAATGGCATATTTAGGGGGAGAGAGGGATAGAAAAGGAGGGTAAGAAAGGGTGAACAGAGAGAGAGAGAGAGAAAGAGAGGGGGATTAATTGTTTTGTGACTGACAGAGTTAAACAGAATGTCTAGCAATACTTTTTGTTCATTCTGAATTTTAATGACATTATTTCTTGGTGAAAAGTGCACATGGTTGAGGCTTCAACTTGGAAAAGGCAGTGCTAAGTTAAAGACTTCCTTGAGCATGTCTTAATAAAATAGCTCTACGTGGCCATTGTCTTTAAAATCCTAATACCCTGTTTTTAGGTTTTGTCCTCACCCTTGGATTGGTAAGGGCTGAAACTTGGTATGTCTTTCACATACCAAATTCTTTAGAATCAATATTGATGATAAAGTCTTACTTTACTCGGGTTCATTATTATAAGGTAGCCAAAATTTCATGCCCACCTTTCACACAGGTGGTAACCTTCCTACCTGTGACTAATACACCTAAAACAGGCTCCAGGCTTCTGGTCATATTGTTATGTAAAACTTACTTAAGCTTGTCTTCATTCCATGACTGAAGGCTTTTGCTAATAGCATTTAAAATAAAAAAGAAAAACTGATCCTGAGCATAAAATTTCATGAATCTCATCTTTAGGAAACCACTCATTTGGTTTTTTCACACTTGGAGAAAATGATCCTCAATCTTAGTGTTGATAAATGTCTACCTCATGTAATATCCGTATGGGTTACCAAAAAAATGTGATATTATGATAAATAGGTGAGTAGGTTGATTATCAGAAAGAGTATGCTTATTGTAGAATAAATCACACTATGTATAGTCTTAGATTTGTTCTATGTATGATCTTTCCTAGAGGGACATGTTTGATAGGAAGAAAACTCCTATCAACCCCCAAGTATGGAAAACACTGCATTAACATTTTAATATGGGCTTTTTAAGTGATCATCAATGTACAGACATTATAGACATCACTTCATTCACTGATCACATTAATTCCCTAGAAAAGCAAGTTTGAACAAGCAATGAAGTATTACAGATTGCTCTGTAAAAATTCCATGAAGTTAATTAAATAGCACAAGTTAACTAAATTGCAGGATCAGAAATATAATTTGTAAATGTATTTTACCCAGGGGCTGCTTGCTAGTGATGGGAATCTAAAATCCTGCCCTTGAGACTTGTTCATAATCTTGGGGATTTTAACTGTGAGTTTCAGAATTATAATTAGCACCCTTGTTACTCCTTTCAGAAAAATACCTGGAATGTTAGACTTTACAAAAGTTGATAGAATGTTATCACATATCAATAAGGAAAATAATAACTTCTTTATGTTTAAGTTGTATTGGCTTTATTCTCAACAAATACTTTAGACTGTTAGTTAAAAAGCTGTTTTATGGGTGTTTTCTTCAGTTCTGGCTGCAGAAAACAGTAAAATAACAGTAGTAGTAATAGTAGGTTTGGCAATCATTATAACAACATTGGCTAACATTAATTTATTTCTAATTATTTTACATATTTGATCTCATTAATCCTCACAACAGCCTTATGAGGCAGAAACTATTATCCCCAGTTTTACAATAGCAGAAATGAAAGCCTAGGAAGATTATGTAACTTGCTCCAGGCCATAATAACTCTTTGGAAGAGGCAGTGGTCTGGATCCAGGATCAGGCAGCCATACTCAAGAGGACTTACAACTCATCACCACACTATTCTTCCTCCCAATGTTCTCATCTTAGAAAAAAGTATGAATTCAGCTTTCTGACCATTTAATGTATAATTTCACTAGGAAATACTTGAAAGATTAATTTCTTTATTCATTCAGTAGTATTTATGAAGAATCTACCATGTGTTGGCACTGTTGGCAGATCTTTGCTATGTTAGGCACTCATGGAGCTTATGTTCAACTTTTTAAAAAATCCTTTAATAAATAAGGTAATGCCATATAGTAATGTAGGCTGTGAAGAAAAAAAATGAGGGTTATGTGTTTAGCTGAGAATGAGTGGTTGGAGACTTGTTTTTAGATAAGGAAGTTAGGAAAGAAGCCAGACTCAAAAACTGTGCATGCTTCATGATTCTACATACATGAAGTTCTGGAGAAAGCAAAACTAATTTGAGAGGATAGAATTCAGTGTTTGCCTGGGAAGGGCGAGGGAGAGGTTTTCATGGTATAAGGAGACTAAATAATGATGGAAAAAAGTAAAATAAAGGTTAAATAAAAAAGAAAAGACCCTTATGCTAAAAACTGTAAACTAATGCAAATCTTCTGTAAATAGCCATATCATTGGCCCAATCCTTCCTAACCTCTAAACTCATTTTGAAATCAATTTGAAGTTCATATACTCTATAGTAAGCAGTGGATTCTGTTCATTTTTTTTCCTAGGAGATCTCAGAGTCTTTCCTTTTTTCATAGCCATACATTTTAATATACTGGAATTATACACACACACACACACACACACACACACACACACACACGCTAGAGAATCTTCAGGGTCCTCCCAGCCATAAGCTGTGGGCTTTAGACCACCCTTGGGGCTATGGCTTGGGGAATTTTGCCTACTCCTTCTTCCCAGTGCCCACTATTTCTTTCTTATCCATTTGGTAGCAATCTAATCCTAGCTTCAGTTGTTCCTAAAATAATAGAAAATTCTGTTTCAACTTTGAAGTATATATAATATTCAAAACTATATGACAAAGTAGTAGTAAAGTGGTCATAAGTAGTTTTTTGTAATTATATTTCAAGCAGTGAATTTTAGATGCATTTATATGCATCTATATGTGCATATCAGTCATATTTGCATGTATTTTTAACATAAATATAGTATATTACAAATTAAAAGAATAGATTGAAACTATTTTAACTACTATCCTTGTTAATTTCCTTAAGTCCACTATATTTTCAATCCAGTTAGCAAAGAATAATCTTTAGCAATAAAAGATTTATTCTCTGTCTAAAAAAAGAAAAAAATAAAATCAGTGTTTGCCCAGGAAGGATAGGGAAGGAAGACTTTTTGAAGGTGATGGAAATATTTTAATTGTAATTGTGGTGGTGATCACAGTTGATAAAACTTACCAAATTATTTCATGGTGATGAATTTTGTTATATGTATATAACATTTTGAGAAAGCTGTTTTAAAACAAATTCCTACCAGAATAAATTACTGGATAGGTGGTGATTTCATTTATTATGGTGAGAAAGGGTTTAGTTCCATGGGCATAAAAAATCCAACTTGTTCATATTAAATTAGAGGTCCCTAATTTTAGTTGTAGATAGATGAAATGTTGGGCAGGCAATTATAAATATGGTTCTGGAGTTCAGGTGACTTCTTAGTGCTGAAATTTGGGATTGACAAGAATATAGATGGTATTTAAAGCCAAATAAATTCAGAAGAAAAATTTTCTGAGCAGAACTCTACATGACATTCTTTTATGAACTGTGGCCATCTTCTACTTAAAAATATGGTTACTTCAGATTAACTGTGTAATAGTGGAAATATTCACTCTGAAAATTATGTTTCAGATGAAATTATGAAGGTATTAAAGTTTGCCCTGGGTGGTGTGGTGCTTCTAAAGAAATTAAATGCATGGACTATTAAAAAGTGATTAGATCATGTTGACTGTAGATTTGTGCTTTTTCTAAGATTTTAGCTAGACATTTTGACTGGCTTAGTTGACATTATTAAATTAATTCTGTGTGCCTTGAAAATCTTTGTTAAAGAAGGGAAAGTACATTTGTTATTGACACCAACATGGGCAAAACAGAGAGCCATTAATTTTGCTGTTGTAGCAAAGTCCGGGAAGAGAGCTCCAGTGCACCCAGACACTTAAACTCTTTCTGACGTTGAAAGCTCTTCATCATAGTTTTTAACCACAGCCACTGTAATTTGGGGTTTTGTTTTTCCCAAAAGCCACAGACATTACAATCAGTGGTTTAATTTGCTTTAAGAAATTTAGTATTGCCACCTGACCCTTTTTTAAAAAAAGGAAATGGCATTTCTATTTTAGCTTAGCAGGCCAGATAGTTTCACAAAACTGAAATCATTTTTCTATATTGACCTATTTCGTTTCAACTCAGTGGTCTGTTTTAAATTTTATATTTACAAAATTTTGATAGTAACCTAGTTAATCATAGAAAAATCTCAATTACATTTTAGTTGCAAAAAGTATTGCTAGGGACAAGTGAAAAAACAGTGCATCAACTTCCCTTGTCATCTTTTGAAACTTTTTCCTCCTGTCCAGAGAACTGGAATTTCTTATTGACTTTCCCTCTCTCATCCCCATTTTCATACCCTTTTCATTGTTAAAACCTTCCCATTTTACTTGTTAAATAACCCTTAAATATATACTTCCTTCCAGTTATCATCATCTTAATTTTGCTTCTCATTGGTTACCTTGACCTCCTGCATTAACTTCAGTTTCCAATTTTGTCCTCTTTCTATTGGGAATAAAAAATGTCATTCTCCCACTATACAATTTTCAGTGCTGCCTATAACCTCTATAGGATAACATTCAAACTACTTAGCATGGACTGGTACCCTGGTTCCTACCTCTGCAGGTCATCTTCTACTCTGTTTCACATTTCATGCTTTTAGTACCAACCTACTGGTACATATACCAGCTATTTTAGGGTATTGAGCCTTTAGTCCTATTGCCTTCAGCCTAGGGTACCATTGCTTTCCTAATTTGAAAAAGCCACTCTTATTTAACAAGTAAGCATTTTTTTTTTTAAGATTTTATTTCATTATTTTTAGAAAGAGGGGAAGGGAGAGAGGCAGAGAGGGAGAGAGACATCAATGTATGGTTGCTTTTCACCTGCCTCCAGCCACAGACCTGACTGGAGACCTGGTTTGCAACCTGGTTATGTGCCCTGGCTGGGGAATCGAACCTGCGACCTTTGAGTTCGCAGGCCGGCACCTTATCCACTGTGCTACCAGCCAGAGCCAAGTAAGCATTTTTTAATCCAGAAAATTTATGATTCACTTCTCAGGTTAAATCAAATTTCTTTCTTCTTTGGTATTCAATATGCCCAGCCATGTTATATTAAAAGGATCTATTTGTGTCTTTTCCAGTAGATTACCAGCACCTTGAAAGCTGGACTACAATAGATTATAAAATGGTGTGGGACCAGTACTGTTTTAATGAGAAAGATTAATCTTTTAAAAATGTACTTGATTTTAGCAACACAATTTGGGTCTCCTAGAGTTTTCGTTGTTTTGAAATGAACATTTTAACAACAGTTGGGTCACCAAAAATAGTGTTATGATTTCTTTACAGAAGCATTCATCAGATTTTTTGTAGGGTGCCCAATTGAGATGATGACTATTCCTTTTTTTGATGAAATACTTAGAAGTAATCTGGCAGGAAGAAGGGTAATTACTGTCAACTTGAGAATGTTAACTTTTACACAGCTAGGACAAGTTTCCTCTAAGGCAGTGAGAGGCTGCATGAGTCCCAGTGGAAGCTTTAGGTCACAGTGAGTAGGACACTGTCTTTCACTGGTCCCCTGGAAGAAGACATTCACTTCTGTGTGCCATGTTTTGAGTGAGACATTTCCAAATCAGAATGGGACTCGTTTAGACATTTGTTGGTACCTATACTCTCCCCAAAGTGATACTTTTTACTTCTTAGCCATGTGGTTTTGAATAGCTGAAAAAGGACAGGTTAGGAAAAGTGGTGAAAATTTTTAGTTCAGTACAATATGAAGGCATCACATCACAAGTTGTCTAACAAAGAGTGCACCATTTCTACCCAGGATTGTGAAGAATGGATTTGGTGGGAGGTTGAAGAATGTATGTATTGAGAATACCATTTTGCTGTCATTTTTTGCTCTGAGGATCACCACAGACTTATACTCAGTTATTAACATTCTAAAATTCTACCATTCTTATCATTTAATTGTTGACCATTCTATTTTAGGAATAATTATTGTAAAATTACTTTAAAATACATTTAAAATATTGCCGCTTTTTAAACATACAACATTAGTTAAGTGGTTTGCTTTAAACCTCAAAGTATACCTGCCTCTCAAAATGGTTCTGAGGATTAAATAAAAATACACAACACCAAATATTATACTATACTATATACTATATATTTTTATCTTAATGCTCTTTATATTTTGTTTAACTGTCTTTCATACAGGTCTCTGTTAGTTGATAGAATCTTTAATTGTAAGTACCGTTAACAAGTTTATAATCCAGCATAAATTTATTTAACTTAGCCTCATGCCTGGAACATAGTATGTATTGTTGTTGCTGAAATGCCTGCTGCTGCTGTTGATACTATTCTATTACTACCTTCCTAATCACTTGGTAATTGTAACAGCCATTACATGCATGCTGAACAATGAGTGAATGGCTGGCTACTGTCATACCTGTAGTAAGGCAGCAGTATCCAACCTGCATCTAGATGCTAGGATGTTGCAGTGAGCACACAAGGGTGCTATAGGTATTTTAAATATTAGAGAATAATACAGAGATACTACAGATCTCATGGGAACTAGATAAATGACTATCCTGTCTATACTAGCTTGTCTTATATTTCCTTCCATTGCATCTTAGTGAATCTAGGTTTAGTTTAGGGATGGCTAGGATAAAAAGCAAATACCATGCAAATGTCAATGTGGAACAGGAAATGAGATTGTTGTTGTTCAGTCTTATGTCAGGATTTATGAAGTTGTTCAATTCCAAATGTGGACAGAATTCATGAATAAGTAACTGTGGTTGAGGATGAAATGAAAGTATTTTTCTTTCAATGTTTGTCGATCTTAAATAGCTGTTAAGTTATGACCCAATTAATTAATTAATGGAACAGGTATTTCTTTTGGCTTAGGGGCATTGCGAAAAAAGTACTCAGGCAGCAGTGGAACCATGAACTGAGAAAGTTTGGGAAGTTTAACCTAGCACATACCTACTTTATCAGGTGCTCTGGGGGACTCAAGAAATAGGAGATATGGTTCTTACCCTTAGATTGATTTTCTTTGATTTGGGGAAACAAATCACTCATTCTATGATGATGATTTATGCATCTCAACTCTACCAGATACTCATTAGGGTTCTAGTCATGAAGAAGATGAATTATGATGAATATAACCCCTGACTTCATAGGGACCTCAACTTGGTGAGATGGATGAGTAAAGCATTTATACAATTCTAAGTTCTGGAGTGCTTTTAGAGATGTTTAAAGTGCTCTTTGAACAGGTGTAAGTGGCAGTAGATCCTTGCATACCGAGGAAATGTAGATGTGGACCATTTCAGGTAAGGCTTCTAGAAGACGATGCTTAAACTGAATTGTGCAGGAGGAGGAGTGGGCTTCGTTATCGGAAGAGAAGAGAAGGGGAAATCATTCCAAGGTGAGGGAGCACAGAACTGCAAATTGAATACTTACTATGTACATGATAACATGGTAGTTTCCACAGAGGCTATAAACATGAAAGAGACGTGGCCATCATCTTTGGGATCTTACAATGAACTAGGGAGCATGTCAGATCCATAACTTGCCCTAATGTGAGACAAAATGAGATATGACAGAACACATCTGGTTGAGGCATTTGAAAATTCAAAGGGGGAATGCATAGCAGGTGGTGGATATTGATATGATAGAAATTGAACATGTTCCTTGGGAAAGTAGCATAAAACACAGACTGAATTTGTATGCTTGAACAGATCACCAGAACTTTGAAGTAAAATAATCAAACTTACCTTTATTACTACCAGAATTAGAATGCCATGGAGGACATCACTGGCACAAAAGTGACAAAGCGCTAAATGTCCTTTATGAAAGGTTACTTTGGCAGCCTTAAATGTGATGAGTTGGAGGTTAAGAATACTCCCTGGAAGTTGCTAGAATACTTGACATGCATCAAGTGGACAGCCTAGCCCAAGTGATGGTAGTTAAAATGGTGAAGAAGAGATAAATGCTTTGGAAGGGGAAAGGCTAAACCTAGTTTTTAAAAAATTCTGAGAAGCATCTAAGTTGCTACTTCAGAGAAAAGCAGAACCTTAAATATCTGTGTTACAAAATAGAAAGGACTGGCACATAGGGCTAACACTTCCAATTTATGAAGGAAGTTAGAAAATAAAAAATAGAATAAGTCAAAAGAAATAATAATGGTTATAAAATATGGTTATGGCATAGATTGGAAAGTTTCAAAATGCTGTACTTCATTTTTTTAAAGAAATATTCATAAATCTTTGACCAGATTGAGGCAGAGGGATGTTATTAGAACACACTGTTAGAGTAATGAATCAAGTGACCTAATGTAGATGCTGTACAAATGTAAAGTCGTTTAAGCAGCATTATTAACAATGCCAATCAATTCTAAAGCTTAGATGAAATTAAAAATTTCCAAGAAAAATATAAATCCCAAAAACTCATGCAACAATTAGAAATGCTGAATAGTCTATAGCTATAAAATAAACTATCTATAGTTTAAAATATTCATACTTGTATGTTTTGATAAAAAATACATGTAGTATTCCCTTTTTCAGTAGATGGAACCTAATTTACCTCTAAATTATGTTAAATGCCACATACCCTCTCTCATGATGTAATGAGAAACATGCTTCAAGATCTTTAGTATTCTTTTCCAAAATCCATAACCCCAGTCTAATTGTAAGAAAAAAGAAAGAAATCCAAATTTCTTCACATACCTGAAAAGTATGCTTCACAATTATCGGTGTCATAATAAGGAAAAACTAAAATACTGTCAGATTAGAGGAGATTAATGAGATATGATGTCTGAGTACAATGTTTTACCTTAGGTTAATCCTGGAACAGAAAAAATGTTAGGGGGAACTTTGTGAAATACAAGTCAAATCTGTAGTTTATTATTATTATATGATGTTATATAAGGGAAAACTAGATTAACGGTATAAAATTGTTTCAAAATAAAGTTTGATATATTTTTTATAAAACATACCTGATCAAAAAGAACAGATAAAATTCTCATTTTTGTTTCCTTCTAAAACCCCATTGAAATAAAATCTTCTGAAACAGGACCCTAAATTAGAACTAGAGACAACTGAGAATACCAATATACATTATGGAAACCAAAAGCTTACTAGCTCATGGCACCAGATAGCTCTAAAGCTTCAAATAGAAGGAAAGTTTAAAAGCCTGTTTAATAAGCAGTTAGATCCCCATTCATTTTTTCCAATCCTAGCAGAAAACTGAGGTTCTCTGCAAAAATAAATACATAAATAAATAAATTGCAGGGTCTCTGTACCAGGGATCACTAAGCACTGTTGAAGATACAGGTGCTAGAATGAAATGGCATAGGTAGGAGAGCAAGGTGAAAGCTTTTGTGCTGTTTATTGAGGACCTTAGCTATTTTTTTCATCACAGCTTTTAAGAGTGCTGACAACCAGACAGGAAATTGGAAGATTCTTTTCTGAGAAATCTAGATAGGTCAAGAAAAAAGACCTGAATACATTGCTATCAAAAATTGCCCAGGGAAACAGCTCACCCAGATTGCTTTGCTACTGTGATCACCTGTGTGTAAACCACAACTACAAGCACAAGGACGTGACTCAGCACTTCCATGCCCCACTCTGTAAACACAAGCAAATCATCAAGTATAAAGAGTCAAGTTCTCATGAAAAGCAAAGAATAAAACAGGTATGGAGATATGAAGAGTTTTTTAAAAATAGTTAATGTCCTCAGCAGTAAGAGAAGATTTTATATCTATAAAATATTGAAATTTTAGAATATGGTAGAAAGTTAAAAACGTGTTATGGTGGGTGGGGGGACAGAGGGGAGCAAAAAGAGGATGGATGTAATACAACAACAATAAAATTAAAAAAAAAAACAAAAACGTGTTATGAAGTTATGGAAGTCTTCTAGAGAAATCGGTGTAAACATACAAAGAAATGAAAACAGGGGTGAAAAGACCAGAAAATAGGCAATTAATACAGAAGATTCATTAGTTATATTATAGGATTTTAAAAAATAAAAAAATAGAAGGCAGGAAATTTATTATCGTTATTATTATTATTAGTAGTAGTAGTAGTAGTAGTAGTAGTAATAGTTAAAAAAAAAACCTCCAGAATTGAAGGGCATAACTTTTTAGATTGTAAGATATGAATTTCTAGATAGACCTATAACTAGGTTTGTCAGGAATATTTTGAGAAACAGGGCTAAATGCATAAAAGTTCTCATACAAGAAAAAAATATGCAAATGATGAGGAATCAGAATGGAATCAGACTCAACAACCTTTAAAACTGCAGAAATTTCCAAGCTAGAAATTCATAATTTGGAAGACTATAAATTAAGTGCAAGGATAGAATAATGGCATTATATTCAGACAAAGGAGACATGTAACTTTTCTCAGGAATCTCTTGGAGGGAGGTGCTCTATCAAAATCAAAATGAAGCATCCCATGGTATTTAGACATATGATATCAATATGATAGAAATTGAAGAGAGGTACAGTGGATCCCCAGAAATATGCTGCCCAAAATAGCTATGTAGCAGACCCAAAGAACAACCAATCCACTTTGGAGCTATGTCTCCAAGAAGATAATCATAATAGAATTTCTGATATATTTGAAAATATTGATTAGGTATTCAGACACTTAGAATTTGGAAATCAATTGACAATACACATCTGCCCAGGCCACTAATAATGTTGCGTTAGTAACGCAATGTCATTTTTGAGCCCAAGTCTTAGGCAACTTTCCATTCTTTTGCTTTTGTGCTACTCCGTCCAGCGGCTATGTGAAAAATCCTGAGCTAGTCTGCTGGAGAATGGGAGGCACAGGAAGGAGAAACAGGCTATTCTGACTTCATTGTAGCAATAACAAGCAAGTCCTCCCCAGCGGCTGATTGCAGATACCTGGGAGAGCCCAGCCATGACCAAAAGAACTGTCCAGCTGAGACCAGCCCAGATTGCCAGCGCGGAAGTGTGACCTAAATCAGGATTGACGAGCTTTTTCTGTATAAGGCCTGATAGTATTTTGGGTTGAATGGGCCAAGAGGCCTAATTGAGAGTACTATGTAGGTACTTACATAATGAACATAAAACAAGTTTTTGCAGGTTTTGCATGGATAACACTAAACATACAATAGCAATAATTTTATACAATAATAATACAGATTTAGAGAGAAGAATAGAAATTTTGGTGGGTGGATTTTGCCTTATTGTGATTTATAGTTAGGTATCTATATCATCTAAAAGGGTTGCAAATTCTCATGCTGATATGAATGAGATTCTACATTCATATCATCTTTTAAAATGTCTTTCACACGGATATTGCCAAATTTTGATATCAGTCAATGAGTATGTGATTTTAATTGAGCATATTCACCACTTAGTGAGCATTTTTACAATTAGATTCTATTAATATTTTCCATTTAGCATGTAATTACAGTGCAGAGTAATTCAGTGAACAGAGGACAGTGTCTCAGATACACAGCAAATGGCTTTTGAAATACAGAAACTTCATTTGTATTTGCATGAGAACCTGAAGAGCACTGATGGAACTGTAGTTTGCACTCAGGCATTTGTGTAGGAATGGGAGTCTTGCTTCCCTTTTTAACTTGACGCACAGGAAATGTATAAAGTAGCTTGACATACACTCATCTTTTAAGGTGTATTTTCACAACCACATGAAATTTAAAATAATACATAATTAACTGAATAAACTGTGCATAGAAACAAAATATGGTTTAAGCACACAGTTGCCTCAGAACAATTTTGATACAATAGATTACTGCCCACAAACCACAGTTAAATTGATTGGTGATATTTGTTCTGCATTTTAACTGTTTACAATCCTACATGAAATTACACTGATAAAGAACAAGCACAGACAATTTGAGCCTGTGATTACTGAAGTGTATGGTAGATTTAGTGGTACTAAAGCATAACTATACTTTAAGCAATAAAGAGAAATTTTTAAATCTTGTATATTTTATATAAACTTTTATCTCCTAATGATATTCTTTGTGAGTTACTTTATTGTAGAAGTATAAAAACTGATTCCAGGCATTCACTTTTTCAGAAATTAGTATGTAGAACTCTTTCTTTCACATTTAAAAACTAGTTATATAATTATTTGGATATGATTTCTTGCACATATTTTTAGGTAAAGATAGTTAGTATATGATGAGAAATATAATTGAATATTTTAACAAACCATACACATATGCAAATAGATGTTTTTCCTCTAAACTATTTCTGTTAGAGCAACAGTGTTTCCCACCTGGAGGTGATCTAGTAAGTAAATGTCAAGTATTCTGTGTTTCATAAAACACCCCACCCCAGCACAGAATGATTAGTACTCTGAGATTGAGGAACATTTTCTTAGAGAGTATAACATGTTTCAATGTTGTAGCCATTACTAAAATATTCTAGAATGTAGCCTTTTAGAATTGCCTATTTGAGTACACTCATTGTATCAAATTGTCATTCCTTGTTAGGTATATTTTATTTTGGACTAATTCTAATGACTCACTGGGACAGTTTAGTTCGTTTGTGGAATTCAATAAAACATGCAGGCACATATTCACAGGATTTCATAAATGCACACAAAATTAATCATCTCCAACTAATTCAGAATTTGGTTTGGTCAGAAAATGGAAGGCTTTCAGCTTTCCTTTTGGTTCATGTTTAAATGAATTTGTTCATTGACAAGCACTTTTAAGATGGCTTTCAGAACATTGACTGTCACCTAACACCTATTTAAGAGGAGAGAATCAAGGGAAGCTTTCTTTGTAAATGGTTCATTGTCAACTCAAAAATTAGAAGATTCTCCCACAAAAAATGTGGACTGAGCATATGAAATAAACTCTCAACTCCCCAAACAATGTTAATTGAAGAACACATTAGTAAACTCTTCATGGTTTTTTTAAAGATATATTTCTTTTATTTAAATTGAGCTTTTGCTTTCAAACAAGTCTAGTCAAATTAACCAATATGACCCTTGCTAGATATAATTTCTGATTGGCATTTAATGTGGGACAGATTTATCTTGTACATTCAAATAATCCAGGTCTACATTGTTCATCTGCAGTTCTAAAATTCTAAAAGCTCTGAAAATTGATTTTTGTAACTCGGCGGCAAAATCTTAACCTGACCTGAACAGATGTTAAGCTATTATACCTTTAATTTACCCTCATAGTTGAATATTCATATGCTTCATTGCAGAATTATTTATGTGATTAATTTCAAGAGGATTATTAATAATGTTTTTGCCTTGTAAAGTCTGAGACTTTTCAAATTCCAAATTACTAAGTATGAAACCAACAGGAATTTTAACTGTAGATGCTTTTATTTTAAATATTCCTATTTCTTTTTTCTTTTAAAATTAGTAAAGTTTATCATCTTTTTCTCAAATACTTATGGAAGCAACTTAGTATTTTATCATTTTATAAATGGAATTAAAGCTTATTGAAAATAAAATAGTAACAATTTTCAAAGTCATCATAATAGATATGTCCAGATTTGTGATTTTTATATAGAAAAAAAATGTAAATGTTATAAAGTATACCAATATTAATTTGGGAAGAGTACATGACCAAGCAAATGTTAAAAGATAATATGTGTATAGCTAAGAAAAATGTGTATCACATAATATTTTTAAAATGCAGAGTGAAATTAGAATGTCATTCTTCCTCAAAAACCTGCTAAGACTAAATATAGACAAGAATATAAGAACACAGGTATTTTCATGGGGAAAAATTTTATTCAAAATGTCAAAAGCTATGAGAGTTCAAAATTATGTCCTTTAGCCAACATGATTCTACTTCTTGAATTGATCCTAAGGACGTATATAACAAACATCACAAAGATACATATATGAATGCTCATCATGGTTTTATTGTATCAAAAACAACCAAAATACCCATGAGTAATGATTGGTAAAGCAAGTTATATTTATATCCTTGTAATGAAATATAAAGTACAAAAGAATATATAATGGCTTAAAATATTCAAAATGTTTTAACTGAAAAATGCCATAGTTAGCAAATATTATATACACCTTGAGCTCTATCCTCCTTTACCCATGTGGTTATGTGTGTATTGTTTTGTGTTACTATTTTTCTGTACTTTCAAAATTTTCTATAGTAAGTATATTCAGAATAGGACATTGTTAATATTTAATATTTTCTGGGTCCTATATATGTACATATCAAAAATTAACCCTGCCCAGGTAGCAAGGTTGGTTGGAGTACCATCCCATGCACCAAGAAGTTGTGGGTTCAAGTCCTGGTCAGGGCACAACCTAGGTTGTGGGTTTGATCTCCAGTTGGGACACATACAGGAGGCAACCAATCAATGCAATGTTTCTCTCGCTTTCTTTCACTCTCTCTTTCCTTCTCCCCCTCTCTGTCCTTCACCCTACCCCTCCTCTCTTTCTCTCTTCTCTCCCTTCCTCTCTAAAGTCAATAAAATCATATCCTTGAGTGAGGATTTTTTTTTAATTAAATGAATTGAGGAAAACTAAAAAACCACAAGGTCTTCAAGAACAACAAAAGGAAGGTAATACTCAAGAAATTTGAAGCATTTGGTACTTGAATGCCTGTCAAAAAAAGTATACTTCCTATATAGATACATAGAAGTTAAAGAAGTTTGTTTTGTGGAGCTCATCCAATCACAAAATGCTATTTCAGCAAAAATATTACTACGTTTTGAGTTGTTGCTTTTTTTATTCAAAATTTTACCCCTCATCCTTGTTGTCTGAAATTCTGAAATCTGTTAGGTACCTAATTATTGTGTCAGTAAAATGGGGAGTACCATTTTTATCCCTAGATTTCTCATTTCAAATATTAGCACAGAGGGTGGAATTTTTACCTCTTATTCATGGTGTCCAGCTCTCAACATCTTAACCTGGCAGGAGGACCAAACAAGCTGTAAATCTTACCACCCAGACCACACTTGATTATTGTATGATGGGAAAATTAAACGTGAATAAAACAGCTAGAGCATTAGGGTGTTCTTGGAAGAATAAACACAAGTTGGAAGTCTTCTGTGGATAGTGCAAAGTACAGGAAGGCAATCAATCATGTAAACATCAAATGAAAGGTTGGTAAGGAAGCCATTGGAGCCTGTCAGGCGCTCCCTGCAATAAATGACTGATTCCACTTCTTTTCCCTTTCACTCAGCTTAGAAAAGCGCATTCTGTGGACCCTCTAACAGATCTCAAAAGATTTTGTAACTTCTTACTCCTTTTTAAGGACACATTTTGAGCAGAATGGGCTCAAAGCTCTGAAGGGAACTTTTAGTTAATATAAAATGGAACAAATTTGTCATAGTGTGTATTCCCATGACTTTTTTTCCTCGTCCCACAAACAGGAAACTGTTAAGGCAGCAATAATAGAAGAGCAAAAGCGAAGTGAAAAGGCTGTGGAAGAGGCAGTGAAAAGAGCAAGAGATGAACTGATCGAGTATGTAAAAGAACAGAAGAGGGTAAGTATCTCCTGAAGGCTTTGAATTTGTCCTTCTGTAAACAGAAGCACTAGCTTCCATACAATCTCATGAAATTTTAATTTTTTTTTAAAATGTCCCTTGTCAGGTAATTTAGGAATATCTGATTATTTTCTGATACAATTAGGTATTCTAATAGTTATATCTCCAGGCATAAATCCCATTTGTCAGTAATAAAAGAACACGATAATTTCCTGTCATACTCCTAGAAATAACTTGTACAATTTTCAATTTAAATTTACACTCATGAAGAAAGGAGACAGTTCTAGGTTACTTTTGAGGTAACATTGGTTTATATCATTATATAATTTTTAGGTCTCAAAAATTATAATTCAACATGTGTATATACTCCATGTTCACCACCAAAAATCTGATATCCATCTGTCACCATACAATTTATCCTTTACCCATTTCACCCCTCTTTCTCTCTAGCAACCACCAATCCAATGGCTGCCTCTAGGAGTTTGTTTTTGTTTTGTTTTGCTTCTCATTCCACATAATGGAAACCCTATAGTATTTGTCTTTCTTTATCTGCTTTATTTTAATTAGCATAATATCCTCAAGGTTCATCCATGTTGATACAAATGGCAAGATTTCATCTTTATTATGGCTCAGTAATATTCCATTGTATATACAGTTGGCCTTTGAACAGTGCAGGGGTCAGGGTCATTAACATTCTGCACAGTCAAAAATTGCTTACAACTTTTTGGGGGGTACCCCTGCCTTCAGTGGCCCCTGATGCTGTGGATGAAACTAAACTGTTCCAAACAGCTCTGTGTAAGGGGAAGAAGATCTGGCCAGTGGTACAAGGCCAAAGGCCCAGTTCTTTGTTCCTAAAGGTCTTTTATTGAAAGGGGTAAACTTGGAGGCATGGAGCTTGTCAATCAATGCTAATTGCAGGGAAACTGGAAAAACAAGTGAGGGGCAGGGAGATCTCACTCAGGTCAGGATGTGCATTCAAATTTTAAAAACTTCTGCTGTTGATACAAGAAAGGGTTAGGTGAGGTGAGAGAACCAGCCAGGCTTCATAGTAAGTATTTTCCCATGACTTAGTTCCCTCTCCCCCAGGGCCCACTGGCTATAACATGGAAACATGTATGTACCCAACATTCCCAGTTTCAATGTTTTCCCAGGTGAACCCAGACAACATTTTCTTTTTTTTTTTTTTTTTTTTTAAGATTTTATTTATTTTATAGAGGGAGGGAGGGAGAGAGGCAGAGAGGGAGAGAGACATCAATGTATGGTTGCCTTTCACCTGCCTCCAGCTACAGACCTGGCTTGCAACCTGGTTATGTGCCCTGGCTGGGAATCGAACCAGTGACCTTTGGGTTCTCAGGCTGGTGCCTTATCCACTGTGTCACCAACCAGGGCAGACAACTTTTGACTCCCCAAAAACTTAACTATTAAGAGCCTACTGTTGACTGATTATATAAATAGTTGATCAACACACATTTTGTATAAGTACTGTATCCTATACTGTATTCCTACTTAAAAAAAAAGTAAGCCAGAAAAAAGAAAATGTTATTAAGAAAATCATATGGAAGGGAACATTCATTTATAGTATTTACTGAAAAAAAATGTGTATAAGTAGACATACACAGTTCAAACTTGTGTTTTTCTCAACCATCAGCTATGCACATCATATCTTTATTCATTAATTCATCAGTGGATACTTAAGGTGATTTTTATCTTGGCTGTTATAAATAATGCTGCAGTGAACATAGGGGTGCTTACACCTTTTCAAATTAGGGGTTTTGTATTCTCTAGAAGTACCATAGCTGGACTCTATGGTAGTTCTTAATCTTTTGAGAAAACTTCATAGTGTTTTCCATAGTGGCTGTAATAATTTACATTTCTACCAACAGCGCATGAGGGTTTCCTTTTTTCACATCTTCGCCAGCACTTATTTCCTGTCTTTTTAAATTATTATTAAATTTATTGAGCTAACATTGGTTAATAGGGTCATAAAGGTTTCAAGTATACATTTCTATGATACCTGATCTGTGAGTTGCGTTGTGTGCCCACCACCCAAAGCTGATCATCTTCCGTCACCGTGTATTTGTCCTCTTACTCTTTACAAGAGCCCCCACCGCCAGTTTCCCTCTGGCAACCACCGTACTCTTGTTTGTACCTATGAGTTTCAGTTTTATATCCCACATATGAGTGAAACCACATGGTTCTTAGCTTTTTTGGACTGACTGACTTTGCTCAACATAATATTCTCAAGGTCCAGGTTGTTGCAAATGGCAGTATTTCTTTTCTTTCTTCCTTTTTTTTTTTTTTTAATGGTGAGCCATTCTTACAGGTGTGAGGGGATATCTAATTGTTGGGTTTTGTTGCATTTCCCTAATAATCAGTGATCTTGACCATGTTTTCACATGCCTGTTAGCCATTTGTACGTCTTCTTTAGGAAAATGACTATTCAAACATTTTTAAAAAAGATTTTATTCATTATTTTCAGAGAGAAGGGCAGGCAGGGAGGAAGAAAGAAAGGGGAGAGAAACATCAATGTATGGTTGCCTTTCGCCTGCATTCAGCTAGCTAGAGACCTGGCTTGCAACCTGGTTATGTGCCCTGCCTATCAAACATTTTTTAATTAAATTGTTTATGTGTGTGTTTTTTGTTGTTGTTGTTGAGTTGTGTGAGTTCTTTTGTATTGTTTGTGTATTAGCCACTTTTCAGGTGTATAATTTTCAAATATCTTTTCCCATTCAGTAGGTTGCCTTTTCATTTTGTTGAGGCTTTCCTTTGCTGTGCAGCAGCTTCTTCGTTTGATCTAGTCCCATTTGTTTATTTTTGCATATGTTTCCCTTGCTGTCAGAGTAAAATCCACAACTAACGTCATTAAGAGTGATGTCAGTGAACTTACCATCTGTGTTTTTTTCTATGTGTGTACTTCATAGCTTCAGGTAGGTCTTACATTCAAGTCTTTAACCTATCTTGATTATGGTGTGAGATAGTGGTTTAGTTTCATTCTTTAGCATGTGACTGTTTAGTTTTTCCAAAACCATTGTTTGAAAACACTTTTCTTTGTCCATTGTATGTTATTGGCTCCTTTGTCATAAATTATCTATATTGTGCGGGTCTATTCCTAGGGTCTCAGTTCTCTTCCACTGATGTATATGTCTGTTCTTCTACTCATAGCTCACTCATTATAGCTTTGTAATATATGTTGAAATCAGAGTGTATCATACCTCCAGCTTAATTTTTCTTTTCTCAGGACTCCTTTGGCTGTTAGAGTCTTTTGTGGTTCCCTACAGATTTTGTTATTTTCTGTTCTATTTCTGTGGAAAATGTCATTGAGATTTTAATGGGATTTCAGTGGGATTGCATTAAATCTGTAGATTACTTTAGATAATATGGGCAGTTTAACAATATTAATTCTTTCAATCCATGAGCATAAGAAATCTTCCCATTTCTCTGTGTCTTCTTCAGTTTCGTTCAACAGTGTCTTACAGTTTTTAATATAGAGGTCTTTTATCTCCTCAGTTAAATTTATTCCTCTACCCCTGGCTGATGTGCTTGAGTGGATTGGCACCAGCCTACAAATCCAAAGGTCATTGGTTCAATTCCCAGCCAGGGCACATAACCAGGTTGCAAGCCAGGTCTCAAGCCAGGTCTCCAGCCAGCTCCCCAGCTGGAGGCAGGTGAAAGGCAACCATACATTGATGCTCCTTTCCCTTTCTTCCTCCCTCCCTGCCCTTCTCCCTGAAAATGAATAGAATCTTTAAAAAAATTTTTATCCTCCAGTATTTATTGTTTTTCTTGTGATTATAAATGGGATTTTAAAAAATTTCTCTCACAATTCATGGTTGGTTTATAGAAATGCAACAGATTTTTATTTTTGTGTCCTTATTTTTGTACCCTGCAACTTTACTGTATTCAGTTACTTACTGAAATAATAATTCATTTATTATTTGTGGAATCTTTAGGGTTTTCTGTATATAAAATCTTGTTGCCAGAAAATAGTGACAAGTTAACTTCTTCCTTTTCAACTTGGGTTCCATTTATTTTTATTGCCTGATTGCTCTGACTAGGAATGTAATTGTTAAGCACTCACATCCTTGTCTTGCTCCTGATCTTAGAGGAAAGGCTGTCAGTTGTTTACCATTGAGTATGATGTTAGCTGTGGGTTTTTATTATGTTGAGGTACCTTTTTTTCTGTACCCAATGTATTGAGATGAGATTACTTTTATCACAAATGGATGCTGTATCTTGTGAAATGCTTTTTTCTGCATTTACTAAGTAATCATGTGATTTTTATCCTTCATTTTGTTAATGTGGTATATCATATTGATTGATTTGTGGATGTTGAACCAGCTTTGTATCCTGGAAAAAAACTTGTGATTATGCTAATATACTATTGCGGAGAATGTTTACATCTACAGGGTTGGGCAAAAGTAGGTTTATGGTTGTAAATATACAAAACACAGTTTACTCTTGTTTTATTATTTATTATTGTATCATTTGTTTATTACAACTGTAAATCTCCTTTGGTCCACCCTATATGTTCATCAGAAATATTATCTTACCTGGCTGGTAAGCACAGTGGTTAAGGCGCCGGCCTGTGAACCCAAAGGTCGCAGGTTCAATTCCCCAGCCAGGGCACATAACCAGGTTGCAAGCCAGGTCTCCAGTCAGGTCTATGGCTGGAGGCAGGTGAAACACAACCATACATTGATGTCTTTCTCCCTCTCTGTGCCTCTCCCTTCCCCACTGTCTAAAAATAATGAAATAAAATCTTTTTTTTTTTTTAAAAGAAAAGAAATATTATCTTGTAATTTTTCTCATGTTTTATCTTTTTCTGGTTTTGGATCAATGTAATGTTGGTGACATAAAACAAATTAGGAAGCATTATCATCTCTTCAATTTTTGGAAGAGTTGAGAAGGATCAGTATTAAATATTTTCTGATTGCTTGGTAGAATTTGCCAGTGAAGCATACCTATCCTGGACTTTTATTTTCTTGGAGAGTTTTGATTACTGTTTTAATCTCCTTATTAGTGATTGTTCTAGTCATACTTTCTGTTTCTTCATAATTCAGTCTAGGAAGATGCTATGATTCTAAGAATTTATCCATTTTTTTCTAAATTTTCTAATTTGTTGGCTTATAGTTGTTGATAAAAGTCAACTGTAGTATCTGTTGAAACTACTCTTTTGCTTCTGATTTTTATTTATTGGAGCCTTCTCTTTCTTTCCTTAGTCTAGCCAAATGTTTGTTGTTTTGTTTGCCTTTTCCAAAATAACAAGCAGCTCAATTTTATTGATTTTTTTCTATCATATCTTTAGTCTCCATTTTATTTATTTCCTTTGATTTCTTCCTTGAACCAGTAGTTTTTTTAGTATCATATTGTTTAATCTCCATTTATTTGTAATTTTCTAGTTTTTAAAGCTGATTTCTATTTGAATACCATTGTCATTGGAAAATATACTTACTATGATTTCAGTCTTCTTAAATTTATTGAGACTTGTTTTGTTTTAACTTACAGACTATCCTTAAAAATGTTTTATGTACATTTGAGAAAATCATGTGTATTCTGGTGCTTTTGGATAGAATGTCTTTATATATCTATTAAGTTAATTTGGTTTAACTTGTTGTTTAAGGCTAAGGTTTCCTTTTATACTTTGTCTGGATAATGTAAATTGTGTTAAAGTCCCCTCTTATTATTGTGTTGCTGTCAGTTTCTCCCTTCAGGTCTGTGACTAGTTGCTCTATATTTTTTAGTGCTTCTATGTTGGTTGCATCTGCATTAATAAATATACATCTTCCTGATGCATTGTCCCCATTATCACTATACAGTGTCCATCTTGACTTTAGTTACCACTTTGAAATCTATTTTGTCTTTGATAAATATAACTATACCCACTTTCTTTTGACTAACACATGCTTGGAGGATCATCTTTCACCCATTCACTTGCAGCCTATGTTTGGTTCTAAAGCTGAGATGTATCTCTTGAAGGCAACATATAGTTGGGTATTGTTTTATAATTCATCCAACCACTTCATGCCATTTTATGTTGAGTTCTGACTATTTACATTTAGGGTAATTATTGATACACTTTATCTTTTATTTTATAAGTGATCTATATCTTCATTGTTTATTTCCCTTACATTTTTGTCTGCCATTTTAGCTTGGTGGTTTTCTCTCATGTTTTCCTCAGTTTTTGCTGTTGTGTTACATTTTTTGTCTCTGCTCCAGATGGTTGTTTTTGTTTGTGTGTGGGTAGAATGAGGCTTACATTTAAAATGTCATAGATAAAATAGTCCTTTTTCTGCAAATAGCATCTTATCTTCATTTGCCTGTATAGATGTTGTCTTTTTACTCCTCCCTTATATATGTTTTCACAAATTATTCTTTTTTATATTGTAAGGTTATCACTGAGTTGAAGTAGCTGTGGCTATTTTAATTATCTTTTCCCCTTTAATCTCTATGCTTTAATTTAGTGTTTAACATATTCTCAAACAGATTTGCAATTTTCTGATTGTGTTAATTTGTCTTCTACCTCAAATTTGTGTGCTTATACCCTTTTGATCTCTCAGCTTTTGTTTAGGAAAGCCTTTCATATCTGGGTACAATATTCTTGGCTGACAGTTTCTTTCAGTGTTTTACATGTCATTTTACCCTCTTCAGGCCAGTAGAGTTTCTGCTGAGAAATTTGCTGATAGCCTAGTGGAGGTTCCTTTGTAGCTTACTGCCTTTTTTCCTCTGGATTCCTTTAAAATTCTTTTATCATTAATTATGACAGTTTTAGTGAATTGAGATGGTGTCTTATGGACATTGAGGTAAATCTATGTGCATTGAGATGATGTCTTATGGATTTGTATAGGCAGTTTCTTCCCTAGGTTTGGGAAGTCCTCAGTTCATTAAATATTTCTACTTCCCTCTCTTCTCCTTCTGGGCTGTTCACTATCTTTATGTTACCTTTTCTAATGGAGCTGTATAGTTCTTACAGATGTTCTTCATTTTTCTCAAAAAGATCTTATTTATTTTTAGAGAGAGTGTAAGGGAAGGAGAAAGGTGGGAGAGAAACATCTATGTGAGCAAGAAACATTGATCAATTGCCTCTTACAAGTGCTCTTACCTGAGACCAAAATCACAACTCGGGCATGTGCCCTAGTCGGGAATCAAACCAGTGACCTATTGCTTTGCGGTACAATGCCCAGCCAACTGAGCCATATTGGTCAGGGCACTTTCTCACTTTTTTAAAGCCTTAGTTCTCTCTTTTCTTCCACCTGAATAATTTTTAGATTTCTGTCTTCAAGCTCACTAATTTGCTCCTTCATGTCGTTTACTTGATTCCTACAGCTTTCTGACGTTTTCTTCACTCGTTCATTGAGATCTTCAGCTGCTCAATTTCTTTTTGGCTCTTTTTAAAAATATTCCTGTTCATTAAGTTTACTTCTGAGTTCATTGAACTATCACTGAGATTTCTTTTCTTCTGTAGCTCATTGAGTTGCTTCATGATGGCACCTGGTAGGTGCCTAACCTTCTGAAGAGAAAATTCTCAACCAAAAATAGTCAGTTGACTTTTTAGGAAGTGATATGTTCTCAGAAAACTCTTCTTTTATTGGTCCAGAGAGGTCAATCCTTCTTTGAGCTTTACATTTGGACAAAAGATTGTATAACAGGACAAATTCATTCATTAATATGATTTTTATTAATACTTCTTTGATAAAAATGAAAGGCTTTTCTTAAAAGTTTTTTCAATCATATTGTTATCCCATCAAAAGGAATAATGTGGCTTCCGTAAGAAATGTTTTAAATGAGAGCAAGAAATGCCATGTTAGGATTTATCTGGTTCCTATATGAGGTAAATTTACCCCTTGAAGGGAACTGACAGTTAACTTTGCCACTTAATCTCTGTGTTCTTGCAAATCAAGTTAAAGGATTAGTGTTCATTTGTGTTAGGTAAACTAGTTATCACATATAGAAATTATTATTAAATAACAATAACAAAATCATGGCATTTGATTCTATTTGTACCTATGCTTCACTTATCTATGCTTGATTCTCTGTATGTTAAGGAAAATAAACCTAATACCTCCCTTACAGAATTGTTATGAGTTATATGTATTGAGTAATACAATCAAACAGCTTGAGTCAGGATTCAATAAATATGTGGTATGATTATTATTTGTTAAATTCAGAAATCCCTAGTAGCATTATTTTTGCTAATTTAAAATGTGCTTTTTGGATTAATGTTTAGTATTCTGTGTCCTCTGAATTTTACCGTATGAGTCTCAAAGTTTATTCTACTCTTGATACTGGATTGACAGATTAAAACTGATTCAATCAGTGTAGTAGTAGGAAGTTTATTACTTCCACTTTGGGATTTGGATTTTCTTTAATAATTCATATTATGGAATATTTTTAATATTTAAACATTTCTATTTCTCTGAACATAAGAGCTATAAAGATGAAAGAGGACAAAATATCTGATAAAAGCACCAAATAATTACCAGACTTCTATATGTAGTTCTAAATTAAGATTTGTATACCTTTCTTTCAACAAAATACTCATTTTTGTACTTCAAGTTAATTTTTATGAATGTCTTTTGGATTAGTAGTTTTTCACATAAAATAAGGCATCTCAATGTTTATAAAGTAATATTTAGAAAAAACAAATGATTTTTAGCAAATTCATAATCTCCTCAAGTCTTTCCAAAATACTAAACTAGGGCAACTCATCTCTGCTTCTTCCTTTGTAAAATGAATTTCTATTTGCATCAGAGAAGAACACTTTTCCAGGACAAAAAATTTCCTTTCTCCTCTCCAGCTTTTTTTAACTGGAGAGTCAACTTGAGATTTTTAACATTAGACACCTCAAAAGCCCTTCAGACATTGGTTCCAACTGGATTTACATTACAGTTTGTGAAATAATCTTCTGCTCTTGAAGTTTTCAGAAATCTTTGAAAACTAATGTTGTATTAGTTCCTGTCTTTATATATCTTTTGTCCTTAACATTCTTTCCTTTGACATCATCTTAGTCATAACAGTTTTAGTAAAAGATTGAAAGACTCTTCTTTTCCCTGCATTTTTCCTTCCATCTTTTACTTTTAAAAGACAGAGAAACAGAGAATAAAAAAAAATATGCTTAACTTTTCATATAAAATACATCTTACCCTTCTATATAAAATGCAAATAACCATGTAAGATAACATACCTTTTCCTGTTTATCAACAATTAAGTCTTTAATCAGTGATCCAGCCCTTTTGAGTATTACAATTATATTTAGGATTATAGTTTAATTAAAATTAGAATTATAATGAAAAAATGTTTTACTTTCAAATTCCACTTACCATTTTTTTTCTAGCAAATTGATAGAGATATCTTCAATCTTTACAAATACACACTATTCATCTGGCCTAAACATCTTAGTCAAAGTAGCTACCTGTACATAAACTAATTAGTTGAATTACAATTTACAGTCAAAGTGCATCCTATGTTTTTAAAGTAGAATACTTATATTGTTAATCTAACTCATAATAACAACCAAAAATTATTAACTAGTCAAAAATAAAACAAAGAACTTTTTAAAAAGTGGTCAACTAGAAAAATAATTCAAATTAATAATCAGTCCCAGTGGTAAAAATGCCATCCTTATAAATACTCTAAATTATAGTTTTAAAAAAATCCTTCTGTGACATCTATCTTGTTAATCCCAGGAACAAAATTATATTGAATCCACAGACTTAGTATGGAATTATAAGGTTAATTTTTACAGCTTTAGTCCTCAGAAGTTTTCCATATCATTTAATAAAAATTGCATAATTTTTAATGAATTTAGAATTTGCCAATATAATTTGTACAATGTATTGGGAAGAAAAGGTAAATAGGAAAATATAAAAAGATTTTTAAATGTATTTAGTTTGAGAATCATGAAGGTGCCTGAAAGTGTAGTTATTTTGGTTTCAAACTCGAACATTATAAATTCTAGATAAGGAATTTATACTACAGCCTGTGGGTAAACCTGGCTTGCTGTTTATCTTTGTAAATAAAGTTTGACCGAAACACACTGCCACACCTATTCATTTATACATTATTCTTTGATTGGTTTAATGCTGTGATAGCTGAATTGAATAATTGAGAAAGACTATCGGGCCCATATAACCTAAATTATTTATGATCTGGCCTTTCACAGAAAAATGTTTGTCAACTTCTGTTCTAAGTAACTAAAATCATCTTGTGGTGGAAACCTTCTTCCTGTCAGCCCTTTAAAGTATTTATTATTTTATTCTGCCAAATTATAAATAGATAATTGAAATAATCATTAGGTGCAAGTCTGGAAAAGATTTTTCTCTTGATACTAATTGCCAGATAAGGCATTATGGTATATTACATCTGGCCATTAGTACTGTAAACTTTCTTTTAGCCTGAAGAAGACTGGAGAAAAGAAAAGATGATATGGGTTAAGACCACATCCCTTGACACTTCCCTAGGGAGGAAGAATTTGTGGTTTATAATGACCTGTGGCCCTTGGATTAGAATGAAGTGTTCCAACCCATTCCACAAGTTATGACTGTTATACATGAGCTTCCTATGAGGGAGGAAGTGTGAATAACATTCAGCAAGCAACAACTACTCACAGCCAAGCAGTGATTCCTAAAAAATAAAATCTCATCCAAATGTAATAAAAGATTATTATTTTTTCCTCTTAAGAACCTGAATGATGGCCTGTGTTTTCTAAATCGCTGCCAGGAAAATAATCTTCACTTTAGAGGATCCTTTTAATTTAGATCTTTAGAGAGAAATAAGATGTAATTATCTTTACTTCAAATGTTTTGTGGTCAAGGCATTATCAGAATTTCTTAATTAGAAAAGAATTCACTTAGTCTAGTTTTGTTTCAGTATTTGTGTTTGCAACTCAAACTATTTATTAAAAGGTAGCTTTTAGCCAAAGTGAACTCTCTAGTGTCTGATCAGTTCTACAGTTACTTGAATTAACCGTACTTGCAAGACAAGTTTTTTAATATCTTGTGGTGCCTTACATATTCATCTACTGATACGGAACTTGAACTAGGTGATAACTCATGTCTCCTAAGGCTCTGAGTAACATCTTCTTTAATAACTGATTAATTTTTGAGGGGCTTTAATTCTTGGTATAAGTCAGTTTCATCATAGTAGTAATTTTATACAATATTAATACATTTGTGTAGAGAAATGACACTTTTCTTACATTCCCCAGCCTCCTTCCCCAGTCTTATCCCAACTAATGAGCTTTGCTTTTACTCATCCTGAACCAAGCTGTATAGCTGCCTATGCAAGAAGCATCTCAGTAGCTGTTCAGCATCTGCTCTTGTAAGTCGTGATTTGGGTATCATGTTAGAAAGCGACAGGAATTTAACTTATTCCACAAAACCTATATTTTAATTCAAACCATCAAAAATGTACCATACAGATTTGTAAAATTTTCACCCATTGTAAGTGGCACAATCACAAATAAATGGAAAGATAATTTGGATTTTGAAAGAGCCAATACAAATCATGTTGCCAAATGATATTTCACTACATCAAAAGTTTCTTCTCCTCTCTAAATTTAAAGACTAGAAAAATTGATTTAGCAGGGACGCTAGTGAAACCAATGAGGTGAATAGGTTTTAAAAGGCTTGTAGTTTTCAAGTTAATATAGATAATCTAAAAAAATATTTACTATTTTTCTATTTTGTACTTTTCTTCGAAATCATTTCATACAATACACTTTAAAATAAAATTTATTGCTGCTCTCCACTTTAATTTCAACAATCTTAATCTTATTTTGCTGAACTCACTTGCATGAAGAATACTTAGAAAGAATTTACTGACATGAACAATTACAGACTTTGTTGAAGTAAATCTGCTGCTCATTTCTATTTCAACAGTGGGGTAATTGAAAAGATATTATAGACATAGCTTAATGCTGAGATTAAATCCCATTATTTCTGTCTGCTTCAGAAAATACAGCATAAATTCCAACTTAAAATTTGTGTGTGTGCAGATTAATATAGTCTTCTCTAGTTGATTTTTGAGATAGTATTTTTATTAAAACTAAAAATTTCAAAGTATGGTAAATGTAAATGCATATGTTGGGGTCATTTCATATTTTAAAATGTTTATCTCTGTTTTTGTGTAATAACTTGAAATGTTCATCCAAATTATCAGTCATTTTTTTAATGTAACAGTGACAATTAGCTTTATTCTTTGGTGAAAAGCTTTAGCTTTTTCTTTAATGTTAAGATGACTCTTCCCATTTGCATACTATACTAAAGTGCTTAAAATTTAGATAGTGATAAGAACTGATTCAAATAAAAGAATAATCAGCAAAATATAAATGTCAACTTTGAGTCACAGGCCATAGTGGCTAGAAGCTGACATACTTGATGGATATATTATCATTGCAGGACTTTGGTTAGACATACCTTGTTGAGGTGGGTCAAATCAAGGGAAGTTTTTACTCAGATGACTAGGTATCTCATAATATAAATGGTAAATAGCTGGTCAGGAGGAAAACCTCAGGTAAGACCTAGAGGAACAAATACCTATTAAAGGCCCCAAAATTGAAATTTTTTTTTTGTTGATGATGGCAACAGAGATGATGAAAGTTAGTATTTTAGGATCCAGACATTGTCTAAGGATAGTGTGTGTGTGTGTGTGTGTGTTCATTACCATAGTATTAGCCAACAACTCGCAAAGCTAGAAAGTGGTAGTCTTGCTCTGGAGTCTGGACTGTAGGCATACCACTGCGGTGGGCAAGATGTAGCAATAAAGAACAGGAACAGATGTTCATGGATAGGTCGGAAATGCAAGTTTCGAGTTAAAAGCCAAAGGGAAAAGAGGGTAGCATAGAGCCATGTTTACATTGTGTAGCTGTATTGCACTATGTAGTAGATACCAGATAAAGCTGCTCTGGAGGAGCGGGAACACCATGTCTTTAAAATTATACTCTCTCTAGGAATTAAAAAGCAAAAATAACTCAGAATTAGTTAGTCCTTTAAAATACATCTAAGTATATATCATTATTGCAAACAAAATTTTTATATGGCAAATTAAGAAAACTGAGTCATAATCTCAACATTTTCTGTTGAACACCACCCATTTTGTTAAGTTTGAAGTTATGTATGTTGACGTGGAGAAGTAATTTTAACATTAATTTTATTCTATTTTAGCATGGAGCTAAAAAGTATAACACTAGTGTTCACTTCTGCCTGATACTTTAACAACTCTCAATCCTTTTATTTTTTTTTTAATTTTATTGTTGTTGTATTACATCCATCCCCTTTTTGCTCCCCTCTGTCCTCCTCCCCACCTACCTATTCCCCCCAAAGTCAATCCCACTTGTTGTCCATGTCCATGGTTCCTTTATACTAGATTCTTGTCTAAGCTGCTCCCCTTCCTTTCCTCTGCCTCTCCCCTCCCCCTAACCCTCTTCCCCCTGACCACTGAAGGTCTATTCACTATATTCATATATTTGGTTCTGTTTTGCTTGTTGTTAGTTTTGTTCATTATTGTCCTGTAATGGGTGAGATCATATGATATTTGTCCTTCACTGACTGACTTATTTCACTAAGCATAATAGTCTCCAGTTCCATCCATGTTGTTGCAAAGGGTAGGAGTTCCTTCTTTCTTTCTGCTGTATAGTATTCCATTGTGTAAATGTACCAAAGTTTTTTGACCCAATCATCCACTGATGGGCACTTAGGCTGTTTCCAGCACTTGGCTATTGTAAATAGTGCTGCTATGAACATAGGTGTACATAGGTTCTTATGAATTGGTGTTTCAGGATTCTTTGGGTATAGTCCAAGTAGTGGAATCGCTGGATAAAAATATGGAACACTTCACGAATTTGCATGTCATCCTTGCGCAGGAGCCATGCTAATCTTCTCTGTATCGTTCCAATTTTAGTATATGTGCTGCCAAAGTGAGCACACATCTTTCAATTCTTAATACTATCTACTAGGTAGAAAGAAGAGATTATTGTCATTTGTAAGAAAGATACAATGCTTGAACAATAATAATTCAGTCTTTGTGCTAATATCTATAAAAATTTCTTATAAAATGTTTTGAACGACTTTCTGTTATGTACTTTAAATAATTGGACTATAGAAATTATGTCTATAGGACTATAGGCTTACTCCATAATAGGTTAATATGCTTTTAAACTATCCCAAATAAAGCCCTGGCTGGTGGTGCAGTGGATAAGGTGCCAGCCTGCGAACCCAAAAGCCACTGGTTCAATTCCTAGTCAGGGCACATAACCAGGTTGCAAGTCAGGTCTGCAGCTGGGTCTGTAGCCAGGGGCAGATGAAAGACAACCATATGTTGGTGTTTCTGTCCCTCTCTACCTCTCTCCCTTCCCCTCTCTCTGGGAATAGTAAATAAAATTTAAAATAATAATAAAAATAAGTAAATAAACTATCCCAAATATTTATGAATATCTGTTACTTGCCATTTTGACTTATTTTTCAAATATATAAATAGGTAAATGAGTTATGTTTCATGTGTGCTTTTTAAATGAAACTCTTTGAAATGACTATTTCTTATTTCTTCACATTATCAAAATCTCTTTAAATAGAAAGGAGATAACTACTAATGACTAAAAGACATTAGTAGCTTTTAAATTTACTCTGTTTGATTTATTGTATAGTTGTTTTCCATCATATATGTCTCCTCAGTCATCAGTTCTTTCCTTTGAAAAAGAAAAAATAACAATTTGGTTTGTAACTAATAGTGTCTTGGAAACAGCATGAAAAATCATTTTCTAAAAAATGTGGTATTTTTCTTCTCATATAAAAACAGAAAACCTCATTGACATTCTGTTCAGTGCTGATTCACGTGGGCCAACATGACCTCTCTGTTCTCCTGTCTTGCTCTGGAAGCATTGTGCTCACTCTTCAAAGGGAGGCCAGTTACTTCATATATGTGCACTCGAGGCTATAACAGAGGGAAAGATACATCATTTATAATCATCAAACTGTTTTTAAATAAAATCCATTAGATTATGGATGAATCACATGTCTTAGTCTTGACTAAACTGTCAAACTAGTTTCATTATTTTTTTTAAGGTTTTTTATTTATTATTTTTTAGAGAGAGAAGAAGAGAGAGAGGCAGAGAGGGAGAGAGACATCACTGTATGGTTGCCTTTCACCTGCCTCCAGCCATGGACCTGGCTGGAGACCTGGCCCGCAACCTGCTTATATGCCTTGGCTGGGAATCGAACCAGTGACCCTTGGGTTCACAGGCTGGCACTTCATCCACTGTGCCACCAGCCAGGGCTACAATTTTTTTACATTATTTATTTGTAGGTTATATTATTATGTGAATGCTGATTCCAGAATGGTCATATTTTCCAAGGTAAAAATGGAACAACCACTAAGAAATATTCTTTTTCCCTTTTTGATTTTTTCTTTTTGCCATAAAATCTACATTGTCTGCCATTCATATAGCAATAGTAACTACAAGAAAAAAGACCACAAACATGATAGAGAAAAAGACGAAATACATAGATAAAGCAAGGCAAGTTGCTCTTAAACATATAAAAAGATCTTAACCTTATTCATAATGTAACAGGGTGCAGAGCAGTAGTCCCCTGAAATCTCACTATTTTTTTTAAACAAGGAATACTAAATGGGTAATCAAGACATGATTTTACCAACACTTCATTTCCTTCTCTGGGACTGATGAATCAGTGTACATCTCTTTTTGTTCTTTCTCTTTTTATTTTTTTATTTTATTTTATTTTTAAAAATATTTTACTTTATTATTTTTAAATATATTTTATTTTATTATTTTTAGAGAGAGGGGAAGGGAGAGAGGCAGAGAGGGAAGGAAACATCAATGTATGGTTGCCTTTCACCTGCCTCCAGTGGGTGGACCTGGCTGGAGACCTGGCTTGCAACCTGGTTATGTGCCCTGGCTGGGAATTGAACCAGCGACCTTTGGGTTCACGGGCTGGTGCCTACACACTGTGCCACCAGCCAGGGCTCTTGTTCTTTCTCTTTTTAAAGATATTTAATATCCTATGTTCATTTTCTAGCAATTTTGATTCATTGGTTTCATCATTGATTGGTTCAGTTGAGATTCCATGTTTGAGATTTTATAATCCTCAGTTTTATACATAAAGTTCCAACATTCATGTCTGTTTTCTGTAAGAACTAAGTTTTATCATTGCATCCCTTTATCAGAGAATTTTAGATTAACCTTTAAAGAAGATCCTATAAATATATGACTGATTGTCTTGAAAACTACAGATTTTTTTAAAACTTAAGTTTACTCTGCCTGGGTAAGCAGAAAGGGGGGTGTTAAATTAGAGATTATTTAGATGGGAGAAATGCTTTGAAGCTCAGTTCCTAAAGCAAACCTTAATGGCATAGATTGAACCTAGTGAGGAAATCTCATTGCTGTGGCTTCCCCATCAAGCACTAAAGAAACCTAGGGTTGCTTCCACTCTCCTACTTATGTCACTCGTTTATCACTAACTTCATCTCACAACTTCTGATTCTCCGAAAAGCCAAAGTCACTGCCGCTATTCTTCTCCCTGGCAAAGAGAGTCTCACAAGAGTTTCACTTCTCAAAATTGGGGTGAACCTGATTAGTAGAACTTTGGTCACATGCCTGTTTACTGGGAACAGAAGAAGCTAACAGCCAATTAATGTCTATAACCCTCGTATTACAGGGTTTATTGCAATACCTGTCATGAAAACAGCTGTTACAGGGGTTCTCCATCTTGGGGATAGAGGGGAGAAAAGCATCTGCCTTGGTGTTAAGAGCTCTAGTAAAGCATGTACATCTGCAGCTGCATTCGAAATAACTGATCAGTCCTCTACTAATCTGCCTTCCTTCTCCACTGCCAGCTGTGCTCTGTGTTCAGGGCCCTCCTGGGCTCATCATGTAAGGCAGATTCAAGTTAAGCCTAGATATCTTAGCATTTTACTTAGTTGGAGCATTTGCATGCCTGTCTGTTCCATGTGGACCATCTGATCAAGTAGCCAAAGCCAGTGGTCACTGCAAGTCAAAGAATTGTGACTACAGCTCAGCTCTGCTAGCATCAGCAGTAACCATTTCCTCCTGCCTCCTTTGGCTGACATCTGCCACCTCAGCATCCGGTTACCTACATTGAAAACAGCGTCACCCAGTAGCACTCCTGTTCTATGGATGATGCTGGCTTTTCTCTCCCAGGAAGCATGTTAGGGAGTAGCTCTTGACTAGTATTCATACCTTGAAGTGAGAATTTAGGATTGTGAGCATTTCATTATCTTTTTATTTTTTAAGCTGCCCGGTGCAATTAGAAGCAACTAATTTTGTCTTTGAGTTCCTCATACTCTTCCTGTTGTTACATGTTGCTAGCCACTTGCCTTCTTGGGTCCCTTCATTTCAAGTGGCCATTCTTACATTCCAAGTAAACCTTACTTTGCTGCTGTAGGTGATGGGCTGCCAGATTTTACTTTTTCTTAGAAAACCAGCTGGATTTTCAGAGCCCTCAGCCCTTACAGAGCCTGATAACTATTAGAGAGCTCTCTGATTTTCCTGAAGTTATATTGCATTCAACAACTTCTATAGCCATATAGTATCAACCAGCATTCACTTAAGCAACAAAGCTGCCTCTGGCTAGTTGTACAGCAGAAAAGTTTACTAAGAAGAAATAGAGAAGTTGGCCAAATTGTTGAGACCTGGAGAACCAGGATAAAGGTAAGCTACTAGAAACAATACCAAAACTACACCTCAAAACTTGCATAAAGATGCATCTCGTTTTGCTGCAACATTCTCATCAAGCACTATGAGAGCTCATGGCTTAATTCAGCCACTGTGATGCCCCACCGTTGAAGGCTACTCATTCTTATGAGCAAAACAGATGCTACCCAGAGCTTCCTTCCCCTCATTGATCGCTTCTGATTTAGTCTTTCACAGTGGACTGGCCCTTGGGAGTAGAGCAGGCTCAATAACAGCGCTCTATGTTACCTAGGGAAGTCATACCTCATAAGGCTAGAAATTCATCAAAACTAAAAAAGGCATTCAAAATCAGAGAATGTTACAAATGACTACTACATATTTTGGGAATTTTTTTCCAAGTTGCTATGGTTACTATAGAAATATTTTTCCAGCTTTTTAATTTCTTGGCTAATTCTAAAACCCTTTGAAGGCAAACTAGGTGAGTTTCATTCTTACTGTAGCACAGGATTTTAGCAACTGCCAGGTTCAGCTGACAGCTTATAGTAAATTTGCTACTTGGCCACCACAGTTGCATTCTTTTGCAAAACAACCTGAGGTTTTTATAGTTATACGTGAGTTATAGGACATTGTTCAAAGGATATGCAATATTTTGCTCAGATAAGATTTAGTTTCAATGGATGTATGCTAAAAGTAGATAATTTTAGAATGTATGTATAAATAGTTCTTTTAAAGTGTCTGTATTTTAGTTACTAAATTGTCCTTGGGTCAACCAACAATTTTCCCCCTACTAATTCAGGGACATTTTATGTATGTTAGATATAACACTAGTTTTCATAGGATGGTGGCCACAAATGTTACTAAATAAAAAGAGCTTCATTATCCTTTCTACTGAATTTGCCTAAATTAAATTTTAGTTGCCTCTTGTGTCCTTGGCACCCTCTTTGTTTTGTATTTCACACTCTTATCAGTGTGTCTGTTTCTTCTAGCCTCCTCTCCAACTGTTACCCATAGCCTCTGCTATTATTTTTCATTTCTGATTCTAAGTGTAAAACTGAAGAAAACCATGAGAAACTAGCCAGCAAAGTACTGTTTATCAAATTAAGTCACATGTATTCTAAGTCTGAAAAAGAAGAGGCTTCAGTCCTTCACTATTTAATAGGTATATAGGCTGTGCTGTGGCTATTTTCACTGATCCTTTCCACATCTACATTCCTTTGAGGTTCTGGGTTGTTGCAGAAAACTGTGGTGGCTCAGACCACACAGTCTAGAAGAATGTTCTAGTTTAGAACATTCTTGCGCTACTAAGTTTCAACATTATATCTCTCTAGTCCATTGGAGTCTTTTTTCGTCCAAGTTTTCCAGCGTCAATGACTTTTTGAACATTTGATTTCAAGTACAACTTTTTTGGATAAATCCTATATCTAACATTCTATGTACATTGGGATTGATTCATTAAGCAATTCCACTTTCTTGACACCATGGTTTTTCCTATTTTTTGCATGTATAATGTGATTATTACCTTGTATCAGGAACATATTAATCATAGTTTTTTGCCATTTTACAATAATTCTTATGTCTGCTTTTTTTCATCTGTGAGGATATTTGGCATATAAAATACCTTTGTTGCTTAATTTTTCCTTTATAGTTTAGTGTGCTTATTCATTTATGATTTAGTGTGACTATAATATATTCAACACTTTGCTTTTGTTCTCAATATTTATTCCATTCCTGTGGTTCACATTTTCCTTTTCTTATGTATCATGTGTTGAAAATGAAAATATCTTGTCTGGGGTGAAGTTTAGCCACTGGACTAAACAAACATGCTCTCCTTCTGCTCTTAGTTGATTTTAGTAGTTAAATTACTAAAAAATCCTATTAATAAAAAAGTTTTCATCTTTTTTTATTTTTATTAAATCCTTTTTATTGTTATCCTATTACAGTTGTCCCAATTTTTCCCCCTTTGCCCTCTGCCCATCCCACCCCTCCCCACTCCTTCAGGCAGTTCCTACACTATTGTCCATGTCTGTGGGTCATTCATTCATATTCTTTTGTCCAGTCCCTTTGCCTTCTTTTCCACCATTACCCCCTCCCCCTTCTGAACTGGAAAGTATTATTTTAAGTGAAATAAGTCAGTCATTCATATGTTGTACTTTTATAGTAAAAATCTCTTTCGTTCACCTTTCCAACCAAATGTAGCTTGTTCAGTCATATTTCTTTTATAAGACTCCCACATAGGTCATCATGAGATAGTGAAAGTAGCATGACATTGAAGAATCAAAGTCCTTGTATTTAGTGAAAGAAATTAAGCTCTTTGAACTCAGAAGGAACGTATGATAGGCTACTCAGGGTGTGTTCTTCTCACATCAGTGGTAGGAATGTGAGGGGAAAACCAAACACATAAAAAACACTGCAAATATCTGGTATCTGTTAGCCAAAGCAAATCACATGGCCAAGTACATGCCGTCCACCATGAGGCCAGGCATATTGCACCATTGTATTTAACATAAATAGGGTGGGTAAGTCTGTTCTTACCTTGGAGGTAGAGAGAATGGATGAATATTTGCCAAACAACAATTTACCATACTACCCAGTCTAAGTTGTTTATCCTCTCTCCTCCTATCCTTATGTACCATATTACTACTATGATATTTTTCTTAGCACATGTCATTATCTGAAACCATATTAATCATTTGTTACATGTTTAGTTAATCAGCTCATATTATCAAATACCCAATTTGTGCCAGGTGGCACTCTAATACCAGAGACCCATCAGTAAATCAAAAAGACAAAAATCTACATGCCCATCTTCTTCACTAAAATATAAGCTCAGAGAGAGAGAGGACCTTTATTATTTTGTTCACTACTCTAGTTTCAGTGTCTCAGATTAGCCTGGTACATAGCGGAGGTTCAATAAAATTTCATTAATGAAGGAATGTCATTAAACATTTAGGTAACCTAACTTCATTTGCTTAGATCCTATGCTCCTTAGGCAACTTTCTGATTATGATTTGTTTACAACATAGCAAAGTCTTTATTATAGTCAGTTTTGTGAACTTGAGTTACTCCAAGTCTTCTCTTTAGAGAAAGATCTATGCCTTAGTATTTTGGCAAACCTGAGGTCAGTACCTGCATAGCCAAAAACCAGCCCTTGAATGTAGTATATTCACTAAGGTGAAACCACCCTGAGAAATTTCTTAAGCGTTTGATACCATTAGCTAAATATTTAATTCCCTCCTATGCATATACAGCATATTAAAGATAATGCAAAGGGGTTTTTACATGGAATATATGACACCCAGTGTCTCACGAGGGCTGTGCTCACTTGAGACACCTTATCTTCTTTGTTTCAAGGTTTCAACTGAAAAATAGTTTTGATGATAAAATATTAATACTTTTTGTTAGGTTTATACATAGTAAGTACAAAGGGTACAATGAAAAGCTAACTTTATTAATAGAGACCATGGAAAGTCATGGTATTCATTTACTTTGGTCTTTTAAAGCTCTGTTTTTAAGAACTCTGTCTAAGAGTATGTGTATACCATATAAAACCAACCAACAACTTAACAAAAAGTTGTCAGAACAAATCCATTCCGTAGAAATTTGAGCTGCATTATTTCTAGTCAACTCAGGAATGTTCCCTACCACCATCTCTGAAGCTATAATTGTTTTATTTTTATACTCATCCAGTTAGTATCTGATAGTGTATATATATAGTTGAACAATCTCACATTTCAAACAGAATCAGTCATAGAAATTCTCATGTAAACTTTTGGTTCTTAGAGGTTTTTTTTTATGCATTAGGCTATGAAAGAATTAGATATCATTAATAGTCATCCAAGAGCAACCATCACTGGCTGAAAAATATACTTGTAAATAATTTTAGTGGGTCAAAATAAAATTTAAGTGATTGTGAACTATTTTATAGAATTGGTGATGTAGCACTGGGGAAATTTATGTACCATCTTACCAGGAAAATATTTCCCAATATTTTCATTACCAACAGAGTATGGAGTTCTATTGTATAGACTTGACTTATTCTATTCATTCATTAACAAATGTTTAATGAATATCTATATACTATGTATATGCTATATACAAGGTTGACAGTGTTCCTACACTTTTAAGGCTTATAGTCTAATAAGGATATGGAGAAAAAGAACCAGGAAATGGCCACACATGATAGTGCTATAAAACAGATGGGACAGGGCACAGTAAAAGCACATGAAAGGAGGAGTTAATTGTATCCCTCCCATCACAGAACCCATTGCAGTATAAAGATTTCTAAGCTAAAACTTCAAGAATTACTTCTCTCTCCCTAGAACCAGTATGTAGGGAAATCTACCTTTAAAGTATATCCAAATTCTGACCACTGTTTGCTCTTACCACTGTGCAAGCCACTGTCATCTTTTGCCTGGACTTCTGCAAAACTCCCCTGCTATCTGATATCTTTACATCTGCTCTTGCCCTCCAAACTTTATTAACACAGTAGGCAAAGTCAGGTTTTGAATTTTAAGTCATATCATGTCACTTTGCTGCATGAAACCTTGCAGTAGCTCTACTCCACTCTGTTGAGAGCCAGTGTTGTTGCTGTGGGCTGTAGCACACTATAGTGACAGCCTCCTCTTTCTTCTCTCATCTCCAAAGGATGCTAAACATAACAAAAAACTAATACAGCTCTTTCATGGGTTTATAGCATCATATAGTAGTCAATTCATTGTTTGTAAAATTATACTAAAGTTAATCTGTGGGTAAAATTAAAAATGAGAATCATGATTTAATAAGTATAATTAACTGTACACTATTTTAAATTAACCTAGATATCAATTTAAAGTGTCTTTCAAGCCTCGGGCCAAACCACGCAGCCCAGTGTTCCAGCGCCAGGAAGATAAAGCCCAGTAACTTATGGCTGTAAAACCAGTGGGGTTGGGGTGACAGAAGAAACTGCCAGTTTCTAATGAGGGTCAATTTAATGGGCCCACACAGTCCTAGAGAGTGTAAAAACTCACCTACTCTGGGAGTCACCACCAGGCAATAGCTGGAAGGGTGCCAGTCACGTACTGTAAGTGGCCGAAGTGACTGGAAATGGGGTGAGTGCTAGGCAGTCTCCAGAAGCCAAGCAACAGCATTGTCTCCTCTCTGAGACCTTCCCCCAGGAGAGCCACAAAGCAATGAAGTGGGTTGCCCTGCCTTAGCGAATACCTAATGCTCCAACCCGTATAAATTAACAGGTGCACTAAAATAGGCAGTGAAAGCAGTTTTACCTAATACACAGAAACAAACACAACAGGGATGACAAATTGAGGAGATAGAGAAATATGACCTAAATAAAAGAACAGAATAAAACCCGAGAAAAAATTGAAACAAGAGATAGCCAGCTTATCAGATGCAGAGTTCAAAATACTGGTGATCATGATGCTCAGAGTACTCATTGAGTACAGCAACAACATAAAGGAAGAAATGAAGATTACGTGAAGTGAAATAAAAAAAAAATATATGAAGGGAAGGAAGCTGGGATTCAAATCAACAATTTGGAACATAAGGAATAATTAAATATTCAGCCAGAACAGAAAAAAAAGAAAAGATTTTTTAAAAATAAAGAATAAGAAGACTCTGGGACGTCTCCAAAAGTGCCAATATATGAATCATAGGAACGCCAGAAGGAGAAGAGGAAGGGCAAGAAATTGAAAATTTATTTGAAAAAAATAATGAAAGGAAATATCCCTAATTTAGCAAAGGAAATAGACATACAAGCCCAGGAAGCATAGAGAGTTCCAAACAAGTTGGACCCAAACAGGACCACACCAAGACACATCATTATTACAATGTCAGATGTTAAAGAGAGAATCTCAAAACAAGAATGAAGCAGAGAGTTACCTTCAAAGGAGTTCCCATAAGACTATCGGGATTTCTAAAAGAAACTTTGCAGGTAGGAATGGACTGGCAAGAAGTATCCAAAGTGATAAAAAGCGGGGACCTACAACCTAGCTTACTCTACCCAGCAAAACTATCATTTAGAATGGAAGGGAAGATAAAGTCCTTCCTAGACAAAGTAAAGCTAAAGGAGTTCATCATCCCCAAACCCTTACTATATAAAATGTTAAAATGACTTATTTAAGAAGAAGAAGATCAAAACTATGAACATTAAAAGGACAAGAAACTCACAACTATCAACAACTGAATCTAAAAATACAAAAACAAAAAAACTAAGCAAACAACCAGAAGAGGAACAGAATCATAGGTATGGAGATCATTTGGAGGGATTTTAAGAATAGTACGGGAAATGGAGAAGCCAAAGAACTTAAATGCACAGCCCATGGACATGAACTAAAGGGAGGGATTGCTGGATGGAAGGGGAATGCCAGGCAGAGGAGGTAAAAGAGGAAAAATTGAGACAATTGTAATAGCAAAATTAATAAAATATACTTCAAAACTGAACTATACAGAAAGCCAAATTGCTGTATTGAAAGGTAGTTAATATTTTCCAGTATAATGAAGCATCATTCAATTGCATTAGTCTCCCTTCTTAAAAATTACATATTTCATTATATACATATCACATTAGTATAAAATACAATATATATTCATAAATTAATACTTATTTGGGGTACAAAGTTTCTATTTAAACCAGTGGTTTTCTCCATTCTTATATCTAGTAGCCATCATAAAGATTTTTTAAGAGACAGTATAGTGAGTGCCCTGACCATGTGGCTCAGTTGGTTGGGCATTGTTTTTCAAAGCAAAAGGTGACTGGTTCAATTCCCAGTCATGGCATATGCTTGGATTGTGGGTTTGGTCCCAGTTGGCAAGCATACAAGAGGTAAGCAATTGGTGTTTCCTTCTTACATTCATGTTTCTCTCCTTCTGTTCCTCCTTTCCCCTCTCTCTAAAAATAAGTCAATAAAAATATTTTTTTAAAAGAGTGTAGTGAGGAAAGTAGTTTTCATATATTTCTTGAGAACAGTTTACTGTCTTTTAAAAAACTCTTAATGTATTCAGTCTGTTCTCCCATTGTTTTTAGTCAGAAGACATGTTTGAGAGGAAAAATCTAGATGGAAAGAGATGCAAAATAGTTGTCATAATTTATTTGTACACAGTTCTTTAAACATTAGGTATAAAGTTATTTTAAAATATACCTCACTCCCTAAGAGCTTTGATATAATCAAGGACAGTGTTTATTTCATTTGTTTTGTTTTATTATAAAGTTAACAGGAAAGCTGTAAGCTTAGAGAATATAGTAAAGAGTGAGTAAAACTTAAAGCAATCCAGAGACTAGCTGTATTGCTTAGGCAGAGTCAAAAGTAAAATGATGATGAAAGCAACAATGATAAGCTATTATTTACTTTTCTAGAGAAAAGGATAGAGATGTAGTTCATGATTAAAATCATCAGTAAGTTGTCCATAAATTTATATGATGCAGAAGTAATATAAAACTTGATTCTCATTTTTAAGGATGTTTGGGATAAGGTAAATATATGGTTAAAAATTATTGTGTAGGATAGTACGTAATTGTTGTGATACATGACTTAGCCTTTTATAATTCTCTGAACATTTAGAGAATAGAACATCAAGGAAGACTGAACTGTAACAGGAAAGACTATGTATAGACCATACTTCTTCATCTAGCATTGCAGGATTGTGGCAGTGCCAAATACCGATAAAACATAAAGTCTCCTCTTCTGTCCTGCTACAGAACCCAGGATTATTAAAGGTATCACTGTGCACAGTCACAGACTGCCAGTCCTCCAACTCCTCTGCAGTCTTGAGTGGCCATGTCACATAGTTCTAGCCACTGAGGTACCAAAGGGAGTATGTATATTGAATGAGGCTTCTTAGAAAGCTATTGTTTCCCTAGTAAAAAGGGACAGACTCCTTTGGCAAGTATATTTTGCCTGTCCTTTCTCTACTTTCCTATCTTGAACATAGATTGATACCTGAAGGTACAAGTCATCTTATGACCAAAGGAAAAACTGTGTGCTGTGTGTGTGTGTATGTATGTACATGTACACATGCATACATGCTTGTACCAAAGATACCCACATAAGAAAATGGTCTGGCTCCCACAGTACTTTCCAGTTCTGCACTGCTTACACCTGGAGCATGGTGTATTAAATAATAAACCCTTGTTTAAGCCACTGTTTATCAGATTTCTGTTACCCACATCTGAATATACTTCTGACTGGTAAGAATGGTTCTGATTTTAGTAAGTAAAAAAGTGAAGGAAGAAACAAAGCATCGAGTCCCAGGGGAGATCAGCCATTTGAGTACACAATTCAGAATCAGAAGTGGATTTTACTTGTCTGAGTAGTATAGACACTAAGGCCCCTGAAGTGTAGTTTGTATCGACTCCACTATCAATACTTTTGGATATATAACTTGCCTTAATTATTTTAGGGTAGTATTTTTAATTATTTTATTTTTTATCTATGAATTATCTGAAAGAACATGCCATTCCCCTGTCCAGATTTCTTAAATGAAGGCAAAATTCCATAGGTCCATACATTTAAAAGTACTTAATAACCCACCTGTCCATTGCAGACTTCAAGTTTCTCTCATTATGAAAGGTCTTATTCTATCATCAAGGATTAGCCACTACAATAATCTTACCTTTCTTTCCAACAAGTCTTTGCCACAGAAATGCTGTATTCAGAGAAGGATTAGTCACCTGATCTGGATATAGTTTGTCTTTAGCATTTTGAGAAGCAGTCTGTATAAAGGACTGACACCGAAATATTATTGCAGAGGATCATGTTTTTAAAGTATGATACCATCTGATATTTCTCTTAGGTGCAGTACAGTAACTTCTGATTTAAACTAATGAAAAAGAAAATTCTCAAAATAATAAAATCAGTGAGTATGTGTTAGCTTAATTGTGTTTGAACTTTTTTAAAAAAGATAAGCACTTAAAATCTTATACCTTAATAAAAGTAGTTAGCATTCCGCTCATCTCTGGTGAGAAAGGACTACTAGAGTTTTGCGTAGGGGCAGTGGAAATCACTGAAATACCACATTCTTCTATTTCCCATGGGAGCGAATGAATGAACAGGTGCAGCTACGCGAACAGGAACATTTGTTGTGCTTTCAGGATTCAAATTAGCGTATTCCAGGCATCAGAGCATTCTTTGAACTAGGCTATAAATCGCAAAATTGGATTATGGTGTAAACAGTACCGACTGAAATGATTTATGACACTTGAAATTTTTATTAAGCATAAAGTTTTAGCATAAGACAGTAAGTTGAAAATGTCACTTCAAGAATTAAGATCTTTGATAACTTCTGCTATGTGTTCAGTACAGCATAATCCATGACATTTGCCAGGGTGTCCTGTATTTCTCACTAAATGTAGAATTGCCAACTAGTGGGTTGAAAAGGGAGGGCATACAACTAAGAAGAAAGAATAATCAAAAGACCACCCTGAATCAATTGCTTCCTTACCACCAGAGGGTAGAATATTTCCTAGGAAAAGGGATAAATTATATAATAACTAAACATTTCCATACCCTCTATTTTTTTCAGGAGTTTTGAACCAATTATTAAATTATACACATGAAAATGCTTATGTCACTTAAAAGATTCTTATGCATATAGTTCACTCATATAGATCAAGAAAAAATTCCATCTGGCAGGTAACTGACTTGAGTGAAGTGTAGCGAAAGAACAGCTACAGTTATAAATAAATCTGTAGAGATCCTCTTGGAGTTGCTATTTGGTTTTCGGAACTTACTATAAAATGGCGTGTGGGTAATGGTGCTACAGAGCAACCCAAACTGTGCGCATTGTGACTGGTAAAAGCTGCTTCAGCAATGCTGAATACCAGTAACTATTACCTGTAGAGGTATCTGCTAGTGGACTTAGTTTCTCCTTAGGTTTTTAACAAGAATCTGGAGTTTGGTATAATTATTCAATAAGAACTAAGGAGTCTTTGACCTTCTTAAGTACATGTTTGGTTTTTGCAAATTTCTCTGGTCAAAGAATTGTTACTGTTTGCCTTTTGAGTCCTTTAACCTTGAATGTGGGAAAATTAGAGGAACACTGAATTTTGTATTCTGAGTGATGGGAAAGAACCTAGTTTGTACCCTGCACTGAAATGCTATCTCACTGGCTGCATCTTGCAACCCAGTTGACAGAGGCATGATAGTCACGGCCTTCAACGAGTTCTTCTAGGACAGGAATACTAAAGTAACTCAGAAAATTGCCATTCTGTCTTCCCGCAGTGAAAAATGAGGTGGATAAAAGCATCTGTAAAATAAAAACCAAAGGGATTAGTCATTTTCCTCTGTGTTTGAGAAACAAGCACTTACACTACTGCTCCACTCCTCTCCTTCACCCCTGATGCCAGGAATTGCAGATTCAGATTTACCACACAGAGTCTGACCCACAGCTATACCCAAAGAGCAACCACATCCAAGACACAGAAGCAAAGCCAAAAATAATGAAAGTCTCTGTATCTGAAAAGATTCTTATGTAAGATCTCAGGTAAGCCTATAGAATTGTGGATCCAGGAAATCAGACTTCAGACAGGCAATTGCTTTTTATTTGCCTTGCATTTCTTGAAGTCCTACCAAGAATGGCTCCAAAGGAGAGCAAACAGAGATGACTGCTTAACCAGCACCTTTGCTCACAGGAAAATGTTCTTTTAAGTAAACAGTCTTCCATCCCAATGTAGATTTCACCATGTGGATGTGCATTGGGGCTAAAACCAAAGGGTAAATCAATGTTAAAGATACTGTATTTCTGAAAGCAGAAGAGAAGTCACCAAATCCTGTTTGCATTTAATTTAATCAAATATTGATTGGCTTCATGTCTGCTAATGTGAGGCATAACTAATATGTATCTGTAGGGTTCTTTGGTTACAAGTAATTAGGAACTGGATCAGACTAAGTAGGAAAAGGAATTTTGTTAAAAGGGTACTAGAGGCATGCAGAATTGATGACAGGCTATACACCAGACTTAGAAATGAGCAAAAAATGCTAGTCTTCTCTGGAAATCCAGAGTCAGCAATGTGTCATAATGGGGGAACAAGAGGGGGGACCTGGTCAGCCTATCATTGCTAGAAGTAGACAAAACTAACCATTTTCTATCTCCACACAGTATATAAATTCCAGGGAAGGACATGTAATTGTATTAGTTGGGGTAACATGCCTGCCTGTTGCCTAGAGAAGGGCAAAACTCCTAATCACAGTCCACAAGACTATATCTGATGGGAAAGAATTCTTCCCCAGTGGAATTTAAGTTACTGTTAAAGAGGAGAAATAGATGCTGGAGGCCAGACAGCACCCAATATTCAGTACAGCTACCCTTTACTCAATGCATGTGATTTATGATCCACTGTGTTTCATGTGCATTGTCTGGCCGAATCCTTGTAACAGACCTCATAAGATCAAGCTTCATTAATAAGCTTGCGGCTTATTTGTTAATTATTTCAGGGAGGAGATTCAGGGTGGGGGTGGAGGGTGTAAAAGGTCTCCAGTGTTCTCCAGTTTAGATAGTGACTGCCATCTGCACCAGAAAAAAATGCATGAAATGGAATGACCTGCTAGACCCATTTTTACTGGTGGCTTGCTTTCTGACCTTTGGCAAATCAGTTTCCTTTGCTGAGCTCAATTTCCCCATCTGTAATGAAGAGAGGCTAATATATCCATAATCCTCCGAGTAAAATGAGATGATGAGCATAATATACTTGATGACCTCTGAACCAGGGTTTCTCAACATCAGCGCTGTCAGTATTTTGGGCCAGATAATTTTTTGTTGTGGGGGGCTGTGCAGTTATTGTTGGATGTGAAGCAGCATTCCTCACCTCTACTCGGTAGATGCCAATGGCACCCACCCCCTAGTTGTGACAACCAAAGCAACTGACTCCAAAAACATTTCCAATGTTCTCAATGATATTCTTCTATTTGCTGAAATAAGTATTTTAAATTATAAGGATATTTTTTTCAAGAGACTTAAAAAGGCTACTTGGAATGTTTTTAGGTTATCTTTCTACCTTCCCACTGCTTTTCTGAATTTATCTTCTTTGGGGAAAAAAGTGCTTACCACTCAATATATTCTTGCTGGTATCTTTCAGCCAAAGGAGTTAATGTCTTTATGACACATTCAGATCTAATAATCAGCTGATACTACCACAGCCTCCTCAGTTTGTCTTAAGTCAAATGTTTGCAAAAAAGAGGCTCTGAGATTGAGATTTGTGTGCAGGGAATTTATTAGGAAGTGCCCTTAAGATGAACAACTACCACTACTGGGGTGAAGGCAAGGACAAAAGGAGGAGTTACAATACACTTGCACAAGAGCTTCAGCTGATCCCAGAGCCTGGAGCCAGGAGGGCCCTTCAGAACTGAGTCACCTTGAAGGAGGCATCTGGGCCATTACTACCCTGCAGTGACAGGTTATTGAATGTGGGAGGCACTCAGGAAAAGGGCGTGACCCTGCCAAGGTAGCGATTCCTGGAGTGGGCTCAGCTGCGTTCCACCAGCCACCATCACTCCCAGCAACTAGGGGAATCGCTCCATTAGTGCTGAAGGTTTGCTCTGGGTGGTGCCCTGCAGGCCACCCGTTGTACCATTCCAATGTTTTAGGTAACTTCTTGTAACAGTTCCTTCAGAAATTCAGCTTAGCCTTCTCTTCTTTTATGGGGAAATTTTCAGAAGTTAGTGGGATGAGTTGTAACTCCTACAGCTTTGGTCTCAAGGTTCTCATGTCTGTCCTCTGCCCCATTTTGTGGACCCTTCTTCCTCTTGGCTGAACTCTGCTGTTGTGGGGGCCTCCCTGTGGGGCCCCCAGACCTGTGTCCACAAGCTCCCTACGGCCCAGATGGCATGTGTTTTTCGGGCTCTCCTGCTGAACTTACCTGTTCACACTCAAGACTTCTAAGAGATGCCTTGTTGCATCACTTAGATGTCAGTTATAGGTTTGACTTAACCTGTTATTTAATAGATTAATAGATTAATAGGGCTATCTCCTCTTGTTATCAGGATCAGACCCTAACCCCTGACTTCTTTCCTTACCTACAGTCCTTGGCATAAGGAGCCTGAAGTGACAGGGTGACCATAATAGCTTCAAGTTTTATGGGACTTACACTGTATCCTTTGGTAGAGCATCACCCTTCCAGGAATCAGGATCTCTAAAGCTCATAGTTTGCAGGCTTGGAAAGTGCAAATTCTCCAAGTCGGTTATTAAAATGATACTAAATAGGGCCACTCTTACCACCACCTCTCGGTTCCTGAACCTATGAATTCTTCTTGAGAACACAGCTCCTATAACAGTTGTTGATGTGGGGTGTATTCTGTCAGAGAATGTATTACAGGGTGTCATCTCCAAAGTAGAGTCTCAGCTGTGCCTTCCATAAACAATCCTGTTAGGCCAGCAGGTTCTGGGTGGCATGACCTGTTGTTATATATAGGACTCCTGCTATCTACCACAGCAGGCAGGGCATCTCTACCTCACAGTAGGAAGCCCGTTGCATTCTATATGCTTCCAAGAGCCATCATAGCAGTATCTTAGCATCATCTCAGGTTGTCTTGCTAGGGTATTAAATCCTGTGAGAGAATGTACCCATACCAATAAACTCTGCTAAGTTTATACCCTATCTTCTCTTGATTTATCCCTCCCTCATACATAGTCTCCTGCGTCTTGCTGGCATGTGTTGGTGAAGCCCTACAGTTCCTGTGAGGTACAGTCCCTTTCTTTCCTTAGCAATTACAGCACTTCCCAGGCTGGATTATAAAGTAATTTGATTCATGGTATTGGTCTGGGGTCCAGGTCTTAAAGATACAGGTATGAATCTTAGTGGCAAGGTGAAGGTTGGATGCTCAGGTGCATGTGTCATTTTGCAAGGCAAATGGCTATTTTTTTCAAGTAACTGTCTGGAGGGGGTTGTCTATGTAGAAATGTAATACATATCACAGTTTAACACAACTTAGTTCTGGGTGATGCCAGAAGTAACTTAAAAGTTTTTTTATATCATTTTGTCTTACTAAGTTTACTTTTAAAAATAAGTATAATCGTTGTAGAATTGAACTAAAGACATATTTAAAGACCTATTTATAGGCTGTATACTGTATTAAAAATATGTGTGATAGCTAGCTATGCACTGTCCAAATGAAAATATTTGTGTTGCTTTTTAAAAGCTGATAATTATGGGAACAAGGAGTGGAGAGGCTCTGAAACACCTAATTACAGATTTTATATTTCTTATAAATAGGCATTAATATAGAATATGCTCATATTTCAAGGATAATTCTACACTAAAGTATTGGTGGAAAAAGTACTATTTTCATTTCAATGTAAAAATCTATATATCTTGATCCAAAAACTCTTCGCTATTTCTGGGCAGATAAAAGTTTTACAAACTCTGGCAAGGCATCAGTACTCATTCTTGCACTCTTCTCTCCCCCTTGAGAGTATGGTTATGCCAACAGGGGTACCTAGTGTAGGAGGGCGTACGGCCACCTAGAGTTAAATCAGAAATTGGAAAGAGTGGAGAAGCTGGGTTTTAGATAGGACATAGAAGTAAGAAATAGTTTCCTTGAAAGTGTTTCACACTCCTTATTCAGTTTGCTAATTCTTTTCATATATTTAGATATTGAAAAGTAGTTTTATAATGACTGATTTCATAAATTCATTGATCATATATTTATTGGATCTCTAATATAGACGTCATCCTTTGGATGATATAAAGAACTATGAGATAATCATTTTTTCCTAGAGGGATACAACACCCAGATTTCCTCTCTGGTGAAGGCTACCCTAGGATATGGGTTGAGGAGAAAGGCCTAATTTGTCTAAAGCAAAGTTCTTGATTTTTACCACTCATCTTCTGCCAGATTCTCTCTTCTAGAAGGCTTTCCTGTCACAATAAATAGCACGAATTCCTCAAAAAAAATTTCTACAAGTCAGTTTCTTTTCATAACACACATAGTCTTTCAGCAAGAATCACAGTTCTCCAAAATAATACATAATTCCTGAGTTTATCATCATCTCTCTATTGCATGCTCTCTAGCCCAGGCCCCAGTTGTCTTCAGCAGGGTCAAGTATGCCTTCAGAATAACTCTTGGGTCACCATCTCCATTCCTGTGCCCCGAGATCAAGCCACCACCATCCTGGTGCTGCTTCCTGTTTTAAGTGGTTGTTGTCTGTTTCCCCTGAAGAAAAATGACATGCGCGGAAAGTGAAAAACCCATGTACTCCCAATGCATATACCTGTGCCTGACACTTTGTAGGCATTCAAGAGATATTTGCTGAATAAATGTGAGTAGAAGTCACAGCAAGGATGGAGCCTGGGACGATTGCTCTTACTGAAATAATTGTTCTGTTCAATAGATTCTGAGAAATAACTCTATTTATTGCGTTACGATGTTTTATGAAGGACCCCCTACACTGCGTCTGCTTCTCACATGTCACTTTAATGTTGGAAAAAAATAATGTGTTGGTGAGGTCTTTTGCTGTCATCTTATGCTATCAGGCTTTTGTCTCCTCCGTTATCTTGAGTGTTACTTGTCACCGGCAGATGAATGTGATTTTCAGCCATGAAAAATTCATAAAAGGTTCGTAGTTCTAGGGGACTCTAGGATTTTTCATAATGTTTGCAATGAAATAAAATAACTTCTTTCATTTTATGGAAATGGCTCTGAATGTCATTAAAAACACACATGTTTGTGACTAGATGGATTTCAGGATTTAACATCTTGTGTTAATCTTATTTTTAAAATCGCACTGCCAACCACTTTTGCCTGGTTAGACCACCCATATTTGAGTTTTTGTGCATTCTTTAACTAATAGGTTCTTTTTTTAGTGGATTTTTCTCCTTATCTACAAATGTCTGTTTTCTACTTAGAAGAAGAAAAAAAAAATACCACACTGAGCATCAGGTATATACTTCCCCATCTCTTTGAATTTCCTGTCAGATTTTTTTCTTTTCCTAATATGAGAAAACTCCTTAAATCAATAGAAGGAATATTCTCTATAGTTCTAGAATATGATTTAAGAGAGGAAAAGGTACATTTCAGGTTAGCAGCATAGGAAATATGGATATGTTCTCTTAGAAAACTTAGAATTAATGTTCCTTCCCTCCCATTTCCTGACTTCCCTTTTTCAATGCCATTTACTCTGGCAAGCAAGATGTATTGACTGAGACCAGCTATCTATCTAGCACTATGACAGCTATTGTGGGATAAAGCAGGGGTTGGTCAAACATGACTAATGGGCCAATTCCAGCTTGCTATGGGTGTTTTTATTTTTTTTATTGTTCTATTATGGTTGTCCCAATTTTTCACCCTTTGCCTTCCTCCGCCCAGCCTACCCCTGCTCCCAGAGCCAATCCTCACCCTGTTGTCTGTGTCCATGGGTTATCATACATGTTCTTTGATTTCCCTTCCCCTTCTTTCTACCTTCATCTCCTTCCCTCCTCCCCTCTGACCACTGTAAGTCTGTTCCATGTTTCCATGACTCTGGTTCTATTTTGCTTGTTGGTCAACTTATACCATACACCAGAATAAACTCAAAATGGATAAAAGACATAAAACATGATACCATCCATATAAGTCCTAGCAAAAAAACATAGGCAGTAAAATTTCAGATATCCCATGTAGCAATATTTTTGCTGATGTATTTCCTAAAGCAAGATAAATAAAGTAAAATAAAATGGCACTACATCAAATTTAAAATTTTTGCACAGCAAAAAAACCATCATCAAAATGAAAAGGTAACCAACCATATGGGAGAACATACTTGCCAATGACATAACGGACAAGGGTTTAAACTGCTGGGGGAGGGGGTTAAAATTAAGTTTTATTGGAACACAGCTACATTTGTTCATTTAAATATCTATGGCTGCTTACATACTGTAAGATTGGAGGGAAGAGCTGAGTAACTGTGGCAGAGAAAATATGACTCAAAAAGCCTAAAATATTTACTACCTATCTCAGTCAAACAAACAAAAAAGTTGCCAAACCCTGGCATATCAAGCATGACATTCTAATGTTTATAAATTAATTTGATTGTTTAAACATGGAGTAATTGATAAACTAATAAATGCCAATTTGTATGATAATGAAGAAAATAGATACCTCAGAATGGTGACTGATTGGTAAATAAATCTTATTTGCAGAAGAGCTGATGATTTCAGTATGTTGAAGTCCAGAAATTTCCCTTGTACTGCCTTTTCCTCTTTCTCTGTGCTGACCTTTGTCAAGTCCCAGATAGGTTATAAAGTTTAAAGATATTCAAAGCTTTTAGCAAACCTTTTCCAAGCTCTGTGCCCTCCATAACTCCCTCACAGAGAGTCATTGAGAAGGACAGGAATTTTAAGGTTGCAATATTGTTCAGGGCCATGCCTCCTCAACTATGTTTGAATGAGTGAAAAGTCATGCAACCTAGAACAGAAGGAAAATGTTGTGCAAGAAAGAGCTGTTATTTAGTATTCATAATGTCAGAATGTATTTAGTACTCATAATGTCAGAATGGTGCTTCTCAGCAGGAAAGGCACTGGTTCTTTGAAGATGAAATCATAGTGAGCATGTAAACCACTCAGCATGCCTGACATGCAGCACATTATATGTGCTTAATAAATCTTCACTTTCATTATTTAGAGGAAATTGTATAATTTCTTTCGGACATAGGACTAACTAACTATACTAATATGCATGAAAATAGGAAAAGCATATAAATTAACTGGTGTTTGCACCACTCCCTTGAATACTAAGATAAAAATTTATATTTAAGAAATACATATCAGAGTGATTCACAGAAATGTAAAATTAGCTGTTGTTTCATCATTGTAGACACTTTCATTTTTTATTTTGATGTGCTAATTATCCATAATATCCTATTAATATCTTTTAAATATTAAAATTAACTATAGTATATGAGGTATCTCCTAAGCTGCTCCCTCTGTAAAAAACTTGTATTTTACTTTAATGTAAATTCTAAGAACATCATTCAATGGTTTTCCACAAAGGGCGTGTACCTGAGTGACCAGCTGGAGGTGAGGCAGACACCTCCCTCCCCAGGCCTCCTGCCAATCCCTGCTGTCGCCCTGCAGCAGCCACTCGCCTGCCTGCTGTAGAAAGAGACGTTGTAGAGACTGCTCTAGGAGATGTCAGTCTTTTTCAAAAGTCCACAGGCTCCTTTAGGCCTCAGAGAACAATCTGGCATTTTAAGAAGAGAATAGTCTTCTAACTAAATTATTTCCTGCTGATCATGTCAAAGTGCTTTTTACATCATCAGTAATGTTCTTTGACATGTTTAATATGAAAGCCTTCAAGGACAGACCATTATTTTCCTCTTCTTAAAATAGAGTGAAACAGGACTTAAATGAAAAAGTTCATGATTAAAACAACAACAACAATCAATTTACTGAGGCTTCACTAGGGTGCCCATCAGTCAGTCATGCAAAGTTAGCTGCACATGGAGATGTGGAAAGTGAATTGGAACGCATCTTTGTTCTGCCATTGCCCATGCATTTAGGTAATTTTGTTTGGAGGCTTTTTACTAATGTCTGTGAAAGATTTCATATCTCACCTCCCTTCTGCTCTATTCCAAAGGCCATGCTTAATCTACACTGGCAATTTCTTACATACTCTGAATAATGTACGAAGATCAAAAACAAAATGCTTTGAAAGATGTTTCTGATTTATTAAGAGTATTTCCCCATCCTATTTTTTTCTTTGTTTTACTTCATGGCATATGTTTTTAAATTACTTAAAACAAACAAACAAGAAAGGAGGTCACAACAGTTTTGTTCCCACATGTTTCATTTGGCATCTGGCGCAGGGCCCCGATGGTAGGCACAAGTGCTGGGAGCCCGAGCTGAGAACCAGAATGTGGGGGACGCTTGGGGTTCGCTGAAGATTTCCCCAGGGTCCACGCTAGCAAGAGCCTGTGCCCTAAATGTTGCTATCAAAGCGTTTCACCGGCTTTTCTGTTGTATGACAAAGTGCATCACCTCACATGTGTACATCTTGAAGCAACCTTCCCTTCCCTTTCAGCTGTCCTTTATGTGACTAAAGAAAGTTTAACAGTAAACCCTTACCAAATTCGAGGCTGTGTTTTTGTTCAATATCCCATGGCCCATGTTCACACAATAGTTTTAGTTTCTGATATTTTCAAAATTAGAAACAGCCTTAATGTCCATCAGCAGGGGACTGGTTAAATGACTGATGTTACAACGGAGCACCAAGCCTTCATTAAGAAGCATGAGCTTCATCTGCATTTATTGATGTGGTAACAAAACCATCTGAATTATATGATCCTGTGTATTTAAATATTTTTCTCTATCTCTTTGTGTATATTATAAAATATATTTAACAAAAGACCAAAAGGATTGTCTAGAAGGTGGGATGGGAGAAATTTTGCTTCCTGCTTTATATATTTTTTAAAAACATATGGTATGTTGATGTCTTAGCTTTAAAGAGAGAAAATCAATTTAAAGACTGCTATGTTGTTTGTGTCTGTTTTTATATATCCAGTATCTCAACTCTTTTTTTTTTTTAATTTTATTGTTGTTGTATTACATCCATCCCTTTTTTGCTCCCCTCTGTCAACTCTTATTCTTTACATCTTAGAAGTATATTCAGAACCCTTTCCAGAGATTTGACTACAACAGCATACAGATTTGACTTGAGTGGACTAGACAGGAGGAATAGACTGGAGTGATGGTTTCCATCTGAGCCACCCCACGCTTGGAGGGAAATGCTGACCAATGGAGCCAGTGTGAAGACGGACAGTGTTAGAGAGCTCAGAGAGAGTTCCTTAGCCTAGTTTCCTATTCATTCATCTGGGTTTGTCTTGTGGCCTTAATAAGATTAGGAAACATTTACATTGAGGCCTTAGGGAAGTCTTTAGGGTGCTCAACCCTGGGAGTAACACAAATGCACAATATTAGGAATGTGGTTTACGTGAAGTCGGTAGGGTAAAATGAGTGCATGCTCCAGTTCTGTCCTTGTTCTCTGCTCGCTGAGGAAGGTTCCTTGAGAGCAAGGGCAGAACTGTTCTGTGTAGGCAAGGGTACATTTTTCAGAAACATAGTGTGAGGTTTTTAAGGAAGTTCTACCTCTTTAAGAAGTAAAGCAAGTCCAATTGCAAGTGGTTTGTTGGAAATAAGACTAACATGCTAAATAACCTGTGCCTCAAATATATTATCTCCATCATTATTTGCTGACTCACCCATGTATGTTATTTCTCAGCCTCACTGAACCCATAAAGATTGAAGTCATTCTTCCTGAGTGCAGTTCAGAGACCCATATTACCTCTTGTTATTCAAGTGAATTTTAGAAGTAAGGTGTGACTTACACCCACAGTTACCTGAACTGGAGATAGGATTAACAAAATTGAGAATGCTAGTAGTATCTAAGTAGGACTTAAGCAGTTGTATTTTCCAAAAATGGCCACAGCGGTGTTCTTCGCCCAACGTTCTCTTGCCATTCCCCATCAGTAAACAGTCTGATTCCCCTGCCCTTGATTCTGGGACTGAACCTCATGACTGCCTCAACAGATAGAATGTGATGGATGTGACACGGTGTGACTTTGAAGTTAGATCATAAAAGTCAATAAGGCTTCCTCCTGTCTCGTTTTCTTTCTTGAAACATTCACTTGTGGACTCCATCCACCATCCACAAACTAGCCTACCAGGAGGGCCCACATGGAGAGGCCCTTGTGCAGAGGATCTGAGGCCTTCAGCCCCCAGCCAGCATCAGCTGCCATGTGAGAAACTAAATGAGCTATCAGCTGATTCCAGTTCCTAGTCTCCAAGTCTTCCAACTGAGGTCCCAAGCATCTTGGAGCAAAAACAATCTGCATGGCTGTGCAGTATTCAGATTCTGAAGCCACAATTTTCTTGAGCAACAAGTGGTTGTTTTATTCCACTGAGCTTTAGGGTAACTTGTTTTGTAGTCATACTAGCTGGTACAGGCCACTTTTCCTCCAGTCAGAGACAGATAAGAAAGTGTGTGCAGACAAGGGCAAATCCATTTTTTTAAAAAAAGATTTTATTCATTATTTTCAGACAGAAGGGCAGGGAGGGAGGAAAAAAGGGAGAGAAGCATCTATGTATGGTTGCCTTTCACCTGCCTCTAGTTAAAGACCTGGCTGGATACTTGGCTGGAGACCTGGTTATGTGCCCTGACTGGGGAATAAAACCAGTGACCTTTTAGGTTCGCAGGCTGGTGCCAATCCACTGAGTCACATCAGCCAGGGCCAAATCCATTTTGATAGATTATTTCATATCTTCGCTGTGTGGCTTGGATTCAAAGATGAATTTTAAATAAGCACATGGAGCTAATATTTTATTTGAAATGTGCAAAGAAGAATGACCAGAGGACTAGTTATTTAAAACTGCCTAAACAAGCAGAGCTTATACATTTGGATACCCCTGACAGGAGACATTTTTAGGTTCAGTGAAGCACTGTTTTAGGACATACGGGATTGTTTACACTTAACTTCAGTGGGAAAGCTTTTAGTTTCTCACTTTAAATATGATGTTAGCTCTAGGTTTTTTGTAGATATTTATCAAGAAAATACTGTTCCCCTGTATTCTTAGTTTGCTGAGAGTTTTTACTGCGAATGAGTTTGTGAGGTGCTTTTTCTGCACACATGATATGGTTAATGTTGATTTCAGCAGCCTGTTGATGTGATGATAATATTAATTGATTGTTGAAGTTGAACCAGCCTTGCACACCTTGGAAAAATCCTGCTTGATCATTGTGTATAATTCTTTTTATACTTTTTGGGGATTTTATTTGCAAATAGTTTGTTGAGAATTTTTGCATGTTCAGGAGATATAATGGTCTTTCGTTCTCTTCTCTTATGTCTTTGTCTTGTTTTGATATTCAGGTAGTGCTGCCTTATAGAATGAGTTAGAAAATACCCTTTCTGCTTCTGTTCTGTCAATTCATATAGATTTTAAAACTGCTAATTTTTTAAATATTTTATTTATTTATTTTTAGAGAGAGGGGAAGGGAGGGAAAGAAGCATCAACACCAGAGAGAAACATTGATTCATTGCTTCTCACACATCCCCAATCATGGCCTGCAGCCCAGGTGTGCCCTGGAAATCAACCCACAGCCTTTAGGTTTGAGAAATGATGTCCATCCCACTTAGCCACACTAGTGAGGACAAAGCTGCTAGATTTTAATAGAAAGGGAGGCAGGACCTCCCAGTATTCAGAGAATATAATTAGAGTTTTAGTTTGGCATACCTATATTTCACAGATTTTTAATGTGTACAGTTATATTTGCCATCACTATCTTGGCATTCCTGAAGACTTTAAACTCCATAGTGTTTTTGATTTGGAGAAATCTACATATACATCAACAAAACTTTTAATTTTTCACTCAAGTGTAGTAATACATATAAAGTAAACGATGTGGTAATTCACTTGGCAGGACCATACCTGTAGCATTTCTGTGAGATAATAGTTTGCATTTGCTGAATTGAGCAAACTATCAGAGGAAGGTGGGATGGACATAGTTTCAGATTAAGACAAAACTCTGCATATGTACTTCAACAGCTTTGTACACTTTTGTTCCAGCAGGAAAACCCAAAGAGTGTTCAGAATAGATACTTTATTTTTATTTTGATTATTTTATTGGTAATCACAGGCAAAAATGGCCAGAGACTGTGCCAGTTTCCGTTGGTGCCCATGGGCTCAGTCCATTCTGGCCCCTGGGCAACAGACACTGAGGTGGCCTCTTCTGCTGGGCCCACGGCTGCTCCCAACACCAGGTGCCAAAGGTGCAATAAGATATCTTAACCAAAAAAAGGTTTGCATTTGATTTATCACACATCATTTAGATGACTTGATCCTTTCATTGCCTTGCATAATGTCATTAAAACACAAGATGAGAGTTTTGGTGCTTTGGCTGCATCACCTTCTTTGATTGGGTCCTCAGGCTGCACAGCCAGGAAAGCATGTGTCTTGGGCCCATGTTGCTACTACATATGGTCTTTTAGGGTCCGTCAGTTGCACTGTGTTCTTACAAATGGCTTTTTCTAAAGAAAATTATCTCCCAACCCTCTGACTCCCTAATTCCAATGCCTTTTATAATGTTGCTTGGTAAAGATTGGTCACATAAAACATTTTAAGTAACTCTGCTGGATTTTCATCTGAACCTTTCTTACCTGTAAATAAAGGTGAGAAATGGAAATTTTTTATTAATTGGTATCATTTATCAATTTCCTAGGAATTATAGTTTTCATATAACAGCTTTTATACCAGTTTCACAAATGTCTCTGGTCTGGGGACCATCAGTTTATGAAATTTCTACCCAAAATGCAACCATTTGTGCTGTGCATAGATTTTAAAAGAAAGGAAGAGAATAATGGTTGGCCTTTTACTTATTTAACATTACTGGATTGTTCCATTTTATGTAAAAACCTTTTAACATTAACATTTTGGCATGCCATTGGTAAAATTTTTCTTAGTAGAGAAGTATAGTATATGATTAGGAGTGTGGGTTTTTGAATCAGATTTCCTGGATTAAAACCAAACTTGGTTATTTATTATACATAAGTAACCAGGAAAGTACTTTAACCTGTTTGAGCCACATTAAGTTTATTTCAAAACGAAGATAAAAATGGTGCCAACTTCACATAGGATTGTTATGAGAATTAAATGGGTTAGTACATGTAAAGTGCTTACAATATTACCTGGCATATAAAAAGTTCACTTTCATTGTTAGGTGTCACCACTGTTATGTTATTATTGAGATGAGTTTTCCTACCTGTGTGGTTTAGATCAAAATGTTTTGCTTCTATCCACTCTGCATTGAAGTATTTATTAGTTTAAATATCTCTTTGTTCCATAAGTGATTTGTGACAACTTAAAGCATATGTGTATAGTTTAAAATCATTGTAAGTGGAAAATGAGCATCATATAATGAGTGTGAAATGGGTGGAATTTCAATATGAATATGTACATCCTATAAAGTTCTGTCTGTTTATCAGAGTTAATCTGAAAATCATCTTGGAGTTTCCTATGTATTAAAAATGACCATCATATTTTATACATAATAGTCATAATTTTAATTGATTACTAACTGTATTTTCTTTTCAGACTCATAAGCTAACTTGTTCAGTTAGGCAAAATTCATTGCTTTCAACCCATTCCAATTATATGGGGCCTTTTTAAGGATTTCTTTCTTTTTCTTGCTGCTAATTTGTAAATGCAAATACTCTATGTAGCAGAAAGAGGGGAAAAAAAAGTACTTGCCAATGTTACCTAAATACCCCTACATTCATAAGATCAGCATAACCTGATCATTATGGTTATTTTATTTTTGGCTTTTATCATTCTTATACTCTATTTTTTTTTTTTTTAACATTTATTATTTTCAGAGAGAGGGAAAGGGACAGAGGCAGAGAGGGAGAGAGACATCAGTGCATGGTTGCCTTTCACCTGCCTCCAGCCAAAGACCTAACTGGAGACCTGGCTTGCAACCTGGTTATGTGCCCGGCTTGGAATCGAACCAGTGACCTTTGGGTTCACAGGCCAGCACCTTATCCACTGAGCCATTGTTATATTCTTAAACTATTACAGGAGATTTTATTCAGTAGTAATTATTTTTTCAGCTCACCTGAAAATTTTGTCTCATTTACATAACATTTTGAGCTTATCCTCAAGTTACTGAGTTTATATTTTAAAAAGTAAATTTTAGCTTCTGATGTAATAGTAGATATGCACAGTATAAAGTTTGTGCCTTTATCACCAGGATCTATATTTGCTTCATAATAACAGAAACTAGAAATAGCCTGGCATAGTCAAATTCAAAGGTAAGTAGTTTAGAGCTAGTTAGTAAGCTAAACAAAGTCATGAAGGATGCAGGATCCTTCTGTGTTTGCACTTTTTCTATCTTTAACACTAGCTCACATCATTAAGGCTACAGAATGGCAACTGGAGTTCCACTAAACACATTTGTGATGGAGGGAAAAGGCAGAATGAAAGATACAAAAGAGGAAAAAGAATTTAGGGAGATGTCTGTCCCCCTTTTAAGGAGCTCTCTTGAAGACCCTACCAAGTAACGTCCACTCACATCCCTTGAGCTACCCCGAGTGAGAAGGGAGTCAGGGATGGTGGCTTCAGCGTGTTCGCACTGTTCCTAAAACTAAGCTGGAATTTTATTTGAGAGAAAGAAATGAAAAATGGATATTGGGCAGAAAGCTCAAGGGCTTCGCCATGATGCCTGACTCCTTACGTCCTCTGTTTGGTAGGTGTTAAGTGTTAATTATTTTGTTCAGCATATTGTATTTGAGCAGATCTATTTCCATTTTTAATAATAGCCATGTGGAGCTTTCTTAATGGAAAGCCTCCTTGTTTACAAAAAAGGAGAAGGTTAGGATTTTCTTACATTCCTCAGTCCAGCTGGGAGGCAGCAATGGATTTTAAGGGCACTAACAGGGTGTTTTCCCACTTGGTTCTCTCAGTAGCATAAATGTTTCAAAATGTGCCAGACAGATGGTATTGTTTTCTTTTTAATAAGGCTTTGGTGATCAAGCCCACACTGTAAAATCCTGAATGACGAGGAAGAGCAGCACTGTTTATTTAAAGGGAGAGGAAAACGGGTAGTCACATTAGCTCTCATTTGATTAAATGGTGTTTTTTTGCATTGGCTTAATTTTGGATACTGAGGGTTTCCTAATGGGAAATCAGGTGTGCATCACACCTGTGGCCACCTCACGCTTGTGAACGCAGCCAGATTTATCAGCGGTGGAGATGTGAAAATAAGCAAAGATAGTCTAAGCTTCAAAGGTGCTGCAAGGTGAGATCCACACAGACATTGCCTTTCCGAATGCTTCCCCTTTTTCCTTATGGACCTAAAAGGAAGTAGTCTGTTGTTTTCATATATAGCCCCTGACTCTTACAGATTCTTTCAGGCATGATGTATTTAACATGACAGTTTTCCTTAAATGTTTTGGTTGCATTTCAGGGAACCATTTGTATGTTAATGTAACAGAAATTTTCCTAAACCTAATGTTAAGTAGAGAAGATAATTACATATTTCAATGACTGTATCTACAGGGCTTTTGGCACCTTGACAGGTTTTATACTGGTGTATGCAATGCAAGGAACCTGACATATTTGTAGCACAACAGATATTGTGCCAAGGCCCCCAGCTGTAACCGAAGTTCTTAGCTGAGAAGGTGGTGCAGTAGTGTGGTTGAGTGAACAGGTTAGGAGTCATGCACACTTGGATTTGAATCCTGGACTTGCCACTTGGGCAAGTGATGATGTCTCTAAGTCTCAGTGGCCTCATTCATAAAGTTTTGGGAGAATAAAAATGAGGTAATACATAGATGTTTCCCAGTGATGCCCTGTACCTATATAATTCTGTCCCCTTGAGCTGGGGCTGGACTGAGTGACATTGGGTTTGTTGTAAGGTTTTGGCTTCTGTGTTGGGTGCTCCCTCCCTCTCTTGGTGCTGTCACGCTCACTCCCCTTCTCTTGGGTGAAGCCAATTGCTGGTATATTAGGCAGTCTTGTGGAGAGGCTCACACCAGCTCTGTTGGAAGTGGATGTTTTGAGGCCTGTTGACAGCCACTGAATGAGCTTGGAAGCAGATTCTTCCCCACTTGAACTTGGAGTTGAGTGTAGCCCAACCAGCAGCTCAATTACAACCCTCAGGAAAGACTGAGCCAGAGGGGCTCAAATAAGCAGCATCCAGTTTCCTAACTCCCAAACGCTAAGATAATAAATACTTGTGTTTTGAGTTAAACCACTAGGTTAGGGGTGATTTGTTACACAGTGATCTATAGTAAAACACATAAGGAGGTCTACCTATGCTTTGGAGATGACAAACATGACCAATCAAGAATTAGTAACATTCTTCTCAAAACAAGAAAATAATAGCCTTAATGCAGCCATACAGGACTATTCATCATGCACCATGAATCAGTTTCAATATATGTGTCAGAAAGCTCAAGAAGAAGCCTGTAGACAGTCCCTTGCCTGCTTTTGTAAATTGAAACTTAAAAGGAAAAATATATGAGTCATTTGAGAATTTTAAGATGATATATATTGCTGAAAGTCAAAACCAAAGGGGAGATAGATAATAATTTGCAGATATCATTCCTTGGATTGACACACAAGAATTGCTAAAAATCTTTCAAAGTCAAATTAATAAAAATAACAACAGTTTGTGTTTGTTACTTGAACAGATTGTTACTTGATAATATTTGTTTGGGATCTTTATGTTAATTTACTTTGCAAGAGGCCATCGATGTAACAGAATATTTGCACTAAACAAGATCTTGAAAAAATTTTGTGAAGAGAAGTCATTCATGGTTTGGGAGCATATAACAAATTGTATTAAAAACCTCATGTGTAATGACATTAAAATCAGTTAGTCTCCTTTGCAACAATCAGTCCATCTCATATTTGAGATAAGTTCTTTACTTGCAATTCAACCCTAGAAAGTAAAATGTGGAGAACAGTTATAGATAAATATAACCCTTGGATCAGAGCCCTGAGGTAGGGCTCTACCTAGTAGTTTCTGTGTAACTACTATCACAATTTTTTCTGCCTTTCTTTTTTCCTAAAACTTCCCAATCTCAAGCTTTCTTTTTAAAGTATTGGGAAATTTTTAGATTTTCTTTGAAAATTGTCTAAATTAGGAGTAAAGCAGTTATTACCAGAATTCTTTTCTTTTCAAATTCATTAAACTTCACAAAAGAAAGCATATACTAAGAAAAAGTAGTGCTAGCTATCAGGCAAGTAAAAGAAAAGTCTTCACTCACTACTGTTGTGAATTCATTCCTGACTAATTGTTATTGCTTAGCTTGTAATGTTGAATAGACTGTATTCCAAGGTGGTGTGCCTGCACATTAGAGTCTGGAATACATGTTAGTTTATTCTGCCCAGATGATTTAGTTAAGAGCAAAATTGAGCATTCCCATTTCCCAATGGATTCTATGGCAGTTTGGAATAAAAAAGCAGAATTGCCTAAATATGTAGAATTTATTTTAGATGATTCAAAAGCAGAGTATTTACTTACCTAAGACATCTCAAAACAAAACAAGGAAAAAACAAACTGTTTTTTAAGTTGTGGCCGGTAAGGTTTAAGACTCTTTAATTTACTCCTAAAGAGCATCTGTAATTCATCTTGTGCATGCTAGAAAGTTACAGCTTCTTTATATGTTGACATTTTTTAACTATATAGTCACACAAAATTGAAATATAGCCTTTAAGTTTAAAAGTATTCTCAAATAAAACAGGATATGTCAACTTGGGATTGAAAGTCTTCATGGGATATAAATATTCTGATAAAGAGGCTAGGCTTACATTTTCTGAAGTTCAAGGCTGAGGGAACTGGCACTACCTTAGTTCAAACCTCTGCCCTAGCTATATTGAATCTTTAGCCGGAATCATTCTAAACATGCATTTTATATAACACTATTATCCGGAAGTTGGTTCAGAGTCTCTTGCAACATGATTTACAATTATGGCATAATTATTTTCCCAAAGAGGGGATTTCTTGTCTAAGTTTCAGTTTAACATGCAATATATCCCACTTGAAATCACATTTACTTACCTGAAAATATAAAGAAAAGACTGTTGTAAAAGAGAAGCTCTTTATAGTTAGTGTTCCAGTAATGAAATGGAGGTTCTGTTGAACCTCCATTAATGTTTTATATTACAGAATGTTACAGGTAAGTCTAAATATTCTGAGGCTGAAATGATGAGAAACAGAACTTGAGGGTACATGAGGAAAATAAAGATGGTGGTATGTAGAGGGAAAATGATTACATGTTATAATAAAAAATTACCCCTCAGGGATGGCTAGCTCTTCTTCATGTCTATCAGCTATAAATATGGTGATTTTATACTATGAACCAGGTCATTACAATTATGTCTATATATTATATTAAGTTTAAAAATTGACCCAAAACCCACTTCATGTCCACATCAAGAGTAAGTGTAGTCATATCATCTCACCCAGAATGATTTTCTTGTTATAGTGCTGGTACTCCAGGGATGTCTGATCCTTCCATTGTCAAAAACTTAGTGAGATTATAAAACCTACCTGATATATAGTAGGGTTTCTTTAGCAAAGATAAATTCAGATTAATACATTTAAAGAATGTCTATTTATTTAACATAGGAAGATATACTGGGTTTGTGAAATTGGTCCCTTAACCCATTCAGGGTATCATCTTCCCACTACTGTAAACTGGAGATGTTCAACTAAGTGGCCTCAAAATCTGTTACATTAGTTTCATGATTACATATTATTCAAGGGAAATCCGAACTTCCAGTCAAGATGGAGGCATGGGTAGACATGCTTCATCTCCTCGTGCAACCATAGAAAGAATTACAACCAGGTCTCAAAAACCAATAACAACCGGAACTGTCAGAAAATGGAGCTATAAGGAAGCCTGGCAAACAAGGGTTTAAAGAAGCCACATTCATTCAGATGAATTAGAGAGACAGAGTCACAGAAATGGTGCGGAGAGGCAATGTGGCTTAGACAAGCAGTGATGGTGGAACAGAAGGTCCCACATTCATATGTGGTGGATAAAAATCAGGATGGATGCCCTGGAAGCAAAAGCGAGCAGTCCCAGACAAGACTGCACAGCCCAGAGTTCCAGCACCATGAAGATAAACACCCATTAACTCTGGCTGTAAATGCCGGTGGAGGTTGAGGCAACAGAAGAACATGCCAGATTTTCTCCACTTAAAGGCCCCACATGAATTTAGAATGTACACAAACCCTAAGGTAGCAACTGAGAAGTCGGTAAAATGACTGGAAATGGTGAATGCTGGAAAAATTACCAGAAGCCAGTGTCATTGTCCCCTCTTTGAACCCTCCCCCCACACAGCCGCAAAGGGGTAACAGGGTGGCCCTGCCCTGGCAATTACCTAAGGCTCTGCCCCCACATGATTTACAGGTACCTTTGCTAATTAAGCTATGCTACTAAGTCAAGGAATAAAAGCTGCCCTACCTAATACACAGAAACAAACACAAGGAGGCTGCCAAATTGAGGAGACAAAGAAATATGGCCTGAAAAAAAACAGAACAAAACCCCAAAAAAGAACTAAACAAAGTGGATAACCAACTTAACAGATGCAGAGTTCAAAACACTGGTGGTAATAAGGATATTTGAGAATTCACAGAATATGGCAAAAAAAAAAAAAAAAAAAAAAAAAAAAAAAAAAAAAAAAAAAAAAAAAAAAAAAAAAAAAAAAAAAAAAAAAAAAAAAAAAAAAAAAAAAAAAAAAAAAAAAAAAAAAAAAAAAAAAAAAAAAAAAAAAAGGAAGAAATGAAAGTGACACAAAGAGAAATGAAAATATATTAGGAACCAACAGTGAAGGGAAGGAAGCCAGCATTCAAATAAATGATTTGGAACAAAAGAAAGAAAGAAACTTTCATCCAGATCAGAAAGAAGAAACATTTTTTTTAAATGAGCAGAGGCTTAGAAACTTCTGGGACAACTTTTAAGCATGCCAACATTTGAATCATAGGGGTGCCAGAAGGAAAAGAAGAAAAGCAAGAAATTGAAAACTTACTTGAAAAATAATGAAAGAAAACTTCCCTAATTTGGCAAAGGAAGTAGACAAACTGTCCCAAACAAGCTTGACCCAAAGAGGACCACATCAAGATACTTCATAATTAAAATGTCAAAGGTCTAAGAGAAATAGAGAATCTTAAAAGCAGCAAGAGAAAAGCAGAGTTACCTACAAGAGAGTTCCCATAAGACTATCTGTGGATTTCTAAAAGAAACTTTGCAGCAAGAAGGGCCTGGCAAGGAATATTCCAAATGATGAAAAGCAAGGACCAACAGCCTAGCTTACTCTATCCAGCAAAGCTTTTATTGGGATGGAAGGGCAGATAAAGTGCTTCCCAGACAAGGTAAAGTTAAAGGCGCTTATCACCACTCAGCTTTTATTACATGAAATGTAAAAGGGACTTATTAGAAAAAGAAGATCAAAAGTATGAACATGAAAATGTATCTAACTCACAACTGTCAAGAACTGAATCTAGAAAACAAAAACAAAGGCAAGCAGCCAGAACAGGAACAGAATCATTGATATGGAGATCAAATGAGGGTTATCAGCTGGGAGGGGGAAGGGGGAAAATGAGGGAAAAGGTGCAGGGATTAAGAAGCATAATTGGTAGGAACTTATAGATAGGGCTGTTAAGAATTGTATAGGAAATGGAGAAGCCGAAGAACTTACATGCATGACCCATGGACGTGAACCGGGAAGTGGGGTGGATTGCTTGAGGGAGGGGGCGTACCCAGTGGAGGAGGGCAAAGGGGAAAAAATTGGGACAATTTAACAGCATAATCAATAAATATACTTAAATAATTTGTTATTTAACTTAACAATATAAACTTAACTATTTGTTTTGAGTCTAGAGTTCTTAAGAGAGCTTGATTTGTGGGGCATTGTCCAAAGCATGCTTTATACGCATGTGCACACATGCTCCCAAGGGTTCAAAGTCTGACAAGACATCACCTGTACCTGTTAGCCATTTTGGCAATTCACAGTGCTGCTTAGCACAAAAGCTTCAAGAGGTTCTGCAGAAAAGAAACCATGTGTTCCTGCATTTCCCAAATTTACTGAACTAAAAAGCCTTTTATTTATTTATTTTAAACAGAACACCTCCTATATAGAAACACTACTCTGGTACATAAGGACCTCAAAGTCTGGAAAAACCATTGCTAGTACTTTCCCAGGGCTGCTGTAACAAAGCGCCACAAACTGGGTAGCTTAAAACAGCAGCATTTTATTAGCTTACTTCCTAGAGGCTAGAAGCCCAAAATCAAGGTGTTGGCAGGGCTTGCTCTCCCTGAAGGCTCTAGGGCACATCTGTTCTATGCCTCTCCAACGTCTGGTGTTGCTGGCAGCTCTCTGTATCCCTTGGTTTACAGACACAGCACTCCGATCTCTGCCTCCTTTTTCAGATGGTGTTCTTCCCTGCATCCATGTGTTTCGGCCTCTTTTATGAGGACCCCAGTCATTGAATTTAGAAGCCACCCTAATCCATATGGACTCATTTTAAATTACATCTTAATGATATCCACAAAGATCCTATTTTCAAATAAGGTCATATTCATAAATTTGGAGGTTAGAACTTGAACATAGTCTTACGGGGAACACAGTTTAGCCCTCACTATAAATATCTTCAAAGCTCATGTCCCATAGTCCACCAGACCATGTGTTAGAGTGCCCAGGGCTTAGTCCTCACACCTTTTCTCTCTCTTTCTTAATTTAATTTTATTGTTGTTGTACTACATCCATCCTGTTTTTACTCCCCACTGTCCCCTTCCCCACCCACCCACTCCCCCACAAAGTCAATCCCACTTGTACTGCATGTCCATGGTTCTCCCATACTAGGTTCTTGACCAGACTGCTCCCTTTCTTTGCCTCTTCTTCCCCCTTCCCCCCTGCCCATTGAAGGTCTATTCACTACATTCATGTATCTTGTTATGTTTTGCTTGTTGTTTGTTTTGTTCATTATTGTCCTGAAATGGGTGAGATCATATGGTATTTGTGTTTCACTGACTGGCTTATTTCACTAAGCATAATACTCTCCAGTTCCATCCATGTTGTTGCAAAGGGTACGAGTTCCTTCTTTCTTTCTGCTATGTAGTATTCCATTGTGTAAATGTACCAAAGTGTTTTGATTCAATCATCCACTGATGGGCACTTAGGCTGTTTCCAGCTTTTGGCTATTGTAAATAATGCTGCTATGAACATAGGTGTACATAGGTTCTTATGAATTGGTGTCTCAGGGTTCTTCGGGTATAGTCCTAGTAGTGGAATTGCTGGATCAAAAGGCAGTTTCATTTTTAGTTTTTTAAGGAAACTCCATACTGTTTTCCACAATGGCTGCACCAGCCTACATTCCCACCAACAGTGCACCAGGGTTCTCTTTTCCCCACATCCTCGCCAACACTTGTTGTTTATTGATTTGTTGATGATTGCCATTCTCACAGGTGTGAGGTAGTATCTTATTGTGGTTTTAATTTGCATCTCTCTGATGGCTAGTGATGTTGAACATTCTTTCATATGCCTTTAGGCCCTTTGTATGTCTTCCTCAGTTGTCTGTTCAGGTCTTTTGCCCATTTTTTTTATTGGGCTGTCTGTCTCCCTGGTGTTGAGTCGCATTAGTTCTTTATATATTTTGGAGATCAAACCCTGTCTGAGGTATCAGTGGCAAATATGTGTTCCCATACAGTTGGTTCCTTTTTAATTTTGCTGGTATTTTCTTTAACTGAACAGAAACTTTTCAATTTGATATAGTCCCATTTGTTGATTTGTTCTTTTATTTCCTTTGCCCTTGGTGAAGTATCAGTAAACATATTTCTGCGTAGGATATCTAAAATTTTACTGCCTGTATTTTTCTCCAGGACCTTTATCTTTAAGTCCTTTATCCATCTTGAGTTTATTCTGGTGTATGGTGTAAGTTGGTGGTCTAGTTTTATCTTTTTGCATGTTGCTGTCCAGTTCTCCCAACACCACTTGTTGAAGAGACTGTTTTTACTCCAGTTTATGTTCCTTTCCCCTTTGTCAAATATTAATTGACCATAGAGTCCTGGCTTTATTTCTGGGCTCTCTATTCTTCCATTGATCTATGTGTCTATTCTTATGCCAGTATCAGACAGTTTTGATGACAGTAGCCTTGTAGTATAGTTTGATGTCTGGTATTGTGATTCCTCCTACCTTGTTCTTCTTTCTCAAGATTACTGTGGCTATTCATGGGTGTTTTTGGCTCTATATAAATTTTTAAAGTATTTTTTCTATTTCCATGAAGTCTGTCGTTGGTATTTTAATTGGGTTTGTATTGAATATATAGATTGCTTTGAGTAGTATGGACATTTTAATGATGTTAATTCTTCCCATCCATGAACATGGTATATGCTTCCATTTATTTGTATCTTCCTTAATTTCTTTTCCCAATGTTCTGTAGTTTTCTGAGTACAGGTCTTTTACCTCCTTGGTTAAGTTTATTCCTAAGTACTTTATTTTTCTTGTTCCCATACCAACTGTATGGGAAAACATATTTATTTTCTAGCTTCTATTTCTGATGTTTCATTATTGGTATACAAAAATGCTTTTGATTTCTGGATATTGACCTAATATCCAACTATTTTACTGAAAGGACCTTTTATCTATGTTCATCCCCTATATGATCTCATCCGTGCCTTTTACAAACGGTGGTTTTCAAGTTCGTTTCACTGGCCCTGATCTCTCCCCTGAATTTCAGGCTCTTGTAATCCAATATCTCTGACATATATAATAAGATTAGACAAAATAATCACATTCAAAACAAGACTCTAGTTTTCCTCTGGCCAACTCATTTTAGCTCCAGTTCATTCTATCTCAGTAAGTGACCCCATCATTCTAAGAATCACTTTTATTTTTCTTTTCATTCACACTTTTTAATCCGTCAGCTACTTAAGTTGGTCCTATCTCAAAAGGCTGTATGTCCCAAACCTGACCTGCTGCTAAGGCTTCACTGCCAGTGATTTAGTTATAACTGTGTATCTTTCCCGGGCCAGGTCTTCTAATTGGGTTGTCTTCTTCCACTCTTGTGGCTCTATAATCTGTTGTTCCAGTAGCAAGTGTGGTATTTTTCAAACATACACCCTCTTCCTGAAAACCCTCTTCCCATGAGTGACCTCTTGTGCCCTCCAGGCTCCGGCCACCACCTACTTCTCTGATCCTCTGTCCTGTTTAGTCCCCCACCCCCTTGCTCATTTTGCTTCATTTGTGTTGTATACATTGTCAGCGTTCAGTCAAGTCTGATCCACATTTTGGACTTTTCTGTTGTGGTTTCATCTGCCTTGAAATGTCCTTTCCTGATGTTTTTTGCATGGTTCCCCTCCTTCCTCACTTAATTCAAGTCTCTTATTACCACCTTCTTCAGTGGTTTTCTCTAATCATCCTACCCAACAGATACCCATTGGTCTCTATCAAATCCTTTGCTCTGTTCTTTTTTCTTTTTTAATAGTAGTGATTTCTTCAAATTAAAATCTTAAGTTATATAAAAGCAGAGAATTGTCTTATTCATCACTATATTTCTAGTGCCTGAAACAATGCCTGGCAGGCACATAGTAGGTACTTAATAAGTACTGCATAACATATGGTCAAATTAAAAAATGTATCAATATTCTTAGAAGACTTTCTCCACTAGACTCAAGCCTCCTTCCTCTATGTCTCTAAATAATGTCTCCTCCTTCAATGTCTCTGTCCTTGTTCTTGCTAATCTGCTTTCCCAGAATTTCTTACACTCCTCTTAGTCTAAGGAAATGCTATTGATTCTCTGAGAACCTGTTCACCTCTGTAAAGTTTTCTCTGCTGTTCTCTCCCACCATGACCTCTCCAACTCCGATCTCCCATTGGACTGTCTTTAGTGTAGATGTCAGCACCTAACTGTTCTTTAATTATTGCGTGTCTTTCCAGAAAGATGATCACTTATGTGAGGATAAGGACATTATTATGTACATTTTTTGGCCCATGCCTCAGCAATAATGCACAGATAATGAGCAGTCTTGACTTTGTTACTATCAGCTGGTTGACTGGTTGACTAATTGACTAATTGATGGGCTCAATCTCAAATATGTAAATGAAACAACAGCTGAGTGTATTTTGGTGGGTGTGTAATAATGTCAGAAAAAAGAGAGGCATTCATATCCAAATTAACAATCTTAAAAGGGCAACAACTATCTTAAATAAGAGGCTAAAGACCTATTTTGTTTCTCATCAAAATATAATCAATCCATATTACCCAAGATGACAATGTTAACTGGAAAATTTGCCTAAGTGATTAAGTTCCAGATCATCATACTTGACCTTTCTTCAATGCCCATGGGAGGACTTGTTAGTGAATGTGAAAATGGAATCCATGAAATGTATTATTACTAAGCTGATAACATTTGTAAATGAGCCCCTATCAGTAAATTTGCCAAATATCCATTCTGGCTTTTTTGAAAAAGTAGATCACTTTTTAATCATAAATTTAATATTTTAGGAGGGATGGTTGTAAAAGTAACAGTGATGAAGTTATAGCTAATATTTTCATCTCTATTGGTATATCTCATTGGTAAAAGCCCAAAAGATACTGAAATCACAATTAGCACTAAGTATATTTGTGTATATGTATGTATATGTGTGTTTCATATAAGATACAGATATATATCTAAATATAAGATTATATATATATATAATGTTATATATAACACATAAGGTACAGATATATACACATATAAGATATATATATATATATTCAAAAACATTGTTTCAGATTTCCTGGGATGTAAATAGCATTTTTAACAGTCATATTAAAATAAGTCATTTTTGTTTGCAGTTGATTTTGAATTTTGCTCTCAAGATCAGTAAAAATGCACCATCCATCATACTGTATTGTGGTGATGAGGGAGTAAAACCAAAGGTCCGGAGATGTTCTGTTTTGTTTTTCTTTTGCTGTGGCATGAAATACTAATGGAAAGATACATCTAACATATGAGATTATTGGGAAGTCATGTGTTCTTTTTCCCCCCTAAGTTTATAAATATTAACTTTTAGCAAGTAGTATGCTTCTAAAATGTTTTCAGCAGGATGCCAGCAAATGGAAAAGAGGGGGCAAAAGATTTATAAAGCCCCAGTGTCTATTCGAGAGACTTCAGTATTTCTAGTGGGTTTTTTTCCCAGGTATCTGAAAGAGCTGAATAGCAGCTGAAACAACAGAAAATGGAAGGGAAAACAAAGCAGTTAGAGCTGCACTATTAAGAAGAGATTGTAAACCCATATCCAAACATGTTTGCCACCACCACTCTGTCAACATGAAGTCGCAGAATACAAATCTTTGATCCACTTTGAAATGAAAGCCACAAATACAGAGCTAAGCCCCACTTTTCAAGGGGCAAAAAGAGTTCAATATTTTGCCAAAATTCTTCTTGCTTCAATAAAGGATAATAAGGTCATGCTTAATAAAACAGAAACTGTTGAAATTCAGTAATTTGCCAAGAACATCAGTTTGAGGTACTTGTTGCAGGGAGAGGAATTCACCATTTAAGTAAGAGGAAGGTCTCCAGTGCTCGCCTCAATGGCATGATCTTGGCCATGCCCAGGAAGGGACCTCCAAGTTGGAAGCTCAGCACTGTGATGGCCCATTTGATCTTCATCCTCACAGAATATCAGTGTCCCCTCATTGCTTCTTAAAGTGTTGCATCCTTGTTTAGTCAATGGAGTCTTCTTGTCAGACAACTCTGGGAGGCCCGTTGAAAGGAGGGAAGCAGGCCTTGCAGTTCCCTAAGCTCCAAACCATCATCTGTCTGTCCATCATCTTCTTCACCATCGCTAGTTCCAGGGTCACTCCTAACATAGGCAAGAGGAAAGCACTTGGTGTGTTTAAATAAAAATCTGTTAAACTCTTTGTCCTTATACATATCTTTGCTTTTCTTTATACTACAGAATATTCATTCCTAATGTGTAAATCCAGATGAGTATTGTTACTTAGTCGTAATCACCATTTGACTGCAGCACAAACTCATTGTGAGTCTCTGCTCTGTACCCTCAAAAGGTGAAAGTTTCATCTTTATAAATCACCCATAAATTTTAGGACAGCAAGTCCGAATTGTTTTTAATGAGACTCTTGATGGTTCTAGGGGGCTTCTCAAAGACACTGAATTATTAGTAACACTTAATAGTTATGAAATATCGTAATAGTAAAACAGGCACCCATGAAGCAAGCTCCAAAATCAATCTGTGTGTCTCATTCTCTGCCTAACACCACCCTCCAAATAAAACCCCAGGTACAACAGTCCTCAGTGTTGATTGTGTAATTTCCTTGCCTTAGAAATGATAGCTTATTGATATAATTCAAAAAGATAGACTTCTGAACTTGGCCTGGTTTTTCTGCTTTATGAAAAAAGGATATCACAGTCTGTAGTCTGATCACTTTCTTTGTAAATTTAGTTTTGTTATATGTGTTCACTAATTTATTTTCACCTGCAATATTTGATGGGATGGTTGTTAATATGGTTAAGGTGTGATATATTAAGATTTATGATAAAATTGTAGTAATTAAGACAGCATCATATTCCTGTAAGGTTGGGTAAATTAACCTATGGGAACCAAATAAGGATGGGGGCCCAAAGACAGATTCATGCATGTATGGACACCTGGCATATTACAGGGGACATATTCTTGCGCTCAAACAATTTCTGCGAGGTATACGAGCAAATGTATAGAGGTCTGTGTTGGAGGATGTTTATTGAAGCATTGACTACTATAGCAGAAGATTTGGGACAAGCCAAAAGTCTATGAATAGGATAATTTTAAAATATAAAATATTCATTATCTATATTAAATTATAAATATATGGGTATAATGGAAATTATGTAACCATTAAAAAAAGATAACAAGGCAAAATAATCCTTTTATTTATTGTAACTGGGACTGATAAATTGGTACCTTCACTCTGGAAAACAGTTTTGTAATATCTGTCACAATTTAAAATATGCAAATCTTCTGACCTGGAAATTCCACATATTAGAATTTGTCCAAGAGAAGCCCTTTTGAACATCTCTGAAGACAGTGTCCCTGGGTTGTAAATTTCTTTGGTGCTTTAAAGCAAGACAGAATTGCAATAAACATGTCTGTCAGTGGAAATATTGGAGGTATGGCTAAATAAATCATGGACTACAATCAAGCAGTTTCTTAAAAATGAGGTAGGGAAAATGTCCAGTAATGACAGTAGAACTGATTGTGTGATCCTTCCCATAGTTATGATCATAAGATCTGGACAAAGTGTTTTTACAGACCAGTCTTTAAAGGCTTGAAAGCACTCCAGTGTAGACAAAAACTACTGGAAATGAACTGGAAGTAAGTGGTGTTGGTATAGTCTTCTCTATTATTTGAATATGGACCAAGTGCAAAATAATTTTAAAAACTGAATATTTAGATTTTAATGTTTTACATATATATTAAAAGAACAATTTAAAAATTCAACTTTAATCCCTACATATCTTTTAGATCAGGTTAAGCATGTATCATTTAAAAAGTGCATCTGTCATTTTATTGTAGATTACCTTGGTCTATTAGGCTTAAATATTTGTTGACTCATTCGATCTCAGCAAATAGTTTATGAGTCTCTGGCATGTGCCAGACCCTCTTCCAGATGCCAGAGTACATGAGACTGCAAGACAGACAAGCTCTCTGCTTGCCTGGGCTTGGTAATGAAGTGAACTTCCTTAGTTAACAGAGATTTATAAACAAAAGGTATATAGTATTCACCAAAAGGTTATCATTTGAGAGAAGAAAAAAAAATGAAGAAAAAGGATAAGCAGCAATCCTATTGCTGTACATATATTAAAATCCCAAAATATTAGAATTCAAGAAAATCTTAGTAGTGTTCAATATTTTTACATGAGTATTTACTAAATATATGTATTTTTATTAATTTTTAAGATACTTCAAAATTTTAATCTGTTTTTCATTCATTTTGAATAAGAGTGGATTATATAGGTATAATTTGATACAGAAATCTTGTTTGGATTTGTTTTTTTAATTTTATATTGGAAATTTGTGCAAAGGACATGTCAACTTTTAGATAAATATCACAGGTATTTAATGTGAAATGGAATTTATTTGGCTTTTTTTGAGTTCCTTCATTGTTCTGTAGCTAGAGGTGATGTGTTGTCATTGGTGATTTTTCCACCATGGCCAAATTTTTTAGGGTAGAAGAGTTAGAAACTTTTTGTAATGTATTCAATAATCCTTACGATCCTGTAAGTTTTTTTTATGACACATATTCAACCCCTTGTTTACTTTATTAATTTGTTACTAAAACATATTTTTAAATCCTAATAAAAACCTCTAATTCAGCAGGAAGACCAAGTCAAATAAGTTTTTGTAGTCTCAAATATTTCTTGAAGTACATCTTTTTCAAAACTTTCTCTAACTTCAGAAGATTGTTTATCTCCTCCCCTATCCTTTGTCTCACTAAACTCTATGCATGATGTAATTATGCTGTTTTTCTGTACTGTATTTTTCTTTTCTTTTCTTTTTGGCATCTGTTTCATTTATATCTTTGTGGATGCTTGATTCATATATTCATTAAGAAATAGCATTTTATACTGTTATATATATTTTAATAGCAGATCAACTTTATTTAAAATATTTATTAAAATGCTGATCAACTTTTTTGTATTTCTGCAATAACTGAATAATATCAATTATAAAATTGTAATGATTATAATCTCATCTTAGGTAGTAGCCCAGAAATAGTCACTACATTGTCTCGGAGTTTAAAGCACTATTTGATTTTCTCAGTCATCATCTTAAAGGGTTTCTTAAGTAGCTTCAGTAACATAATATTCTTTATCCCCCAACTAAGCATTTTTTTTTTCTTTCTGTTTCTCTCTCTCTCTCTTTAAAAATAAATTGACAGCTTGACCAAGTCATCCGCCAAAGAAGCCTGTCCAGTTTGGAACTGTTCCTCTCCTGTGCTCAGAAACAGTTAAGTGCTTTGATAGCTACAGAACCAGTTGACATTGAATAAAGAGAACGTGACAAGCTAACCCACACTGGCAATGGATAAATCATTAGACCTCTAAAATACATGCTGTGAATTATAAAGATGCTTTTGTTTTCTTTCCAAATCTTGCATAATTGATTTCACTTCAAGGATAACCAAAACAATATTTAGAACTACCAAGAAATCTTAATTTATTTTCATTTGTTTCCTCCTTTATATTTCCTATTATTTTGGTAGTAGCAGTAACAGTAATAGTAGTAGTAGTAGTTATAGTAGCAGCAGCAGCAAGAAAAACTGATGTGACTCAAAAGCCACTGAAAATCACCACATTACCAAAAGTTAATTAGATAAGCCCTTTAGCCTCTGGGTGGCCTGTTATATTATATTTGGCAAAGGTAGTAAATATTTCTACTTATTGCTTGACAGTGACTCCTGATAAGATTTAAGAATGTAATCAGATATTTATTTGATCTTGAGGATAAAAACAGCATGGATTTCAGTATCTTCCTCTGGTATTACTACACTTCTTTTCCGTAGTAGGATCTATTTTTACTGGTAACACCAAAGGCACTAAAGATTATTATATTAATTCAGCTTTGATCTGATGTACCACATAAAGGAGTATGTGTGTGATACATGCTTATTTCCTATTTCTGTTGTTCAAAGTCACTATAAATCAATAGTCATGTTTCAAATGAATCATGGCATGAACTTAATCTTTAGAAAGAGAATGTAACTTAACAATTTATATGAAGTCAGGCTCATGTAAGAATATGAAATTCCCAGAATTTCAGAATGTACTTAATTCATGAGCAGTGTGCTTCAGTGCAAAATCATGAGTTTTTTTAAATATCAAACATATATGTTGTCATTAAAATTATGTAAACATTTTATCTTGTTTTCTGAAGTGCTTTTACATTCATGGGCTTTGTATTTTACTGGGGTTTACCAGTGTAATAAAAAGAGCTTCAAAAACTTACTTGGTTATGCTTTATTCTTTTTAAAGTTAATTCTTTCATTTAAAAAAGTTATTCTGCCATGACTGGGTAGCTCAGTTGGTTAGAGTGTCATCCTGATACCCCAGCGTTTTGGGTTTGATTCCTGGGCAGGGTGTATATAAGAATCAACCAATGAAAGCATTCATGTAAGTACAACAACAAACCAGTGCTTCTCTCTCTTTCTCTCTCTCTCTCTCTCTCTCTCTCTCTCTCTCTCTCTCCCTCTCTCTTGCTCTCTCTCCCCCTCCCCCCTTTTTCTCTTTGTAAAAAGAAAAAAATAAGTATTTAAAATTTTTCACAAGTCCTGTATTCATGGATGATGTTTTTAACATTTATACCCTATTTACAATAATATTTACTGAGAATCTTTTAATCTAATAATTAATTTCCTCTTACAAGTTTAAATAAGAACTTAAAGCAAGCAAAGCAGGTCATTGACTTGGTACGCAGCACAGAAATAAAAGAAGGATTTTAAGTTTGGAACAAGCCAATAACACTATGTTATAGTCAGATTTAAAGTCACTTGACCAAAAAAAGAAAAAAAAGAAAATCACTTTATTCTTTGTCATCAAATTTAAATGATACAATATTTGGATATTTTACAACTCAGATATGATGTATGAAAAATGAAGCAGTGAAGATCTAGAGAGAAAGATCCAGAGATAATGGAACTATCAAAAGGATATAATAGTCTATACCTCTTTCACCGCTACCACCACAGAAAGATTTTTCTTCTTCCATTTAGGGTTCCAACTTCTCCGCTGACATATACTAATTGTCTGAAGTAATTTAGAACCAATTAATACCAATCAGTCTATATTTGCAGAACACCCACTGTGCACAGTAATAAACTCTTGGATTTTTTTTTCCCCCCACAGAGCTGCCCTTAAAGAGAATAGTCATCTGGGTTCAGAATTTATTTTTTAATACATTAATTATTCCAAATCATTCGCTAATATGTTTCAATGATGTTCAAGTTATAGTTTTCCACATTTACAACTGTATTCTGTTTTTGCTCTGGTTATCAAAAGGGGATTGACCATCTCTGGTAGTATTTACTGAATTAGTTGATTAAATATTGTGCTATGACCAAACATAAGAGTTTTTCCACGAAATGTGAGCCCAAAGTCTAAAAAAGTAGTATGTTTTATATAACTTTATTTGCTTATTGTATGATTGCCTTAACTTTTTTATATAGCATCTACTTATATGTTTAGATGAATAAGGTATCATCTTGAAAGACAGAGTAAAAGAGCCATTATGTTTTTGTAATGATAAAGCCACTAGCACATTGTGACTTGTTCTTTAGCAAAGTGCTTAAGGATTCACTGATAGAAAGGATTCATTTTTCTCCCCACCAAAAAATGAGTATCTGATTTGTGCCAAACATTTTCACATGTCTCAATAACCCTGTGAAGTTAAAAGAACTTTGTAGAGTATGTGATATATCAACATAAACAAGTGAGGAGGATTAGATATTTATTTACTTGCCCATGATGACCAGGTGAAGTTGGGATTCAATCCCAGAGCTTTCACCACTCAGCTTTACTCTTTCTAGCACTCTAGAAAGACCTAATATCTGAAAGTTTCTATCCCATGTAGTCTTATCACATTAATCTTTTAAGACAAAAACTAGCCAGCCCTTCTTATAAACCTAGTTGGAATTCTAGGTCTGCCACATACAAATTATGGAACGTTGGACAAGTTGCCTAAGCAATTTGAGTCTCAAGTATTCTCGTTTGTGAGGTGATAATAGGGGTTTTTATAAGATTATTTTGTGTGTGAAAATGAAGCCTGTAAAATGTCCCACATAGCTGACCTTGCTGGTGTGGCCACCAATTCACAGTAATTCCCCTTTCTCTGACAACTGCCCACAAAATACAGGTGTGGTTGCCCACAAACAACCGGCTGAACAATATAATTCTGCCCCTCTGACCTTGACTGACGAATCCACAGATGCAGATCTGATTCCAGCTGGGTCCCCTGTCATACGGTAAGGCACTTTAGCGACTTTCCCCTAGGGAGACAGACAGGAACTCTACTTCTGAAGTCAGAAATCTCCTGATCCCTGTCTTTCCTGAGCCTTGGATTCTGTGAGATAACCAAACATTCTTCCAATATGCCAGCACCACTTACTTTTTTCCCTTGAGTTAGCCAGAGCCAGTTTCTATTACATGCAACCAAAAAACATTACCCAAGGCAATCCAGCACAGAGCCCAGCACATAATCCCTGGATGCTCGACACTTGTAAATTCTTCATTTCCTCCACCATACGAATCCAAAATGGGAATACTCCAGGTTATTTTAAGGAATGTTAAAAATATAACTGAACCAAAACCCCTATTGACTAACAAAGCCAAGTAAATCACAGATACCTAAAACTATGAACAAACAGTACCCTATTTAGAGGTTCTCTGTCACTCAGAATCTGCAGTAAAGGTTTAAACTCAGCTTTGCTAAATGCTGATTCATGTTCCAATTCAAAGGAGTCTTGCTCAAGATTGCTTTGAAATCAAAACCAGAACTATGTCCCTACGACTGGTGTTATTCTGCCCCAAGTCAGGTACCTATAATTACATTTATTTTTCTTACAGTAAAACTAGGAGTAGAATCAGGAAATGCTGTCTAAGCTTTAAATGACAATAAAAACAAAATAATTATTCACTCACTGAATTACAAAGGTACACTTTGCAATGTCCTGAATTTTAAAACAAGCCATGGAAAGAGCCTGGAAAACATAAAACTCCTAGAGAAAGAGGAAAGATGGGTCCAAGCCCTTCACCTCTAGTCTTTCTTCTGTTTACATACCAGTTAAACACTCTACTAAGACTGCTGAAGAAGCAGAAAGCCAAGGTATTCTGAGTCCACAGGCCAGTTCATTTGCTTGTAGGTATCACCCGCCTCATAGTAAATGGGCAAAAAACAATATATGGAAACTTCCAACTGACTGACTTTCAGACTCTTCTTAAATCCAGGCAAAACAATAATGGCTCCTTTCCTGCACCCAAGCTGCCATCATGCAGGAACTCCTTGGGCACCAATCATTGATCAATGATGTATGTACGGTATGTATATAAAGGAAGAGTTGGTAAATTTGTCTTTGCCCCTCCAATTTTGTTTTCTTTTTCCCTGAAGCATCCATTCTGTCGACAAGTTGATCCCCCTTATAGTCCACCCCCTCCCAGCCCAGGTTACATACTAGGCTTTTCCTCTGGAGTACTTACAGAATTCAATCATATTTTGTGGCGTCATTTATAATGAATCATTTTTCTTGCTTGTTTACATCTATCTCTTGCTGAAGCGCTCACATCACTCTTGTTTCTTGTATCCTGAAGGCAGTTGATCGGGCTCAGCCTATGGTGGACTTGGTATATATTGGTGAGTTCATATATAATCGAATTAATCACTACACCTGTAATATAACTCAACTAACCTTCAGCTAATAGATTCTGACTACTAATTTAATGCATTAACTAAAATTGCTTTTGCTAAATGAGGGTCTCTAAGAACTTGAACCATGCTCTCATAAAATAACTCTCATAAAACAGTAACCAGCCTTCTATGAATAAACAAAATTTCTGTACACTGAAATGAATTCCACATTTCTGAAAGCTACTAGCATAACTAAATCACTAAATCATAGCCACTAGAATGCTGACAAATTGATAGCAATGTGCTACCCAAATTTAGAAGATCCATTATGAGTGGGAGTATGGAAGAATATATGGGAAATAATACATAGAATAATTTCATAGGTTGCCAAGAGGTGTCTGTCCGTAAGTGTAAGAGAGAACCTCCCATAGTAGTCCGTGGGGTAGGTATTAGATGTGCTGGCCCTGGTTCTCGGGTTTTGGTGACCGCAAGGAGGGGGAAAGCAAGTTTGGAGAAGAGACTGTACGCATGGGTTTGTGATCAAGAGTCAGGGGCCCAGTGGGAGTTGTGGGTGAGGAGAAGCTTGGGAGCGGGTCCGACCAGGGAATGTCCAGAGTGATGCGATGTGATAGTCCTGGTGATAAAAGGTGCCAAAGAATACCTGGTGGTCTTTGGAAATGCACTTTTGTCTCCCAATTGTGATATAAACTGGTCTCGTATTTTCTGAAACACACACAGAAATCAAGAAACAGACTAATTCAAAAGGTAGGAAAACTTGACTCAGTCCTGGCAAACATTCAGTTCTCAGAAGTCTGGGAGCTGATTTCAAAAGGAAAAACTAAAGCCGCAGAATGTACAAATCACTGACTTCCACAGCCCTGATACTGAAACAGACTATAAAAAATTCCTGTGGCAAAATGTATATGCAATGAATTTTGAGCTTTTGCTCTTTTGTGTAGGTATTCTTTTCTGAAAATCTTAGTAACTTTTGGGCACCATGGAAGGCACTACATTTTATGAAATACATGTTTTCTCTAACATTCTTTATCTTTCTTTTTGTCTGCTTTCCATCATTTCCAAAATGTAAATGTTTAATACAAAGTATAAAAAATTTAAACATGGCCTGCGAACCCAAAGGTCGCAGGTTCCATTCCCCAGCCAGGGCACATAACGAGGTTGCAAACCAGGTCTCCAGTCAGGTCTGTGACTGGAGGCAGGTGAAAAGCAACCATACTGATGTCTCTCTCCCTCTCTGCCTCTGTCCCTTCCTCTCTTTCTAAAAACAATGAAATAAAATCTTTAAAAAAAAAAAATTGAACAGTGATTCAATTAGTAAAAATTTAGTGTCTCAGTGAGCTATTCTTTAAAATTCATCTTGCCCTGGCTGGTAGCACAGTGGATAAGGCACCGGCCTGTGAACCCAAAGGTCGCAGGTTCGATTCCCCAGCCAGGGCACATAACCAGGTTGCAAACCAGGTCTCCAGTCAGGTCTGTGGCTGGAGGCAGGTAAAATGCAACCATACATTGATGTCTCTCTCCCTCTCTGCCTCTCCCTGTTCCCCTCTTTCTAAAAATAATGAAATAAAATCTTTAAAAAAATTTTTTTAAATAAAATAAAATTCATCTTATGTTATAATTTTACAGACAAACCAACATGTTTTATGTTCATGGCCTTTCAGACAGATAAGCAATGCAATTTATTTTTCTTATAAGTTCCTTCTTTTTTTCTCATAAACCATGGAAAAGACTTTTGTACTTTCTATCAAATCAAAACTGGCATTTTGGTAGCATTTATGTAAAACAAGGTAAACTAGGTAGAAATATCAAATCAGAATTTTCAGAGAACGCTGGTCTGTAGGTCCCAAGCAATCCAGATAAATAACCAGCTATAACTCTTGAGGAATAAGTTGTGTTCACTTTTATACATGGATGCAATTCTTTCAAAGTGTTACAATGATTCTTCTTGACACAAAACCCTTTCATGCTGGCAATTCCCACATGAATTCTTGTGTTCAGAAATTTTTATCTGTATTCCTTAGAATTTGAAATGCATACTACCTATTGTACACATTAGGGAGTGTACCAAGGAAGCCTAAACATTCTGTATAACTAATCATGCAGTGTTATATAGGTCTTAACCTTAAATGCAACCTTAAATGTGACAATAGTCTACCAGGAAGCCTAAAAATTCTGTGTAACTAAAAATGTAAAGTTATATAGATATTAACCTTAAATGTGACAGGGCTAGTGTCCTCATTTTTTACATTGTAGTCTCTCAGTATGATCACACCTGATCGCGTGGTTTTATATACTCTCCTTATGTAAAGACCAAATTTTTATCTCCAGCCCAGCTCTCTTTCCCTAAGTTCAGAATCCCATATTTAGCCGCCTACTTTATAATTCCACTTAGATGTGCACTTCATCTTAGAAACAGCGCTCCTTCTCACCACTACACCTCTGCCACCCAGAGGTCTTTCCTCTGTCTTCTTCAATATCCCCCATCTCTGTGAATATTAATATCACCCCTTTTTATTTGTTCTTTTTCCCTCACTCCCTACTTCCTTTGCTGTCCTGTCAGCTCTGCTTCAAAAGCTGTACTGAATTCATCTACCTTTTTTTTCCATTCTCACTAGAGAATTTAGTTAGATGCTAACTAAAGCCTTTAGCATCTTTTTGCCTAAACTAGAAATAGTCTACCCTTGCTTTCATTCTTCCAGAGAACCACTTCCCCCCATATAGCTAAAACCTAAATTTACTGAACCAACTAATGTCTCTATGGGAAAATGCATTCATAATTTCACTTTGGATGCTAGGAACATATACAATGTGGTAGAAGTAGATTTAAGTCATCAGTGGTAGTTTCTGTCATTGGGGCAGGACCAAGTGCAGAGGGTAATAGTACCTCTGGCTTGAAGAAAAGGAGCTGATGGGTAATAAATGATAAGGAGACCTGCACATCTCCAATGGGTATGGTATATAATCTTTCGGGAGGGAACCAGCTGCTTCCTTTTTCACCCCAGTTTCTTCTCTATGGCTTTAAGTTTGACCTTCCTGCTTTCTCTTTACTGCTACTTACTTTTTTAAAAAGGTTTTATTTATTTTTAGAGAGGGGAAAACTGAGGGAGGAGAGAGAGGGAGAGAGAAACACGTTAGTGTGTGAAACACCACTCGGTTTCCTCTTACATACCCCCAACCATGTGTCTGGCCGCACCCCAGGCATGTGCCCTGACTGGAGTCAAACCAATGACCTTTCCATTCATGGGACAGTGCTCAACCCACTGAACTGCACCAGGCAGGGCTCTGCTACTTGCTTTTCAAACCAGAATGCCTCTTCCTTGAGGTTAACTGTGGAGCAGAATTCAACATTATCAACATCCACTACTGCCTAGAGAATCCAATCAAGGCTGGTTAGGAATTTTATTTATGCTGGTGGGATAAGTGGAAGTAAAAATGGTACCCCGTTTTCCCCCAAGCCATTGAGCGAATGGTGAATCTTTCCATACAATTTATATACACTGCAAAAGAATATACTTTTGCAATATATTCTGAGTATTTTATGATTGAGTTGGAGAGTAGAGGAGTAACTAAAGTGAGGTACAGGGTACTGAAGAAATAGCCCTGGCTTAATGCATGGAGCACCAACATTTTCTTAGCTTTCATTATCATCCTTCTTAGAAGTAGAAATGGAATTCTCAGCCCCTCATGAAGATTTATTCTCTTCTTGCCATGTGCCACCACTAATGCTACCATTATGCTGACCACTGACAAATTGCAAGGTAAGAAGCATAAATAATATGGGCTGGAGTTGAGAAGGAAGTAGCAGAATCTGAGAGATTCTCAATAGGAACAGAAAGACAATGACCCAGTAGGAAAGAAAACAGGCATTGCCTAGTACCTGGCATAGGTAACAATGCCAGCCTGTCTTCTGTGAGTACCTGATCTAATTATTATGTATTCAGTTGACTGGTAGAAATACTTGAGAGATGGAATGTGTTGGGTAACTCTTGTTTCGAGAGCTGAGATCACTGTGGCCATTGGGACTCGGAGACCACATAGGGCCATGGAGTGGGAACAATTCCATTCCCATGAAATGGTTCAAGTCAGTCAAAATAAGAAATAGAATTAAAAGCATGAAATGGTATTCAGCCTTACATTTTGTGCTTTTTTTTTTTTTTCATACTCCTTTCTTACAGAACAAGAGAAAATAAGAGGAAACCTTATGTAAGGCATGCTCCATGAGAAAAAAACACTTAAACTTGCCTGCCTTGACTGTTGATCATTTCTCAATGCCTCCTGGCAGAACTTTTGGAGAGGATGGATACTTTTACACACGTGTTGTCTGATAGAGTAGCATGTGGCTGCTGAGCACTTGAAAATGTGGCTCGTGTGACTGAAGAAATTACACTTTTAATTTTATTTAATTTTAATGTATTTAGTCACATGAGACTAGTAGCTTTCCTATTGGAAGGGATGAATTAAAAATTCCCTTGCCGGGGAAAGGCAGTGACCAGGTTATTTTATCTTTACCACAAATTTGTATCTTTCTATCTCTCTTAAGATCGATGTGGGGAGAAGGCAGGTCATAAGTACAAATGCATGTGGAACACTTTTAAGGAAAGGTATCTACCAGCAGAAGGCTAAGAAGATAGTGTTGTAGATATATTTTAATGTTCCCATGAGTAAAGAGCAAAAGAGAGGAACCTGATGAACAAAATAAACTAGCGAGCAAAACAGAACCAGAGGCATAGAAACATAGAACAAAATAACAGCGACCAGAGAGGGATGGGAGTTGGCGGGGGGGGGGGGGGGTCAATGGTGGAAAGAAGGGGAAGGGACTAGTCAAAGAATATGTGTGAATGACCCATGTACATGGACAACAGGGTGGAGACTGACTGTGGGAGCAGAGGGTGGGTAGGAAAGGAGATAGCAATGGAGAAAAAAACTGGGACAACAGTAAGAAAACAAAAAAAAATTAAAAGATGAAAAGAGACCTTATTGAAAAACCCTCCTTACTAATGTATGACTCTTGGTGCTAAGTATACTTCTCATTTAGCATCTGCAACAGGAAGGGATTTCTCTGATTTTTGGCCAAAATTGTCCAAAAACTCAGAAGCCCACTTTCTAAATTTGAGGAAGTACTGCGGATTTAGTGTTGGTTTGCTTTTGAGAGTTACCTAGAGAACCAATATGAATAATTTTTTTAAAGTAAGCAGAAATTGAATAACCTCATATATTAATTCAGAATAGTTCAAATTATTCGGTATCCAGAAACTAATAAGGATTGAGACCTCTAAAATGAATCCTTGATGAATAAAAAACAATGTCTAATTAGTTAGGAATCTTCAAAAATATTTCTTGTACACCTCTTTCCCCTAATAATTGAATTTATTGAAAAGTAGCTTTTCATTCAAGAAAAAGGCTATTGAGCTTTTATTGTTTCATCCATTGTCCTAGCCATATTACAACTGCTTTTAACCATTTTAACTGTTCTTTTAAAAAGGAGAAAACCGGGGCTTAGGCTCAGTAATTCACCTGTGAGACTGCGTTTCTGAAGTGAAGCTGGCTGGGTACCCAGCCCAGGTCTTCCTGAAGCCCAAGTCCAAATTATTCAGAAGGGCAGATGGTCACCATGGCCAGCTATTTTCATCCATTTTTTCTAACCTAGACACTCATTCTGCTCGGATTCATGTTTGTAATCTACCTCCCACCAAAAGATGCTGATGGTCCTTTTCAGCACAAACTCCGGGTGCAGCCTTCTGGCCAGGAGGTCATGCTGAGCGGTGGGTGCCTCCCAAGCCTGCACTAAACCCTGTGGCTCACCAGAGTCAGCGTTTATGCTGACAGCGCAGAGTTATGGGAAAATCATTCCTCTCCGGAGCCAAATGCCATTTAATTGCTATTGTTTACCTGGTGAGAAGAGATTTACGTCTCACAGCTCAAGCAAACCAGCACCACTTAATTCCGTGGTTTCACCTGAAGTTAGTTATATTTGCTAAATGTCAAGAAGGCCTGACTTGCACATAAAGTGACGACATGGACTACTACAATACAGCTAACACAATGTAAAAATAAAGCTTGTTTTAGAAGACTGACCTTCTCCCACGCTCTAATTCTTCAGGGAAATCATCAGTACAAATCCATAACTTAATGGCGTAATGCGTATCAAACCTTACATTTTTAGAGAAGGAAATGGAAAAGGCTGAATAAAGTAATTTGATTATGTTTTAAATCTTAGAGAGCACAACATAGAGTCCAGAACCAGGAGCGCTGTTCCTCAGAAGGAAAAAGGACTCATGGACAATGGTATGGTGATTGCTGGGGTGGGTGGGGGTCATGATAAGGGAACTCAATGGTAATGGAAAAATACAATAAAAATTTTAAAAAACCAAACAGATAAAAATGTATTGGGGCAACATTGGTTAATAAAATTATATCAGTTTTTAGTGTACAAAAAGTTTTACCTAGCAATTGAAATTGATACAACCCACCAGGTAGACTATCAGAAATTACATCACATATTATGTAACTTGGAAATACATGATATTGTTCCCACTGCAACTTTAATCAATGTACATACATGTTTTTCCCTTTCATAATTTATCACAGTTTATACAGAATGGAACCAGGCTGTGTGGATTCAAGTATCATGTCTTTTACTAGCTTCCTATTTAATTTCTCCTATGCCTCAATTTCATCAACTTAAAAAAAAACAGCAGAAGCCCCATAATAAGGTTGTTAGGTGGTTAATACATGTTAAGCCAATAGCATAATGACCCATAGTTAAAAGTTTATGTTCTGTTTATCAATAAAAATAAATTGCTGTTTATATCATCTTTACTTTTAAATGTTTATTGTTTATTTTTGTTAATATTTTTATTTTTGATAGAAATTTATTTTTGGCTTTTAAAAATACTGTTGTTCTGTTGAGTCATTTGTGCTGATTAACATTTTTCTCTTCTGTTAAACTATGTCTTAATTTGTTTGAGAAGCATTTACTATCTGTCGTCTTTCAGCTGGCTGTCCCATGAGTTTCTAAGAAGTTTAGAATTCTGTAAAACATCTCACTGTCTGACTTTCTCAGGTCTGATCGCTTTGAGCAGATTCGTCCCTTCATTCCCCTCCCTGTCCCCCAGTCCCCCAGTCAGCTGCGTTCCGGTCTGCTGGGAGGAGTGGTGACAAACGCTAATCTGAACTAGACCACAGTCATGAAGTCAGACGAAGGACTTGGCCTCGTATCAAACCTGAAGCAGAGGGGAAGGGTGGAAACTGCAGCCCTGCAAATAGCGAGCCACCCAGGGCGTAAGCCCTTAAAACATGTAAATACACTACGTCCCATAGGTTTTATTTCCCTATTTTGTCATACTACCCTTGCCAGCTAACTTAACTGAGTATGATTTGCAATGTTATTTTATTGAACATTCTTTGACAATTTGAGTACAGTTCTGAACGTGGTATTAAATCCTCTTCTGGCTCAGCCGATTTCGAAATTGCACGCGCTTGTCTACACATCAAACCCGAGGTTTGGAGGGGAATTCAGACTTTACCTAGTCCAGCACATCCAAAAAGTACTGCATTGGAGCTCTCCCGGAGCAGAGGGCATTTCAGACTATCCTAAGTGACATTCAAACAAGGAAATTAATTATATGATTAAAGACTCTCTCACACAAAAATTAAAATTAAGCTTGGCTTCCATCCCTTATAAATTTATACCATTTTTCCTTCTTGTTTTAAGGATCGCTAGCCAACTCCAATGGCCGGATCGGTGAGTTTAATCACACCTCTGTGACTGAGAGGGAAACTAAATATCATAAATTATGTTAACTACTTAGCTCTAAATTCTCAGTGTCAGCTTTATATGTCAGTTTTGGGATTGGTCAATGTTTAAATCCAACTGTGATCCAGTGCTGAAAAAGTCCTGGAGAAAATCTACTGTAAAGGACTCTCAGACAACCAACTCAATTCTAGCAACTCCTTTAGAAAGATTTTGGGATGACCAGAAGTTGTATTGGCACAATACTTCAAGCTTTGGTGTAGCATGAATTTAAGTAATTTCATTATATTATGTTTTTCTAAGAAGTCCCTAAGAAAAAAAGGTATGTTGTCAAGGGAAGGAAAAATTTCTTTACTCAAACTTCCAATGATCGAATACCACACATTTAGTGACAGAATAAAGTTTTGGCTCAGAACAACGCATTTTACTCAGCTTCCATCATCACAAAGAAAAGATAGATTGCTTTTAAAATTAGATGTCCAGTGTTTAAAATAAACTCCCATTTAGCTTGATTCGGATTTTTGTTAAATGCATTCAAACTGCTAAATTCTTTACAGTCGGCATCTAAGACCTGTTAGTTTTATTTATGAGTGAGTAGCTCCTTCATAAATAAATCTACTTGTTTTTTAAATGATTTCTCTCTCTTAAAGGAAACTTACTGCTTTGTTATTGATTTCCCTGGACACCATTGAATGATAGGGACTTCTGAACATAGACTACCCAGTTCTCCTCTGTTTCAGCGGCCTGGGATTGTAGTTCCCCTGCCCTGGAGGTTACAAGGAGTAGTGCTGCCAGTACCCATGGGCTGTGGTCAGTGAGCTGCCGCGCTCCAAGACGAAGAGCTGATTCCTGCTGCCGGACTGACCAGGGCAAACTCTCTTCCCCTGCTGGGTGAGAGTGGAAGAGTCTTCGGTTAAGGCTGTGGCGACAAGATCAAATGGTTTTAGTTGAATGGGAAATAACCCTTTTTTGAGTGTAAGTCACTGAGATCTGGGAGGTTTCCATTATTGCAACATATAATCTGTTCTATCTTAATAAAACTAGACAAGATAAAATAGAACTCAAGAGAAAATCTGGCTTTATCACTTCTTTGAGAACATTGTCCTGAAGAAGATCGTGTCCACAACAATGAGCATTATTTAGTGTTTAATGTTTGTGGGCACCACACAGGACATCTGGCATACAACAATGAGGATAAAAACTTGTGCCTACAAGTGCTATAAAACTACGCTCCTAGGGTAATGCTGAACCATGAATGTTGGGAAATGTTACTGAAAACAATATCTCTTACCAAAATCTGAAAGTGGTACATGTGTACACACAACACCCCCCCCCACACACACACACATTGTGTGTATATGTATGTATTATTACTCATCCAGTCTGAATGAATGTTATAAATATATACTATGTACACATACATTTGAAGGGTTAAGGTGACAAAGGGGAAGATAAAAGGTACCACATTCTGCAACTGGTCTTTCACTAAATTAAAAAACACAGGCTGAATAAATTTGTAACCAGTGTAGCTATAGTCTACCTTAAACAGAATTCTAAAAATGGCTTCCAAATAACAGAAAAATCACAGAATTCACTTGTAGCTAGTCTGTAACTAATAATTCACTTTTTGTTTTATTTCTTTTTGCAGAATGGGTTATGGTTGTCTGAAATGAATTTGGACAATAAGAAAAACATCTCTTTTTTTTTCTGTTACATTGCATTTACACTTAGTAGCAGTTCTTTGTACCAAATCAAATACAGATTTTATTGAATTACAATTAATGCCAGTGAACTGCTACTCAGTCGCGCTGCTTCTCCTTGGGCATCTGGGCTTGTCCCAGCCCAGGTGTGTCACTGAGTGCTGACAAGCACATCCTTCTTGTGTCTAGCACACAAGAAGCTGTCTAGCACAGCTGACACTGCCTGTGCTAGAAACACTGCCATGGGAAAGGAATTAATGGAAAATCTGGCCTCAACTGTGTTTCATTTAGTTGAACAATCTAGTTCTTGAAATTATCAATGCTAAAGAGATAATTATTAGTGTTTCTTACTTTTCATGACTAAGTTTTTTTGTTTGTTTTTTGTTTTTTTTTGTTTTGTTTTGTTTTGGTTTGGTTTGTAACATGTATTTCATTTCTACAATACCTCTTTGGTGGCTACTGGTATTATCATGTTACATATTAAGAAAGTAAGACTAAGCCCTGGCTGGTGGCTGGTGGATAAGCACCTGCCTGCAAACCCAAAGGTTGCTGGTTCGATTCCCAACCAGGGCACATAACCGGGTTGCAAGAAGCCAGGCCTCTGGCCAGCTCTGTAGCTGGAGGCAGGTGAAAGGAGAAAGGTGATGTTTCTCTCCCTATCTGCCTCCCTCCCTTCTTCTCTCTCTCTGAAAATAATAATAAATAAAATATTTTAATAAAAAAATAGACTAACTTCTCTAAGACACACAGATATCAAGTGAACAAACCAACATCCAAAGTCAAGTCTGTGCTTTGATGACATATGTCATGACGTTTTTTAATATAAAAAATCCTTTGGCCAATATTTCTTTGTAAAATATTCTGTGTTTTTAAACACAGAATCACTGTGTTTTTAAACACAGTGATTCAAAACTCCAGATTATTCTTGAAACTGCTGAAATAATCCCTAATAGAATTTCGACACCTGCATCATGGTCACCGGGTGCTTGTTAAAACTGCAGGTACCAGGTGCCCTACCTACAGCTTCCAGATCAGCGTCCTCTCAAAAAGACTTCCAAAATTTGTATTTTAAACTTATTTCCAAGGGAGTCTAATACACAACAAAGTTTGAGAACTTCTCCTGAAGTATAATTACAATCATTGTTCCTGGGAAGTTGAAAGAATATCTCTTAAACTATCAGGGGTGACTGTGATTTTATCAGTGGAAATATCTTCACGTGCCACCTTGTGCTAGACCACTTCACTTATGCTGAGAATTTGAACAATGAATAAAGAATCGCTCATAGAAGTCCAAGAGATGCTTTGCCAACCAGAGCAAAGGGGTCATGAGAGGAATGCCCTTTTCCTTAAGTTGGACTGTAATGTAAAGAAACACTGATCATAAATATACTAATGGATTAATTTAAAACTAGGATAGCGAATGCTGGCTTTATGAAATATTGAGAAGATCAAAAAATGTAAATGAGGTGCTGATGCTGAGTAAGAATTCAATAAAAATGTAAAATGAAGCAGGCGGCTGTCTCTCACTGAGAAGAAGACAGAGGCGAGTAGAAGGGTGTGTCCAGCAGCACTGGTAAACAGGAAATAACCTTCACGCATATTCTTTTAACCCAAGGTTAAGTGGTAGTATCCTGTTTTGCAGTTTCAAAAATTTGAGTCACTGGAGGAGTTCCACGAATTGCCAAAGGTCAATCGGTTAGTCAATGGCAGACTGACCATGTATCAATGACTCCCAACCCATTACTTTTTCCACCGAATTATATTGCATATTCTTTTGTTTTAAGGCTTCCCACTAGTTTTCAGTCCATCTGAGGATATCCTATCTGTCCAGGACAATTTGAATTAATGTGGCAGGGCCTTGGGAAACCACATTAATGTTTTTGAGCCTTCCTTATAATTTTTTTTTCCCTTTAGGATAATTACAAACAGCTGTGTTTTAATTACAAGGACTTTTGGATTGCTCCAGATTTTTTCCCAAACAGTTGGCTTTTGTATTTTCTTTCCCTAAATTTTTATCAAAAATTCTAAATTCTCCTGCGATCCAGTGAAATTTTTCCTTAAGAAGAGACACTAGCTGGTATAGCCCCATCCAAATGGCACGAGGGAGGAGCGTGGAAATAGGCTTTGCTCAAGATGAGCTCTTCTTGGTTGAAAACAGTATAAAACAATATTTTCTTCCAAACCATTTGGAGTCAATTTACAGGCAAAAAAAAAAACACAAAAACCCTCGGTCTACAAAAACGTCGTAATTCTGATTTCCATGTGTCATCTGCATGTTGCACAAGTCCATGAATTATTTATAGAAACAGAAGTTAGGGAAAGGAAGTAGCTCAGCAATAAGCTGTGATTAAAGAATCACCAAGCATCCCTGACTTGACTGATGGTTAGTATCTAGGTTAGTTTATTTTTAAAAATGCAGATGTAATAGCATAGCTCCTTCTCTAACATGCAAATAGGTAATTGTATTATTTGGGCAGCTATGATTTTTCTGTAAATAACCCAAGGGTCAGGTTTTTCTCCTTGTTAAGAATCACCTACCTATGGAACATTTTGGGAAAGCAGAGAAGTCATTTCTGTTGGTATTTGTTTCTGAATTGCCTCCAATTGCAACTCACATGAAAGATAGAGTTCTTCCCTCTCCTCCTGGGTGTGTTCCTGACATCTCTTCAAAGGGTTCATAGAAAGGACATGCTCAAAGACGCAGTGGTTGAACATAGGATGAGCCCCACTCCTATTGATAGTTGTGTCATTTCTATTTTTTTAAAGCCACGGTACTGAGATATGATTGATATGTAAAAAGCTGTACCTATTTAATATACACACTTTAATGAGTTTGAGGATAACTATATACCCATGAAATCATCACCACTACCAAACCCATAGGCATAGCTTCCATCACCCAAAGTTTCCCCCCACTCCCTTTGTAATAATACACTAACATATTATTATTTATTCAGTCTACTATGATGTATTGATCTTGGTCATATTTATACTAATAATGTATTGCTATAAATGTAATAATCAATATAATTAACATAATAGTATAGCTATATTATTTCTTATATTCTGAATGAAGGATAAAGATACTGCCTAGAAAGTGTAATAGAGAAAGGCTTCAGCTGAACTTGAAGGGAAGGTGGTCCCACATTCCAAACAGCACAGTGTCCTATTCATGGAAGAGTAAGCATATCAAGCAGGTGCTAAGGCACACATGCATTTATAATTACATCCCGTGAGTCACTGGAAAATTCTAGCATCACACTGAGAAGTGCCACGCGTGCTGGAGCGGCCCCGCCCTCGGCAGCGTCTGCAAGTTCTGTCCCACCAGCTGCACGCGGAGGACAACACACAGCGACGTTCGCAATGGGTTTTGGTGACATTTTCACGCTGGGTAAGCTTGATATTGAAGGGACCAAAACCTGAATGCTGATGTGAAAACAGAGGCAGCTTCCACGGAACTCCAAAGGGCAGGCTAAGAAGCGACGACGGTCTGAGAACACGAAGTCTTGGCCTGCGTCCGAGCGGGCTGTGGGGCGAGACCCTGGAGACCCGCCCATGCCCAGAGGCGCATGCTCTGCCTTGGGGCCAAGTCTCAAAAACTGCTGGGGTCCTGTGGCGAGAGATGAGGCTCTTAGAGATGCAGGGGGCACGGAGGTGGCAAGGGAACCAAGTCCCAGGCAGGAGGGCAGGGAGGTGCTCAGAGAAGGCCCTGCAGGGGGTGCGGGATAGCGGGCTAGAGTTTCTGATGCCTATAAACAAGGATTAGCCCTGCAGATTCATTTTTCTGACGCCGTCGGGGCATAATGGCAACTCAACTGCACTTTCTGTCCGGATGGCACTGGAACAGCGCTGCCTTTGCAGCAGCAGCCCCGCGGGCGCCCGTCCGCTTCTGCCGGGGCTTCCAGGAGTGGGGCGGTGTCTGCTGAGCCGGCCGCCCGCTCGGCTCTGGCCGCCTCGTGACCAGGCACTCGCGTTGCCGCTGGCCGAGGGTCTGCCTGCAGCCCTACATCAGATAGAAATCAGTGCTAACCCTAGTCTTTCATCTGGGGACAGGTTAACCGTTTACAGGCTCCAGAGCGCTTTCACATCCCTTCTCATGCAACCCTCGGATGGCATCTGGTGCTGCTCAGGCACGGGTGGAAGGCCAGGCGTTGACGGGACGCAGCTGGAAGAGTGTGTGTGGGGGAGACACGTCTGGCACTCTCCCCACACCACCGTCCTTCCTCTCACTTGGGTGACAGAACTCAGGACAGGGAGAGAGACGCCTGGCTGTGAAGCCCAAGGCCTCTAACTGACGGACTGAGCTCAAGGGCAAAGTCACAGTACTTCCCTGGGCAGAATCATGTATTAAGTTCCTTCTAAGGTTCTTTCCAACTCTCAGATACTATTATTTGGTGATGATTTCGAGCCGTAGACAGCAAAGACATTGAGAATGCCCTGGAAAGTGAAGACCCTATTATTTGGAGACTGTAATAACTCCTGCCCCAAAGTTTCACAGGAGGAGGTAAGCAGTAACGTCTCTGGACACCTCCTTTTCTGTTTTTCCACTACATCACACACACGTGTGTGAGCATGCATATTGATTGACCTTGACCTGTTTAGCTCGGTCTCAGATAACCAGATACAGATGAAAGAATCTGCATCTTCAGCTAAACTATACTAATTTATACTTGGACAGCATGTGGCTAAATAAAATTTCACATATTGACAGCCTGTAGACAGGATTTGTCCAGAAGCCCTGTTTTATTTGGCCACCTGAGTGTTTTGTTAAAAATAAAATGAAGCCCTGGCTGGTAGCACAGTGGATAAGGTGCCAGCCTGCGAACCCAAAGGTCACAGGTTTGATTCCCCAGCCAGGGCACATAACCAGGTTGCAAACCAGGTCTCCAGTCAGATCTGTGACTGGAGGCAGGTGAAAAGCAACCATACATTGATGTCTCTCTCCCTCTCTGCCTCTCTCCCTTCCCCTCTTTCTAAAAATAATGAAATAAAATCTTAATAAATAAATAAAATGATGTGTTACTGTATTTTAAATTTGGAATATTTTACATAACATTGAGAATACCTGGAAACAAGACAATAATTGACCCAAATGAGTTCATCATTATATTGTCTTTTAAGTTAGTAGTTTTCAGCCTTGGCACTATTGACCTTTTAAGCCCTATAATTCTTTGTTGTGGGGTCTCGTCCTGTCTATTTTTAGATGTTTGATAACCTCCATGTCCTCTACCCACTAGAGGCCAGCAGCACCTTTCCCTCAGTGTGACAAGTTGTGACATTGCTAAATGTCCCCTGGGACACTACATTGCCTTAACTTGGAAGAAAGTACTGCTGTAGGCATTTGGGGAGTGAACTCTGGAAAAGATAGTATTAGAGCTAACAAAGATATACAGCAACCCTCTCCCTTACAGAGGAGGAAACTGATGCCCATCCAGAGAGGACTTGCCCAGGTGACACAGCTGGTGACAGAACTAGAACTGAAACCTGGCTGTACTGAATCCTTGTGCAGTGCGCTTTTCACCTGAACTTGCATGCTTCCAAAGTCCCCCCACCCGCCAGCTGCTACCGCTTTCATTGCTGAGGGGGAAAGTTTGACCACTGCTCTCCCACCCTCGGGTGCCCTGCCCCTGGCCAGTGTGTTTGAGTCAAAAAGAGCAGCTCTTCACTTCAACAGAGCATCTCTTGGATCTAGTCGGTCCGCATTGTCTCATGAAGATAGGAAAGGCTGTTTCCTAAACATTTACTTTGTTCTCTGTTCCATTCATTAAGCAAAGGATTTCCCTCATTCCCAGCAGACTTAGGGCACCAGTCTCTTCTGAATTCTTGAATCAACAGTTCGTCTAAAGCCACTTACAAAATGTGCAGCCCCAACCAAGCATTTGTTTGAAGTCATTTGTCACTCTGCAAACTCCTCAGGAATGGGATGATAACAACAGTTAGAGGACATTTAAACACTTAGAATTTGTTGCCCCATCTCAAGGCTTGTCCTTTTTTATAAAAACAGTTTTAAGAACGCATTAATGATTTCTCGCAATGGGTATTTTCTTTTCAGAATAATAGGTTTCTCTGATGTCAGAAAGTACCTGGCAAGATTCACCGGATAGGGATGACCATATGGGCTAAGCAGATCCATGGTTTTCTCAAGCGTAAAATATTGTTTTTAAGTGGCCACTAAGATCCCCTGACTCTCTCACATTGAGTTAGTTAAATTCTTCCTTCATACTCCTGTATTAGTATCTAGAATTTCCCCCCTTGAGTCCTGTTCTAACTGGTCTGACTATTGCATATTGACAGAGAAAGCCCAAAGACACCTATTGTAAACTTTTATTCTTTTACACACCTACAGGAATGACCCTTCCACAGATTAATTAGCAATTTCCTCAATTGTCAATGAAATATGTTAGAAAGTTATTTTGCCAGGTGGCCCAGCAATTTTTTCACTCAGCTTTGTGTGCATTTACTGCTTGGATATCCTGCAAATGGGAGGATCATATGAACATGTAATAAAGCATGAATCAACCCTACCCCCTTGTATCCAACCACAATCCTTCCCCAACTCCCCTGATATAGTAAGACTGGTCCTATGCTTCTCTATAATTGTGATCTGGAGTTTATGGAGCACTACCATGTGACCACTTACTACAGAGTCCAGTGCCATATATGCATTCCTGTTACCTTGGTTTCTACCTGAATGAATCTCTCTGGTATAGTTTTCTACTCTCTTCAATTTCTGATTGTTTCTACTCTCTTCTCATCTCCTCCCTTCCCCCACCCCTTCCCTTTCCTACCTCTTCCTTCTCTTCCCTGTTCTTTCCTTGGAGCTTTGGGTGGAGGGAATCTTAGCATTAAAGGTAATGATAATGGCATAGTGGTGTACACAGGTGTTGCAGGAAATATTCCCTTGTGTAATGTGCTGAGTATTATGAGAAATGGTTGGACAAATGAAGAATGGAAAGAAGTACAATAGGAGTTCAGATGCATGAACTGAAAAAATGAATTGGGCATGAAAGGAAGCAACAATTTGTATACACCCCAGATTCTGAACAGAGACCTGTTAGACCCCTGATAACCTGGTCAGGACTGGTTGTAGGAACTGGGCGTGTCTGAGCCCATGCATAAATGGAGTTCACTACCTAAGCTCCAGATGGGCCAGGAGGGCAATGCAGTGAGAATTCCTTTCTCTCCACACCTCACTCATGCTTAATTGGCCCCAAATTGCGTGTCCCTAAGTGGAAATACACATATCTTTTCTTTTGTCTCTTTATCAATAACAAAATCAAATTGACTGATTTAAATTTTTGCTCATTACAAAAGATCATGTTAACTATTACCAACTGAACATTGGCTTTATGTCAAATGTTCTACCTATGTTATTTCAGTAGAAGATCACAAAGAATCCCATGGGTACTTGCTAGCTGTCCTGAGTATGTATTCTCCCTCTTTTCTGTTAGCAAGTCCTGAATTTTGGCATGATTTATGGCATTCCAGCTAAAGACCCCATCTTTCAGCTTCTCACAGAACGTTGTGACCATGTCACTCCATACTAGCCAATGGAATGTGAGCAGGAGCGATGTGAACAACTCGCTGTTCATGCCCTTAAAAAGGGAAAGATTATTCCCTCCCTTTCTCCATTTCCTTTCACATGGGCTGGAATATGGACATGAGGCAAGACTTGGAAAGAGACAGTTTAGCCCTGAAATGAGAGCAGAGTGTTGATGATGCGAAACAGAATTGGAGCAACCTGATCTCAAAACTGTCAAGCTGCCCTCTCCACTCTGCACTGCTTACGTTCAGATTATATCTCAAGGGAGAAGTAAACTCCTGCCCCTTTTAAGCCATAATTATTTTGACTTTTGTTACAATAGCCAGACATGTTTATTAATTAATATGGATATTCACTTTATACCCTTGGTGCAATGAACATCTGGGACTCAAAAAGACATAATTTGCCTAAAACTATTTATAGAGCCGCCTTTTCAGGCAGCTCAGAGATGATGCTTTCTCTTAGTTTCCTCTCGGCTTTAGAAATGGCAGTGAAATCGTACAGTTTTCTCCGTGCCAAAGGAATGCCCACGTCTGAACCAAGTGTGCATTCTGGAACATCTACCTGGCTGAGCAGATGTTAATCTCCTTCTTGGGACTCCAACCTCATCAGAGGCTGAATTGGTTGTGAGATTCAGATAACTTATATCTGATTCAATAGGTCATCGGAATAATTGTCTTCACTTAGTACCAATTTCATTAATAACACTTATTTAAAGGCTTATATTTGAGATTTTATATATGTAAAACAGCATTGTTTAGCACCAAAACAGAGAATATGTTTCCAGATATGGTATTTGTTCATTTAAAATGTTTAAATACTGTGTGTTAGTGAGACTTGGGTTGTGAGAGCTATGGCAGGATCTCTAATTTATTGTCTTTTCAGAGGCACTGAGGAGCCACTGGTGAGATGTGGGAAGGAGACACAATGGCCAGTGATTCTCTAGTCATCTCTGACTAACTCATCTGCATCTTTATTGTGACCTCGGAAGTTCTAACATCATTTGGAAATTTCTGGTTTTGACTTAAAAACTAGTGGGGTAGTGCAGATCAATTATATCTATGATCTTTACCTTAATACCAATCATTTCTGTAGCTGTTTCCAAGTTAGTTGGGACCATGTGGACAAACAAAGGGAGGACTAGAAAAGAAATTTTTTTTTCTTCCTGCAAATGCAAGCACTTACTAACCATGGAGTACAACAAAAATAATGTGTTATGTTATATACATAAATATAAAAGCCCCCTCATTGCCCTGACCAGTTATTTCAACTGGTTCATGTGTCATCCCGAGACACTAAAGTTGTGGGTTCAATCCCGGGTCAGGACAAATACAAGAATCAACCAATGAATATACAAATAAGTGGGAAAACAAATTGATATCTTTTATTCCTCTCCCTTTCTCTCTCACTCTAAAAATCAATCAATAAAACATAAATAAATAAAACCTGCGTTCAGAAATTTATCTTTTCCATAAGAAGTTTCTTTAAAAATGTTTTCTTCTTTCCACAGTTGTTTGTCCATTGTCAAATGCCAATTAACTACAGCATCTGGTTCTCATTCACAAGATTTGTGTGCGTGTGTGGTTTATTATTCTTTACCTGCATTTACTAAACTCTGGATATTTCACCCAAGTAATACAATTCTTTTCCCAAAAGTAAGTTATATACAGCTCTTACATTTTCTCTTTCTTCAGTAATCATTTATTGCTCAAATTCTTTGGCAGTGTGCAAGGTCTGTCCCTAAAGTATCAGCCAAGCAAACTGTTTTAATTATATTGACATCAGCTCAATACTTTCGGGACAGACTTCGTAAATGTGCTTGGGAGCTGGTGATGGCAAGGAAGAAAGAATATGGCTTTTAAATGATTCAAATGTGATGCTTATTGTCAATAATTATCGCCAGGCCCGTGAGCGGTCCATAACACAAAGGCAATGCAATGTGCATGTATTCAACTACAAACACTCTTGAAGGGTTGCCACAGGCCTTTGCTAGAGATGAAACGTTACCAGCACCCCTCTGCTCCGAACGCTTGCCTTCTGTGGCATGGCCCTGTAATGGGTTATTGCACAACTGTATACTAAGAGAGTCGTGTGAATAATCAGAGAGCTTAGAGGGACAGAGAGTAGTGACGTTCAATTTGGTCTAGAAAGATCAGGGGTGACATTCTGCAAGAGAGGGTGGTGTTTAAGTGAGAGCTGAGTTGAAGCTGCTCATGCCATAAGGTAGAGAAGAGCAAAATTCCAGAGATGAGAACAAGTAATTTGGGGAACAGTAAGTGGTTCCAAACTTCAGGGGCACAAAGTCATGAAAACTGGAGACAAATGCAGGGTCCAGATTCAATGACCAGGAGAGCCAAGCTGTCAAGCAGGAGGGGGTCCAAGGTCAAGGCTAACAGGGATCCAACCAGGCTGGGGAAGCTTCATCCACAATCATGTTGAAGATTAAAGCCTGGAAGAAGGACAGTGTTAGAGAAAATTGAGAGAGTTTTATGTGATATGAATGTTTTATTAAGTGAGAAACAAAATGTTCAAGAGCGGCAGTACTTCAAATAAAAAGTGCTGTGAAGCTAAGAAGCATGATCTTACAAGGCAGTGCGTATAAAGTGAGGAAGCTCTTTCCCCTATACAGTGATTGGTTATTTCAGTGGGAGTTTCCAGGCGGCAGGGGGTTGGTTCAAAGTGATTATCTTACACCATTTAAAGAAGATGACTTTAGCCTCTTTCATGATTACCAGAGGCATTTACAAGAAACGACCAAAGTTAAGCTGTGCTTATGTTCAAGAAATAAACTCAATCTCTTGCTAATGTTACTGGAATGGTTTTGTCTGCTTTAATGCATTCGAGCCTGGTTTTTATTTTATTTTACTTAACTAAAGAAAAGATGTCCACTGTGTGTCAGACACTATGTATAATTTAATCCAGTTCTTACATGAATCCTTCATTTAGTATCATTATCACCATCTCAGAGCTAAGTGACATGGTCTCAAAAAGATAGCCTATAGATGTCAGTACTCACGAGTAGACCTGAGATTAGAAGTGTGTTCTCTCCATCAATGACTCCAGAGCAAGAGGGGGTATGTTATAACAAAGTGGACAGAGGCAATGAGAGACAGAGCTGGGCGTTACATGGATAGGTGAGGTTGGTAACGCCTAGCACAAGGCTTTGAGACAGTGGCCTGTCTTCGGGAAAATGCTGATAAACTGCCATAGGTGTGGGTTGTGAGGTCCTACCATCAAGGTCTAGTAGAAGACAAAGGCAAAAACAAACTTGGGGATGTAAGAAAAATGTTAGACAGGAGGGGAGGAGGTGAAAGGAGAGAAGGGTCAAGCACCACGGTGGGAGGAGGCCCCTACCAAAAAGTGGCTGGGGAGTGAGGTCCCTCGTGATGATGTCGCTAAGAGGCTTTGAAGAATAGGAATGTTTGCTATGCAGATATAATGTGTTTGGTTGCCACACGATTCTCATGTTCCATATACGTACCCAGCCTTTGTTTGCAACAGGCTCAAGCGGCTGCCCCAACAGGAAGGAGAAGACTGCTTGGTGTTGCAGGCACAGGGGACAACAGAAGGGAGAGCACACAGAGAAAAGACAGGGTCCAGAAATGGAGCTACTTGGCTTTAGCCCCAGGTGGCTAGGATAATTTCTAAAACCCTCTTGCCCACAGGTCAAAAATTAATAAGGAGATTGAGCCTGCAAACCCAAAGGTTGCTGGTTTGGTCCCCAACCAGGGTTTATAACCAGGTTGCAAGCCAGGTCTCCAGCCAGGTCCATAGCTAGAGGCAGGTGAAAGGCAACCATACATTGATGTCCCTCTACCTCTCTCCCTTCCCCTCTCTCTAAAAATAATAAATAAAATCTTTAAAAAAATAACAAGGAGATTGAAAGAGTTGCTAAATAGCTTACCCCATAAAGCATGAGTATTCAAAACAATTTCATTTAAATCTGAAAGGGCACGGTTGACTTTCGCTGACATTTGATTTATGAAGAAAAGCTATTTCTAATGGAGCTACTCAAGAATTAAGTGACTGACCTTGGACAGCAGTTAATTTTCCTAGTGTTTAGGAAAAATATACACACCCCAAGCTTATCAGTGATGGAGTGGGTTCAGGTGTCAGATGGAGACAGACTGTGTATGTGTGTGCGTGTGTGTGTGTGTGTGTGTGTGTGTGTGTGTGTATCCTGTTGAATTCCCTCCCAACCCTGAGAATCCAGATTCTAAGCCTAGAACAGCATGTTGTAAGGCTCCTAAATACATTAAGTATCTACCCAAACAGGACTTGGATTTGGGAAGGCACAGTTGGTAAAAGCTCAGAGTGAAGGAATGAATAAAAAATCCACCTGACTATGTTAAAGGTAAAGCTGAACCATTGCCCAAGAGAGGGCCACAGTTGCCTTGCCATTGAGACCAGTTTATGGTTCAGCCTGGGCGTTCTCACAAGCTGCCGCTACGGCACAGCCCTGTGGCTTGGTTTAGGTGGCCCAGCATTGGATTTCAGAGCAGGTAGGCAAAGGTACCTGTGTGAAGATGGATCAAACCTGTCGAGGATGTTCTTGCCTTTTATGATTTAGACCTGGCTCTGCCTGTGCTTTGTCCCCGATCATTAATGATGTCCACAGGGCTGAAGGGGCCTTGAGGGAGTGAAAGCTTACCAGCTTCAGAAGGGAAGGAAACAAAGGTAGAGAGTAAGATGAAGAAGCAGCAATTTAAGGAAAAATACCAAGAACAACTAGCTCTCCTTTCTCCATGGTCTGGTCAAAAAACAAATAAACAAATAAACAAAAACCATCCGGATGCTGCTCTACTCCTTGACTCCTTGCAAGGGTAAGGTATGTACAAAGATTGTACTGGGAAAAATAAAAAAGCTTCTTAAATTCTCTCTCAAAATGTGACCAGATCAGTACATGCATATTTGAGGGAAAATACCTAAGTATATATGATATCTTGCCAATGCTCAAACTCTACACATGTCAGCCAGAAGGAAGATAGCTTGGGTACATGAAACAAATAGATAAGCCATAAATTTACAAAAAGCAGACTTTATTGGTTGGGATCTCGGCCTATAAGGTATTTCACTACCCACCCATAGAAGAGCAGCAGTGAGAACAGTCAGGAGTCAGGAAGGAGGGAGAGATACACAGGACCTAAATCAGCCACAGCCTAGATCATCAGCCCTGGAGAACTGACTGTAGACCTCTAACAGTTTCTGATATTTGAATTAAGAATGAAGGTTCCTACATGAAACCAATCTAGGAAAGGCATTCTGGACGAATCTCTCAAATTCTCCCATGTGCTAGATTCCTCCTCTGAGTAGGACTCAACACATCTCTGGAAAAGGTAGGGTGGGGGTCAAACCCACTTTGATTAGATTTGCCAGGCCAGGAAGTTCAGCTTCTGCCCCAGAGTGTCCTACCTTTTCCGCAACTAGTGGTCCATTTACAATCTCATCTAGCAATTTCAGAAAACTGAATCACATTTTGGTTATCCCCTGGCTTTCAAAATGTTTTTCTTACCAAAAAAAATTGCTTTTGAATTAGTGGAAAATGTTACAATGCATGACCACCCATCATTTCAGTTAACAAGCATTTTTGAGTCTTTCCTTCAGACCAGGCACTGTGCTAGATTCTGCAGATAAAAAGATGAAAGCACTATCAATACCCTGGAATAGCTCAGAGCCTAGTGAATAAGATGTTCACACAAACCCGAGTAAGACTGAGTAAACTAATCACTAAAGTACAGGAGTGGACCCTGCACCTTCGTGGGCCCTGAGATGCCAGGAAAGGCCTTGCCACACAGGAAGAGCCTGGACTGAGCAGCATTTCAGGAAGAGGGACCAGTACTTTGCAAAGCTGCCCCAGAAGGAGAGACCATAACAGGGGCACCAGGGTCAAGGTGACATGTTGTGCTTTGTGGCCATGCAAGAGTTTTCCTGGAAAATGAACAAATGCATGGTGAAACTCAAGTGCTTCCCTGCATTTGAAGTTCAACAAATCTAAATATATTTATTAAAAACAAAAGAAAATTAAAATGTTTCATTGGTTTCCATGGGTAGCCAAGGGATTTAGGGGTTACTTCCAGGGCCATTCCCTGGAACTGTGACTCAGCCCCATAGGGTCCCATGCTCAAAAGCCTCTGCACTTGGATGAATGCACTGCTGATGTTATCTTGAACTTCTTTAATACGTTCTCATCAAGGGCCCTGCATTTTTTATATTTTACTGGGTCCCTGAAACCATGTAGCTGACTTTGATAAAAGAACATTTTCTAAGAGTTTGAACTAGTTCAGAATTGTATTTTAAATGCAATGAGGGAGAGGTGGCTGATCAGGTTGAACAAACAAGCAATGGCTTGTATTGAAAGGCCTGGAAGTCCTGGTGAGTATTTCAAATTTGCCTGTAGGAAAAGGATAGTCACTGACAACTTGGAGAACAAAAGTAGCATGAAAAGATTCAGCTTTTAGAACAGTCTGGTGTAATGCTGATGCAGTGGAACTACAACAATGTCTTCCCTACTTAAAATGAATGCCTTTTCATGTTTGAATTTCATTTGTTGGGTATGAAGTTGGGTCTGTGTTAAAATCTGAAAGTTCCTAAAGAAAATGACTGCTGTGATTAATTTACATTTTAGGGTAAATGAAGGGAGCGAGATCTGTGAGAACCTTTGAGAACTGGAGGTAGGAAAGAAAAGGAAAAACAGGAGGCAAAGGGTTCTGTGTGGAGACGCTAAACCTTTAGGGAAGCCTAGTCTTCTGTTCATTTTGTCCAAGATCAACCTGACCCACCTATAAAGATTTTTTCCTAAAATTGCTTTTAGTTCCTCCTATGCAGAATCCCTTTTTGTACCAGTTCTCAAAATGTGATCCCCAGGAAAGCAGCATCAACCTCATGTGGAACTTGTTAGAAATACATTCTCTGCCCCATCCCAGTTGCACTGAGTCAGAAATTTAGGGGTGAGGGCTCAGCAATAGGTGGTTACAAACCCTCTAGGTGATCTTCATGCAGGTAACAACAGGTGCATCATTACCGGTAACTTATGTTCCCCAAACTCAGATACTACAAAGGAGAGGGTAGAAATGCCCCTTGGGTGTTAGAGTAAATTATCAAAAGTGATTGTAATACCAAGACAAGTGCAGCCTTGTTCTAAACATCTTTTTACATGGATGTACATTTAGTGAATGATCTAGGAGAATATAAATATATGTATACACACACACACACACACACACACACAATGTCTTCAGAGGCAATAATGTCATAGTTCCAGAATGACTTTAAAGGTTAAATATTATTATATGGGTTATGAATCAGAGCTATTGGAATTAACAATGGTATTTAGCACAAACAGGGGAACATGATTATCTTTTTCCTATGCAAGCATGGTCATTAGATGGGAGAAGGATCATTTCTGTTTATAGTGCTGGATTTTTTTCATTTCCTGGGCCTTTCATCAAACCAGTAATATTGCAGCAATGTTAATACATGTCCAAAAGTCACTTTTGTTTACATAGTCTATAATATTTCTGAAATGCAGCCTGAATTGTTCCTAAAACTGGCATTTCTCAGATTCTTTCCATTGTCTTCCATGAGTAATACAATATACAGGGGAGGATAAAAGAGTAAACATTTTAGTATTAGTCCAAATTTTTCCAGTGGAATTTTAAACAGTTTGACAGTTTGGTCTTGTTAAAAAGTGATATAAAATAAATGCCTTTTAGCAAATAATTGTCCAGTAAATATTATAATTCTGTCTTATGTTCTCACAGTGAACTGTTTTCTGAGTTCTCCAGTGAAATTCTTTCAAATTAGAGCTCAATGATCTTCTTTATATTTTATCCAAAGTTTGAAATACATGAACCTGTCTCCACTTACTTAAACAATGGCTTCTATTATGGCATCTTTTTCTTTAAATCCAAATATTATACTCAGCATTTTAGGAATTCTCTATCCCAAATACAGGCAATTAAATTGTCTATAAGTTTTTCAGAGCTTTAGAAAATGAAATGAAATAGGAGCTTAACTTTGAAATGAGTTCAAAAATGCGTACCATTTGTCAATGCTAGTCTCTGTCAAGTAGTCTTTATTATCTTCTGGTTGTGCTGCTAACAGATGAAATAATCCAACACAGACTTCTCTAACAAAGATGTTTTCTTTGTAGGAGAAGTTTGGCCTTTCTCAGTAATTGGGACTCAAATTATTGACCTTGAAGATGGGCAAGAGACCAGAATGCTTCTTGGTGCTGCTTTGAACTGGATAGAATTTGAAAACATACCCCAGGATAAATAGGGGGCCATACATAGGCATTGTATTATTTTTACCAACATCTAGTACTAACTCACAACGGATAGCCAAAGTCCCTAGGCTAAGAGAACATTGATCTGGAACTTTGGAAACCGTGGAGGTAATGCTGGAAGACAGGGCTCAGTTGCAGCTTACAGCTCTGGCCTTCCTTCAGCATCATGACTCCAGGTTGAGACAAGAGCAAATGCATTCAACATCCTTTCCTTTTCAATTAGTGTCTATCCCAGCCAACTTTGTGATTGTCCTCATTATCTAGGGTCCCCAAAGTGAAATTCTCCACCCCATCCCCACATCAAAAAATCTTTGTAAAACAAGGAAGGAAATAAATATTTATTAAGTCAATTTACAGGAGAGGTGGGTGAATGATGGTCTCTTCTCTTCATCATTTTGGGATATTTGAATATTAACCCAAATGAACATTTAATCAGTAGACCTTCAGGCAGTATGAAGAAGATGTTCAGCAGCAAGGGCCTCTTTCATAAAGCAGGGAATTGGGGGCCACAGATTCCCTTTCCTCCCCCAACTACTCCTTCCACATGTTATCCTTGGCTGAGGGGAAGGGTATCTATCAGTGCTGTCTTCCTCTTCCATCAAATTCTTATCTCATGTCTTTTCTGTCTCAATGCCATCCCTCAGTAAAAGGGTGTGATGGAGGAAAAGGGATATAGCCTACCAAGCAGTTCTGCAGGTGTCCTAGAGGGCCTATGCATTGAACTTGGGAAACATTCACTCCCTCTACCCACACCTGTTCCTTATCCCTTGGGGCCCCTGTTACTTATAGTGTCATCACCTGGTTAGCCAAGTGAAAAAAAAGTCTGGAGATTCTTGATTTCCTAGGAGGTAAGACATCACGGGGGTCAGGGAGCTTTTGGGGAACACAAAGAATGGGAGGAGGTGGTAATTTGGAAGAGAGAAGCCAGTTCTCAGCCTGGAGCAGGCATAGGAATGCAGGACATAGGCAGAGAAGTACAGGCCTGGTGCACACAGCCTTCAGCCGAAGTGCAAGACTCTGAAAAGCCTCACCTTGAGAGGAGACCAGAGAGTGGGGAGTGGAGGGTAGGAGGCAAAAGGAGGCCAGCTCTAACTCATGGGAGGAGGGGTGATGCATGCTTTCCCCCTAAGCAGGACACTCCTCTGACCCTTCAGACTTGAGAAATATTTCCATTTCCCTTTCTCCCCATGCCCAGTGGTTGTTTCCGTGCCATAACACCACAACGCATGGGATTATTTTGGGGAGAGGACAAGGTCCTGCTGGACAGACCTGAGGTTCTGACGTGTCACGATCTCATCTCATATAGAACACAGTTCAACAGACAACCAACATGTAATTAGAACTAATTTAAATCTTGTCTCAGTCCCTCTGGAAATAGTCAACTGTGGGGCTGGGATAAAGGAAGTACATTTTTATGCCATAGAAAAGCAGTGAAATGTTGTATACACTTATGCTTCCTGCATCTCACCATCGTTATAGTCACCATTCTCTAATATCTTTTAAAAACTCTGTCACTCTCAATTCCCATTCTCCTCCCAATAGAAATGTTCTAACTTCTTTAGATTGCCCCTAGCTGTCTCCGTGCACCCAGCTGGGTCACAAGGGCCAGGTGAATCAATCGGGAGGGTATTCCTGGCTGATGGTGCGGTGAGTTGGGGGAAATGGGCTGATTTACCCAGTCTCTTCTGCCTGGAATGCTCTTCCTGAAGATATCTGCATGGCCTGGTTAAAAAATTGCAAAACATAGGGGGAAAAAAAATGAATCAACAGTGCATCCTGTCAGTGTCCTCTGGGTATGTTGTTTAATACACACACACATACTTATTTAGGGGAAACTGCTCTATTTGACTCTCTGTTTACTATTGATCTGAAGTGCAAGATGTAGTGGTTACACTTAACTTATAGATTCCCCTCCAAGGAAAGATCCAAACAATTTTCATCCATAGAAAATATAACTCCCATGAATTTTGTTTATTGCTGTGTAGGGGATTAGCTGGTTTTTGTCTCTGATGTAGCATTCTTGCCTAGTCTAACACTGTTATTAAACTTCTCATAAATACTGGGTCCTCAAGTGCTCTTTGAAACAGTCTTAACATCTTATTGATACCCTTATTAATTACTGAGTAGAATAAGTCTTTGATGTATGTTCAGTCTTTACTTATATGCCAGTCACTTCCTGAATTTTTGAAAATTATACTTTAATAACTCTCAGTGAAAGTAAGCTTCCTTCAGATACCTGCTCAAATGCTAGTTTCCTGTAGAGGCTTTCTCTGGCCATGCTGTAGAAAATATGAAATGCTTAGCATTTCCTAACCCTTTTTCTTTGCTCCACTTTTCCCATTGCACTTATCTCCACCTGATATTTAATTTTGGTTTATCTCTGTCTTCCCGAATTGGAATGTAAACTTTCCGAGATTAGGGACTTGACCCCCCTCTGCTTGGTGCAATCCCTGTTATACAATACTCCAGTGAATTTCAAATTAATACATGAAATTATGGATATCATGCATCCCTACTCTTTAAGGACTAATTATATTGTGTAAAGCCATACTGTCAATGTTAGGCTTGCGATTATGCATAGTAAAAGGTATAGAACTGAAGAGAAATTTATGTTTTCTTTTGTCACCATTGAGTGACTTATTCTGGGCCCTTAGTGGAACAGACACCTTTGCAAATTTAGACTTTCCATCTGTTAATGGAACCAGTAACAACCTGAGAGACCACCTAAGAGCAGACTTACAGCATTTAAAGTTTTCACAGTAAAGATCAACATAAATGTCAAGTGGCATGATCATTGTTGTCTCATGGCTTCTATGATTATCATGTAGGAATGACAACTTTCAGGCAGTATGAAATCTTCAAGAATCACCCCCTCCCCCCAAGAATCTTCAAGGCTAATGTTCAACCTAAAAACTTTTCCTCTTGCCAGCATAGAAATCCCAAGGAAACATTTTTTCCCCAGTGATTCTATTTGAGTAATAGTGGGCCTCTGTCCTTCTTATACACCATGTGAATAAAAGAGTAAATTAACTTAAGAACTATTTTAAGACCTTGCCTAACTAACAGATGGAAAACATACTACAAAATCTAGATAATCTCATGGCCAAATTGAACTCAAAGGTAGGCATACGTCTTGGCTATATCTCTCAGGAAAGCACCTCTACTTTTAAATACCTTCCTTTTTTACACCTCAACGTCAGAAAAACTTAGTATTTTCCAATGCATTTTTTCCCCTGCCAAATAGTTAGAACATGTTTAAGGAGTGATTGTCTTCCCTACAACAACAAACTATTTTCGTGCAGATTTCTGCCTTCAGGGGAAATTAGACTACCTCAGAGCTTTGAGTTTCCACAGCCTCAGCAATTGTAGACAGTATGCTGACTAGCAGGAGACATTTCACCAACGGTAAAAATCTGGCGATAAGTGCACCACCAGAGATTTGTTCTTGGAAGTTAAAATCAATGGGAGATCCTTGATTTTGGAGGACTCTTGAGGTTTCACAACTTAGACAGTAGAACTGATAATATGCTAACAAAGATAGCCGAAGAGGACCACAGGTCAGGGAGAGAGTGTATTTATTATTACATTAGGAACACTCTAATAACTGTCTCTATCCAAGTTCAGTAAAAATTATGAAAATTCTCAACATGCTACTCATAGAAGAAGGAAGCTTCCCCATACTACCCATTACTGATCTGTCTGTCAGTCAAAAGTGGCGTGGCTAAGAACCTTTTCTAGAGAAAGGTAAGAATTTACCAGGCTTTTGACTCAATTTACTTTACTTCAGCAGCAAGACTCCTGAAGAACCCTTTCCAACTCTTCCAATTCCTATCAACCGTCTCCCCTGTCTCAGACCAGCTTGAATCTGAGCAAGAGGAGAGCAGCTCCTTGTTATAAAGTAGCTGTGGGTTTCTGCCCTGTGCCACCAGAAGACCAGATGACGGGTGGTTAGCATGTATGACTCTCAGGGTAAGAAGGTTCATGCTGCAGTGTGTATACTTAGTAGGTGATGAATTAGAAACTTCTCTTCAGGAAGGTGAAGGCTTGAAACTTATCTTTCCCATCAAAAGAAGATTAACCAGTAACAGTACTATACACAGAGAACATAGTGGTAGGGAGCATAGGCCATGGGGTCAGATGGATTTCTGATCTCACTCCCTACTAATTGTCTGTTTCCCAAGCAAGTTTACTTAAGCTCTGTATGTTTTAAATTTGCTCAACTGTAAAATAGAGGCAGCAAGACAACAATAGCAGCAAACCATTTCGAGTGTTTTGACTCATTAACTCATTTAATGTCTTTGGCAAGCCAACCAGGTGGGTGTTTTTTTAATTAATATTTTATTGTATTACAGTAGTTCCATCTCCCCTCATTGCTCTCTCCTGCTCCACCCCACTAACCCCCTTCCCCATAGGCAATCCCCACATGTTGAACATGTGGATGGGTTACTCACACTAGTTCCTAGACTAAACTCTTCCCTTTCTTTCCCCCTTTCTCCCCCTCCCCCTTCCCCTCTGGTCACTGTCAGTCTGTTCCTTGTTTCCTTGCCTCTGGTTCTATTGTGCTCATTTGTTTGTTTTCTTCATTAGTTTCCTGTATTAAGTGAGATCATAAGGTATTTGTTTTTGGCCGCCTGGCTTATTTCACTAAGCATAATACTCTCTAGTTCTAACCATGCTATCACAAAAAGTAGGGATTCTTTCTTTCTATCTGCTTCATTGTACCAGTTTTTTGATCCACTCATCCACTGATAGGCCCTTAAGCTGTTTCTAGCACTGGCTATTGTAAATAGTGCTGCTATGAACATAGGGGTACATAGGTTCTTCTGAATTGGTGTTTCATAATTCTTTGGGTATAGTCCCAGCAGGAATCACTGAATCAAAAGGCAGTTCCATTTTTAGTTTTCCGAGGAAATTCCATAGTGGCTGCACCAGGCCGGTGCTTTTCTTAGGTGACCTCTGAGGCTCCTCCATTCTCGTGCCTAAAGTGCCCAGAGGCTCTGGATACATGTGAGGGTGATGATGTGTTTTATGGGCATTTCAAATAATTTAATCCTCATTGTAATCTTATGAGAAATTTACTCTTTTTTGACCTATTTTACACTTGAAGTGACTGAAGCCCAGAAAGGTTAAGTAACTTACCAAAAGATAGTAAGTAGTGGTCTGGGAATTACAGTCATTCAGACTCTGAATGCCATGCTCTTAAACATTATGCATCATACCAGAGTTACCCTATTGCTTAAAGGGAGCTAAAACCAGCTCAAATCACATGTTTGTGAATGGGAAACATTTAAAAAGGATAGCTGAACAGTTGCCTCCAATGCTTGCATCAAAATAAACAGAACTGATAGACACAATCAAAATATCTGGCTTTAATTTTGTTGTTGTTGGTTTTTCCCCCCTCGGGTACAGGATTTTATGATGAAGTTTCCATGAGAAAAAGGATCCTGTGGTCATGTAAAATAATCAACAAAAAGAATGTAGGAAAGGGTACTACTGGTAAGCCATCTGAGGAAATCACTAACAAGATGTTTGTCCCTGGACTGACGTGAAATTCCCCAAACGTACCATTTCACAACCTACAAGGTGGTAATAAACTGCCCCTAGAGGGCGCCAAAGTGATCGACACGCCTTTTTCTTGCTCGTTCCATCTCTGTTTCTGTAGATCTGGCATTGACCCCTGGCATCTCTGAGGGTTTCTGAATGGTCCTTAAAAAGCCCCTCAGGGCCTTCCTCTGGTTTGGGGTGTGGGCCATGGTCACCCAGAAAGCTAAATGCAGCTGCTGGGTGATAAAAACCCTGCGGCAAATTGACTTCCAGTTAACCGCAGGGCGACAGAGAGCGTCTAATGCAACCACAAAGTGGTTTGCTGGCACAGAACTCTCACAACCTTTGGAACAAGATACCAGGGGATGTTGTTTAGTCTCCATCTTGGAAATCTTTCTGGTGGCAAGAGGAAAATTCTGATATCCATCAGCCTGAAATCACTTGGGCACAGCCATCTGTAGAGGCAAGGGGACCAACGTGTTGTCAGCGGGATCTCACAAACCCAAAACCGGTGATCTGAAAAGAGAATCTTACCCAGTTAATTACAAAATAGGCATGTGCACAAATGCTGGCGGGGATGCACAGCCTGTATGTAGAATCTCAGAGCTCTTTGCAATACGACAGATTTGTTTTTCTAAAAATGGTAAGAGACAGAAACATTTAACACAGATTTACAAGTCCCTGGTGAACTTCCAGAGTCTCAGATACACAAGCAAAGCCTACACTGCTGCTGTCAGCTAGACATAGGCTCCTTCTAACAGATGCCCTCTGCCAAGGTCACAGTGGAGTTTGAAGAGAACCACCACCTCCTTGCAATCAGGCTGCCCCTTGGGGAATGCTGTTCTGAAAAAAATTGAGATTGACAGTGTTAAGACCTTGATTTTTTTTTTCTTTAAAATATTGCCACTGCTTATTCTTCAGCTAGAAACTGAAGTACTTAATGGCTGGTATTGGCTGATGAGACTAAATTACATAAAAGAATGGCTTTCATCACATTGCTCAATTTAGGGATTTCTTTCATTTTAAAGGCAAGGTTAATTGCCTCTAGAAAATGTTAAGCAATTATCCACTAATAATAGCAGGGAAGATGCTCCTGGAGCAGCCAATGCAGCAAGAAGGGAGAAAGGAAGGGGGGCAGGCAGGGAGAAGACTTTCAGATTTGACTTAATGCTGAAAAGGAAAACTATGTGAAACTTGTAAAGACTTTGATGGAGAGAGACAGGGCTACTGCTTTGGCCCTTCACCAGCCTCGGCCATCAGTTCATTCTATTTTTTTTTTTTTTTTTAGGATTTGGAAGATAGGCCTATCTGATGCACCTTCTGTATGATTTCTGCCATATCGTCCTCTAATACTTATAACCTAGAGTGGAAGTGGCCCAAGTTCTGACCATCAGTGACATATACCAAAGGTGGGAGCATTCACGGTAAATACTCTAGCCTAGGTCTTTGCATCCAGAAGTTCCTCTGTTGCTCCATGTTAAAGTACTCATTGTTTGATGTCATGCCCTTGGAGTTTAGGAATGAGTGGTGGCCAGCCATAAGGGTGGGCCCTGCCTGGACACACACACAGCGCTATTGTATCTCTTCCTCTCATGCCAAATTTCAAGTCACTGAAGAATGACAAAGCTTCTGAGTATAATTCCCTGCTATTTGCTTAGTTCTAGATCCTGTGGCAGGTGGATCTGAATGCTAAAAAAAATAAAATAAAAATCTCCATTTTCTGTTCTCTTGATTCTTTTCATGCAAGAAGTAAAGCTGAACCTAATGTGTGGTACATACTAGATTAATGTATGCTAGACTTCCTGCCAAGCACACACTGTTCTCACACAGCCCCAGTATTTCTTAGCACCTTGGAGAAAAGCTGATCAGGAGACCCCTGGAGGCTCTTCAAGGTGGGCATAGCCTGGTGCCTGAGGGGCATCATAGAGATGCTTCTGTACCCCAATATCGCTAGATAGAATGGCAATTATAGGCTTCCTGTCACTGTGCCTCAATGTAGGTGAAAACCTTTCTCAAAGAACCACTAGCAGGAGGGTGACTACTGTTAAAATAAAACCTTGTAGCCACATAAATGCATTTCAATTCCTTTCTCTCCAGAAAAAGCAATTTCCCGATTTCATGGGCTAACCATAAGATGAACTTAGAACCTCAAATTATAGCTCTTTAAAATCTTGCTATTAGTCTTACATGTGCTTAGGCCTAAATAAGATGGTTTGATTGTTAAATCGAAACTCAGAGTTTCAAAGATTCAGCAAAGGAGAGAATTATTTATTTTCTGTAATGAGTGTTGTGCTATCTGGAATCTTATTTCTGATAGATAGTGGCTACTATTATAATGTAATACCTATTTTGAATAGTTTAGGACCCTCTGCTAAGGCTTACTTTAAACATTGAAAGTAAAGGAAAATAAGAATACATCATGCAACAGATCTGCCAGCTAATCAATGCAAAATAAAATATGCAACATTTTTAGACAGAGAGGAAAATTAGTGAAGTTCACTTTATAGAAATCATGCAATCTATATAGACATGTGTTTCTTTTTTTCCCTCTGTTAATTTCCAAAGATAGTCTGTCACTTAGCTGGGCAAAGCTCAACCACTGTCCTTTTATTGTTTGTTGTTTGTTTGTTGGTTGGTTGGTTGGTTTAAAAAATGTTCTAGCTTTTTATAACTTTGGGCCTACCTATTTTCATTGATTCCAGTTATATCATGGAAACGTTAACTATTAGAGCTGGAAAAAACTGTCAGAAACTTTTAGTACCATCCTCATTTTTATAAACAAGGCAACAGAGACTTAGACAAGTGAAGCAACTTTCCTAAGGTCACACAGCTAGTGAATGACAAAACTGGGAGGAAAACCCAGACTTCCTGACTCCTGGTCCAACTAATTGAGGATCCAAATGTTAACCATGACATGAATGTTCCCTGAGATACTACTGCAGGACTCCAGGCAGAGAGTGCAGCCTGCAGCCTCAGGGAAAGGACTGAGGCAGAAGGGGAAGATGTCAGCTCTCCCAGGCCATCCTTCGTGGCTTCCCCTAAATAATTGGTTCTCCGGGACAAAGCCCCATTGTTCTGATGGAAGAAATGACACTTCAGATGTTGAGCTAGTAGTGTTATTATGCCCACACGAGATGCCAGGGAGTTATTACATTTAAACCTAATGTAAGTAAATATCCTAAAGTACTGCTGACTCTTGAATAGCATGCAAGTTAGGGGCACTGAACCCCATCACTCAAAAATCTTTCTGTATTAGCCAAAGAATATATATGCATAGCCCATAGACACAGGCAATAATGTTGTGAGGGCTGGGTAGAAGGGGCAAAGTGGAAGAAATGGAGGACATCTGTAATAGTGCCAACACTAAAATAAATCAGTGCATAACTTTTGACTCCTTAAAACTTAAGTACAGAACTTAAAACTTAAGTTCAACCAAACATGGATAGAAATAGTATTTTTTATCCACATTTGGGAATCTGTGAATGGAAAACCACAGTTGGGACTGAAAAAAATACTGGTTTTACAACAACAAACCTGCGGATATGAAGAACCAAATGTATTTATTGAAAATAATCTACATATAAATTCAAACCTGTGTTATTCCAGGGTCAGCTATAAAATCTTTAGAGGCATGTGTCTTAAGTGTTGCAATATAGACTCAGCCTGTGCATATAAACTAACGCAGGTCCAATGAGTCTATAGTACTTATCCATTCATTCATTTCCACATGGACTCATTCAAACTATTTATTGAGTGCTTACTCCTTGTCAGGAGATGCCGTGGTGATCAGGACAGGCATAACCCTGGCTCCGGCAGAACTTGTAATTTAGTGGGTGTGACAGACATTGAATAAGAATTTACAGTAAATTATGGGGGAATACACCACAGCTTCACCAGGAACCAAATCCCTAGATTGACATTTTAGCTTCGTGGTTCTTGGCAAGGTTAGTTTGGAAAGTGGTGGGGCCATGTTGGGTTGTTACAATGCTGAAAGGAGGCTACTGGCTGTTAAATATCAAAAAGCGAGGTGCCTGGACCGTTTGCACTGTGCTTCCTCAGTACAGGGAGGTGTCCAGCATCCATCATGAACTTTTGAGTCCTTGCTGGACATTCACCAAGGTTTAAAAAAAAAAAAAACTTTATCTTTTCCTTGATTTCCTTTAATATTAGACATTTACAATACCTGAGCACAGACTCTAATTCTGTTTTCTAGGTCTACATGAGGTACCTTTCACCCAGCTTGAACATATACTGAATGTTCAAGGGGTGCACCTAATGTAGAAGCCTACACTTTGTTTTATTCGGAACTTACAAGCTCTGTGCACAGTTTCGTAAAAGTATTCCCCTGGTAGCAGCGTTTCCAATGAAGCGCAATTCTATCATGTCCCATTGAGAATTGTCTCAGTCATGAAGATGGAGCATAGATAGAGGTGCACTGCAATATATGCATTCTAAAATGTAAATTACACTAATTTTATTATCCCATTATGTTAGGATAGTATCAACTTTTTGGATCAATGAATAACTATAGGTTATTTTAGTTACGAATTTCATTTCTGGTTGGCTTGTGAAGGAAAGTGAACAAGAACTCCAAGACCAGACAGAGAACTGTACTGCTCCTCCTCTATAGTATCTAAGAATGCCTTTCACGGTGTCCTTCAAATGACCATCATTGTGGCTTTGTCCACAAAATGTTGACTTGTCTAGGTAAGGTAAAAGCTTCCAGATCTCCTCCTCTCCCATTTTAATGACTCTGGTTTGAGAAGATGACAGACTGATGAGTAACCCAGACTCCTGGGAGGGGTTGTAGAAAGTGTAACTGTTCATCTCCATCAATATTCAGGCTGCACAATCCTGAAAAGCACGTATCAATCTAGACTTGTAACTAGTGCATAAAGGATATGCTGTGGGGCTAGAGTCACAAGAAAGAACCACAAGATGCCAGATGGTGGCAGTGCGTGCAGGAGGACCCAAGGGTGCGGGTCAGCCCATGAGTTTTAGGAACATCAGCTTTTCTCCAGCTCTACCTGCAACTCTATTCTGACTCAGCCATTTGATAAGTTAGAGTTGTGTGAGCAAAGGTAGGCAGGATGCAGAGAGATTGGATATTAATGAAGACTCACAGTCTTGGGGGTTGTCTTGGGGGTTGCCTTTCCTGGAATCCCCAACCACACTTGAATGGGGGACAGAGTTAGTCCCTGGGAAATAACCTCCTGACATGTATAGTAGCTACACTTATCAAGCTATCATGTTGCTTTCTTTCTTTCTTTTTTTTTTTTTTTTTTAAGATTTTATTTATTATCTTTAGTGAGAGGGGAAGGGAGAGAGACAGAGAGGGAGAGAGACATCAATGTGTGGTTGCCTTTTTCACCTGCCTCCAGCTACGGACCTGGCTGGAGACCTGGCTTGCAGCCTCATTATGTGCCCTGACTGGGGAATTGAACCAGCGACCTTTGGGTTCACAGGCCAGCACCTTTCCACTTAGCCACCAGCCAGGGCTCATGTTGCCTTCTTAAAAGAAGTCTGATTGAAGAATCTAACTTACCTTAATAGGGTTCTATATATATATATTTTTTAACCTTTTCAACCTTTTTCAACCTTTTAACCTTTTTTCAATCTTGACTCTCCAGAGCTGAGTGAGGGCTTTTCTGGTCACAGAGCTGGAGCTTGTGATTGGAGTATCCTTAGAATAACGTTAATAGGACCCCTGTCTCCATACAGTAAAACTACAGAATTGCAAAGTGCATCAGTTGAGATTTTTTTTTTTCTTTTGAGGAGCAGCCCCTGTGTGTGAGGTCGTTAGTCTCCTGGTAGCTGGGATGAGATGACCAGCTTGTTTTGCCAAGGCCTTTAACTTGTCTCAAATGGTAACTCATTTTAGTTGACATGGACTGAATTCAAACTTCAACCAGCGACTGCGAAGAGCAAGGCTCTGTATCCCATTACAAGAGCTATTTAGATTCTCCAGAATACTGTATATTAAATTCTTATAATAAGCTCCTCTGTGAGTCTTGGTGCTGGTTCAGTATTTTCATTGCAGTGATTACCCTATGGCCTGCTGGCCAGCTGAACTGGAGTCCTCTTTCCATTGATATGTTTCCATAACATCTCTCATTGGCCCAGTGAAACTTGTTGTTAAGGGCAGAGCTAATCTATTGCAGCCTTCCTTGCTGCATCACGCCAAGAAACTTTGGTGTGTTTCTTTCAGCTATTTCCGTGAAGACAGTTCACTTCTCTGGACAGGTTTTAGCTTCATGGAGTTAGAGAACAATCCAGCTGCAAAAAATAGCTCTTAAAAAGAGCCTCCCCAACCCATTCTAAAAGCGAGGGCCCCTCACCTAGACTGACAATAAATGGAGATATTATTTCCCATACTGGGTTTTAATATAGGCATGCATACGAATATCAAAATATGTGTGCGTGGCTCCAAAGGGGAATTTGTGGGAATTTTTCTGTTAAAGTTCTGGGATTTACATATCCTGGAGTGACACTGTTTTCTAATTCAGATCTCCTTCCAGGGCTCACTACTCCTGCTACTTGCTTATAGCTGGTAACTGCGGCGCAGAGTCATAAAGAAAAGAGTAAGGTGATTGCAGGCTTGGAGAGAAAGAACCAACTAATAATTTAGATTTTGTATGATATACATATATAGAGGAGCCAAAAAAGCCCAATCAATAATGCTGATCAATTTGAAGAGAGCCCAAATGATTTGGCCAAGGAAATAAATACTTTTGTCAGCAGCTGGGTCACTGGAGTGTCCCAAACAGGGATGTGCCTCCTCAAGCATGAGGAGGCCTGTGGGAGGACACCTCGGACCACATCCATGCCTCCATCCTGCCCACCCTCCTTCTGGCTCGCCCCCACCTGGGATTTCTCTAGCCGCTCATTTAGGAGACTGTCTGCATTGCGACAGACCTGCCTCTATGGTGATTCCCTGGCACCAGCTGTTTTTGGCCCGGTCTTCTCTCTTGGACCCTGTCTCCAGAACATTTCCTCTGCTGGCTTAGCCTTCTTCTCTCACCAACCACCTCCCCACCCCCACCCCCACCCCCGCGGGCTGTCCTCCACCTGATCTGTTGTCCCTGAGCTCCAGGAGTAGGTGCCAGGTCCGGTTCCAGCCACACCCTTGCACGGGTCTCAGCAGGGTCGAGAGTTTTTGTTTTGTTTTGTTTTGTTTCCTTCTCAGGTCCCACCCTCACCTTCTTCCTGCCATTTCTGAAAGAAAATCCAGTGATCTTGGCCCCAGAAAAACAAACCAACAAGTATATTAAAAAGTCAAAGTCTGGGTTAAAAACCAAAACATTAATATACTAAGCTGTAGCTCTGACCGGTCACTCAGTGGGTTGGTGCCTGCCTGTGAACCCAAAGGTCACTGGTTCGATTCCCAGCCAGGGCACATAACCAGGTTGCAAGCCAGGTCTCCAGCCAGGTCTGTAGCTAGAGGCAGGTGAAAGGAAAACATACATTGATGTTGCTTTCCCTTTCTTCCTCCCTCCCTGCCCTTCTCTCTAAAAATAATGAATAAAAATCTTTTTAAAGAAATACTAAGCTGTAGGAATGTTTTTCTTTGTTACAGGACTTGTGCCTGGTTTTTTTTTCTCTGATCCCCAAAGTGGTAAGGGATGTCCATAGCAATCACAGATACGTGAGAGGTATAATGACCTAAAGCCAACGAGATCCTGCTGAGGGCCGCCCAGCTGCAATCCTTTCAGCAGGAAGAGACCGTCAATGACCAGAGGGCTGGAGATGATACCCTCCGTGCACTGTATACCAGCATTGGCCATTGAAGTAGAATGTTAATCAACCGCATAGTAATTTTATTTTCTAATAGCTGCATTAGAAAGTAACAAAAATGCAAGGATTTTAAATCACATTTTATTTAATCCAACACATCTAAAGCATCCTCACTGCAAAATACTACATAAAAATTAGCAAGATAAATTAGTTGTAGAGCTCAACTGCACAGACAGCAATACTGTATTGTGTGTGTAAAAGTTTGTTAAAAGGGTAGATCTTATGCTGTGTTCTTATCACACCCCAGAAAGGTAGGCAGAGGGAAACTTCTGGAAGTGATAGAACATGTCTATTACCCTGATTGTGGTCAGATTTCCTGGGCAAAGGCACATGTCTAAACTCATCAAATTGGATACTTTACATATGTAAAGTATTTTACATTTCTCTTTTACCTAAACAAAGCTGTTAAAAATGATAAGATATTTGACATTATTTATTACCAGATTAAGTCTTAAAAATACCCATTCAGGTGTTGAATTTTCAAATAAGTGTCATATAGCCCTACCAAAACAAAGTAGTTTTCATGGAAAAATATTTTATGATGCTTCAGCTTCTTTATTTACATTAATTGAAATAAAACATTTCTCATTTGGTCTAGCCACAAATCAAGTCTTCACATGACTGAGAGCTAATGTGTTTTAACGTATTTTATAGAACAGCTTTATAAACAAAGGTGCTAGCTCATGAACTATACCTCACATCAACTCAACAACATACAGGAATTGTTCTCCCCAATGCGCCAATGACAATCATTGAACAGTGATTGAATGGGAAGAAAGGGAGCAGGTCCCACCTCCATTCTCTTGGTCATTCCAAGTATCCCCAGATGCCATCAATCTGCAAATTATTTCTTGTAATTTTTAACTTTTCTTTTAAAGTTTAACTTTCTTCAAAGGGAGAAAGAGCAACTCAAACACAACACAGATGACATTTCCTAGTAAAATATGATTTCTTTTAATCCATAACTTACCATCTTGGCAACCCTATAAATTTGCCAATTAGTGTACAAAGAGTGAACAGAGCACCAGATTCCATAAAACTCTTTTGGATCATTAGTTTGTCCCTTTAGTCTCTTTTCAGGATGAATTAGCTTTTGACATAAGATTTCATCCACTCCCAGACTTCAAATACTATCTGTTCATCACATAATTACTGAGAGCCTGCTACATGCCATTCTCTGTTTCCTAATGCTTGGAATCACCACAAGGACTTCACATTAATATTTCCCAAACTAACTTCTTTATTTTTTTCAGTCTAAGACCTCTACTCCCAGCATTCTCTTGAAATCCCCCTCCCTTTCAAATACAGACATTTTCACCTGTCTTTATTTGGATGACCCAAAAGCACAGTGTGAAACAAAGACTTAGGTGCTGATGGCTCGTTTGAGGGGTTGTCCCAGAAGTGAGAGTGTGGAATTAAGAAAATCCAGGAAAGGAAGTGAAACCAATGAAGGGTGTGCTATTGATCTGATTATGACCATTGGCAGCTGACCTTCTGTCCCATTGGAGATACTCAGAAATTTCAGATTTGTCTCTCCAAAGAACAGCAGGCTGAGATGTTATCCACCAACTTGAATTCCTTCTTGGTTGATGTTACCCCAACTCCTGAGGTTGTACATTCTTCCAGATTTCTGGGCTATTTCTGTGCTAGAAATTTCCACAGCCATGACACAGAAAAGCAGAGGCACTCTGCAGGTCCTTGCAGTAGGGTGCTGACAGCCTTCATGGGAATTGTTCACCAAGCTGCAGCTGAAATCACAGATGGGGCGGAGGGGATGTGGGAAGCAGGTGTCATCCACCCATCCAGTTGCCCAAGTCATAATGCCTAGAGCTGGCCTCATATTTTAACTTGGGTTCCAACCTCTTTTTTCCTCTTTCTCTTAGCTGCCAAATCTGGATTGAGTCCACCTACTAAATTGGTTCTCAAATTCATTTCTTCTAGTCTATATCAGTTACTCTATATGAATGGAAACTTCATTATCTCTGGTTTCCAATCATTTCCTGTTCCCCTTTTGTGTCCATCCCATCACCAAAGCTATTTTTCTAAAGTGTGAATCAACTATTTTAGAGGCTTCTCATTGTTAACATCAGAGGTGCCAATTCTTTTCTAATAGGAAACTATTGCCAGAAAGTGTCCTGTTGAAAAGTTGTCCAAGGCCATGTTGAAGCTCAGTGGGAATGACCGGGGTGACACATTTGGTGTTTCAAGGAATGCTAAAGGGAAGATGCACCTGAGTGCTAGGAACCTCCAGGCACAGTTGCATGAAATGTCCAGCGTTTCCAGAGAGCCTGCCAGCATGGCCAGCACCTGGCCCCAGTTTACTTCCTGTTTTCCCCATCTCGTTCCTGCCACTCTCCTCTGTCCTTCTTTCTAGCCCCTTTGTGGAGATTTGTGCCATTTTATGAATCAGCCCTGCTCTACCATGTCTCCATCACTTTGCATGTACTGTCCCCTCTACCTAAATGCCCAGCCTGACTCATGTGCCATCGTTCCTCAAGAACCAAATCAAAACATATCTCCCCAGAAGCCATCTGTGACATCTCAAAAAATTAAATTAAATTAAAGAAATATTTATCACCCTAGTGCCTATGATCATCAGCTGATTTCTTTTTAACTTTAATTATCATATAAACTTTTATAATTATATTTTAATGACATAGCTGTCCCAGCATTCATTCATCATTGATTAAACAAACCAACAAAAATGCTGATTTTATTAATTCAGGTTAGAATTTTTCTGGTGACGGATAGACTGTAGAATAGAGCTGAAATATGGGGGCAAATGTGGCCTTTTATCCCAACTCTCTGAAAAGGACATATTTGGTTCTACAGTACCGTTTTTGTAGGAGCACCTGGCACTGGCTGTGCCAACAAGAAAGTGGTGATGCCTTCACCCCACAAAGAACTCACAATGATGAACAAGAGCTGCTCTTTAGCCCAAGCCATGACCAACAGGCAATAATCAATAGTGACCATGACAAGTAATGACAGTAACAGTCAACACTTCTTTGTTGCCTTTGATGATAAAAATAAATGAACATTTCCGAAAACAACAAGGCTGATGGAGAGAGGGAAGGTGAAGGGAAGGCAGGTCTTATATAAGAAGATAGCAATAGTGGTGAATAGAGTTTGCTGAGAAAACACATGACAATGCAAGTTAAATATTTAGTAATCATTAAAAAATAGGAAGTAGAAATATGAGTTCAAGATCAGCCAATGGAAAAATTGATACAAGAAACCACGATCATTCCACTGGAAATGAGAAAGAAAAGTGAAACAAAGAGGAAGCATGGCAAATAAAAAAAACAAACAAAAAAGTGGAAAAAATAACAGTTATGATGAATCACAATGAATGAAATTGGTAAATGTATCTACTTAGAGGAGAAAATGTTTAATTTGAACTATCTAGCTCTAAGGTATTGATAAGAAACCCATGCAAAACAAAATGACACTAAAATGGAAATAAAAGGACATATTAGGGCATGTATGCTAACCAAAAGTATGTTTTTAGCAATATCAGTCTCCATCAAAGTGGAAATTTAATGTTGGCCATAATGTAGCTATATGAGCAAATGAATTATAGTTATGTGTACCAACAAGGACAGATCTCTACAACATAATATTTAGCAAATAAAAGTTGCATAAAAGTGCAAAACATGACATGATTTGTGTATAATTTTAAAATATATGGTGTAAGCAATACCATAGTTATTCTACAGATATGTACATAAATGTGTAAAAGTAACCTTTTGAAAGATTTTAAGCACTGATTTATAATAGCAATTATCTCAGAAATAAGGGATATTTTTAAAAAGGGATACAGGTTACAAAAGACTTGTATTTTCATTTGTAATGTATTTTCTTTTAACTTGTATTCAAAGGGAAATAATTGGGAGCAAATACAGCAAAATATTTATAATGTTTAATTGTCAATGGCAAGAGTTACAATGTTTGCCATTTGATTCTTTGTGTTTGTCTCTATTTTTAAATTTCCAGAGAGAAAGAAATATAAAAAGGTGGGAGGTGGAAATAACAGGAATAGATAATCTTTTCAACTGTTATATTTTATGATTACACAGAACACAAAGATAAGAAACCTAAACCTAGAATGTCAAGAAGACCTTGGAAGGTTCCCACCTTCCCTACCACGGCTTGTCTAAAGTAACCAGTGCTTATACTCTTTAATAAAATAATGAAAACATTTTTGGTTGTTTAAATTTTTTTCTTAAAGGGTTTCTTCATTCAAAGTCACGTGCTTAATGAAAAGAATCTTCAATATTGTAAGTTACCAATGTGCTGCTATTTTCAGATTTCAAAGATCCAGGGGAATAATATTTCATAAGCCCATAAAAATTGTTAAAAGTCCATTACCATTTAATTACATTACACAAAGTTATGGCTCCCACTTAATGGCTGCTGTACAAGAGAAAGAGGGTTTTGGTAAAGCCCAGTGTGGCCTAGTAAAGTAAGGACTACTACATTTTATTGCTCATGTAACTTCACTTACAAGATATATTTGCAATAAACCTTGCAAAATGTTTCATGACCATGTGTATAGGTGGAAGTGATTATAGCTGTTACATTTGAAATATCAGGAGCACATTGCAATGCTTGAACTCATCAACTAGAATATTCCGCTAACTTTGAAATCATTCGTCAGCTCTATGTAAGGAAAAGCATTACCCAAGTTTTCACCAAGTACCTGAGATAATTAGTGTCCATGGTGTAACAGTTTTCCATCACTCTTTTCATATGATATTTAAAAAGTATTGCATTTCATTGAACAAGATATTTGAATCAATCAGCTAATTATTTTTTGAGCATCTTTCCTTCTACCTCAGAGAATAATTTTATTCCAGTCTTTTATATGTGTTCAATGTGCATGTGTGTGTGTGTACACACAAACTAAAATCCTTTAGGAAAAGAAGTTCTGTTTTTTAAAGTTAAAGATTTAGTAGACAAAAGGGGCCTTTAAAGATCCATTTTACATCATGATTTTTCTAACATTGCTGGACTGGCGCTTAAAAAGTACAAAACAGTACAAGATGACACCAAAGAAACACAAAATAAAGTAAATTTGTAACTGCTTGGGAAGGAATGGGTAAGAATCACCAGCAGACAGGCTGTGTGGATACATTTCTGGAATATGGGAAGTGGGTGGCAGGTGGGGAAGTCTCAGCCAGAAGAGAGAGGAAGGACTTGGGGAAGGTGAAATCCAGTTCCCTAGTTGAACCCCAATATATTCCAAGGTTGGTATTGGAGAGTGAAAAAAGGCAGGAGTATAAAGCAGGGTCAGTAGTAAAAGTAGCTTCGCTATGGAACACCTGATTCACCTGCCTATTCACCCTTTATTTTCCTCCCCATCTCTGCATGGACAGAGCAATGGCCAGGGGCAGTTAGCAACAGGTCACAGCCAAAGAACTTCTCTGAGGGAGTTCAATGAGCTTCCTGGAAACAAGGAGATTTTTGGATGTGAAATGTACCTGTACCATAGCAAATCTTTCCTCACCTTGATGGTAACCACTTTACGTGTTCCCTCATGGTGTCAGGGGACTCACCCTGGCCAGTGCACACAGCCCAAGAACAACCCTCAACTCAGCAGGGAGTCCTGTTGAGAAAACATAACACATCTCTTCAGGGGAAATCTGCACAAACTACTAATATCTTTGACCTAATTCCTTTACTCCAAATACAAATGGACAACCAAGATAGCTGAAAAAAAGCCAACAGCATATGAAGAAGGACTGAGGAGAAACACACACAATTAACCCTAGGAAAAAATAGAGACAGTTCAGGAAACAGAAAAGAAGTTTTTAATAAATTGGCAAACCCAAGAACAAAGAAGATTTATTTGAATTTAAAACTATAATTGCCAATTTGTTTTCAGTAGAAGCCTGGAAGGAAGGCCATGAAAATGGTCCAGAATTCAGAACAAAAAGACAAGAAAGGAAAATGAAATATAAACATTCAGAGACATAGAAGATTGATTTAGGAGATTAAATAACTAAGAGAAATTCTAGAATCAAAGAGCAGAGAAAATAGCAGGGAAGAAATATATATATATATTTTTTTAATTTTGAAGAAAATTATCCTGAACTAGAGAAAGATAGGAATCTTTTTATTGAAAAGTAGCATGGAATAACCAACAAGTGAAAGAAAAAATAGCCATATCTGGATATAGACTACTGAAAATTTTAAACACCAATGATAAAACATTTATTTAGAGAATCTAGAGAATGGAAAAGTGAATCAGGCACTATAAAAAGAAATAAGAATCTGATGTGCAATTCAACCTTTTATTCAGAAATAACGGGTTCTAGGACTAGTGATACAATGCCTTCTAAGTTCTGAGAGAAAATTACGCTAAACTTACAACTTTAGACTCAGTTAAATTATCAATCAAATTTGAAGACAAAGTAATGACATGCTTAAACAAGTACTAAAGAAAATGTTCCTTTCTTCTTTCTGCAGAAGATGTTCTTTGGGGATGTGCTATTGTAGAACCAAAGAGAGATCCAAGAAAGGAAAAGGCATAGTGTCAAGACCCAGTTGCTCTAACAGAGAAATACTATAGAAAGAATTCTTAGGATGGTTACTATGCTGCAAACCTAGGAAGAAATCATTCAAAATTAGAGTTGAAAGCCAGAAAGGTCTAGGCATAATATCTTCAAGAAGAAAGCAAACTTACTTAACAAAATGTTGAAAAAGCTAGTGTGCTTAGTGGTTATTAGATAATCATTATCCTGGGAACTGTAAAAAAGAGAAGGATAATTAGAAACACTAAGGAAAGCCTGTACAAGAAAGTCATGGTATAAATAAAAATTAAGCTAAAAATGACAAATTTTGAGCCAATAATGGAATGCAATAACAGAAAATGTATTTGCATTTAATATTTAAGATAAATTCCTTTAAAAGTCATATTTTGTGTCATAGAATTATATTTCTCTTCAAGTTCTAATCACACTTTATATTTCTGCAGTCATTGATTTTTATATTATCATATTACTAATGTTGTTTGTTGCATTGCAGCCTCTAAAATTATTTCATTGACAAACATAGAGGACTTAACTATAGATACTGATCAACATATATATTTTGTCAAGGTGGTATTTTAGAGTATTGGTACAGCTGACAAAAATTCAGAGACAGCAGAGGTGGGGCAGAGAGAAAAGAGAGAGAGAGAGAAATATAAGCACATTCATTTCTTAATCTTATATTTAACTTCCTTGAAGTAGCAATAAGGCTTCAGTATATTACCTAAAGATAAAAATAATTGCAAAAAACTAAAAATATAACTAGCATATATCAGTAGACAGAGAAGAAAGGGAGACAAAGGTTATGCTGGGTGAGCTCAGTTGGAACCTTTCCAAATGAAAGAGGGTTTTTGGAGTTACAGAGATTGCCTAGGGAAGATTAAGCTAATAAAACTTAAGCTTCAGGGCTCCTGACTCATCCAAGTCCCTTCCAAGGCTTAGGAATGTATACAGACTCTTCAGATAAATTTCTTTCTTCTTTTCTTTTCAATTTTTAGTCGACTTTTGAGAGAGAGAGACACAGAGAGAGAGAGAGAGAGAGAGAGAGAGAGAGAGAGAGAGAGAGATTTGTTCTTATTCACACATTCATTGGCTGACTCTTCTATGCGTCCTGACCATAGAGTGAACCTGCAACCTTGGATTATCTGGAGGTGCTCTAAGCAACTGAGCTACCTGGCCAGGGTCTAAGTTATTTTCTTTTAAGAGAATTGAATAGCATGGATACCTATCAGGCTGCACAAAACTCAAAGCTGGCCCTGGGGGTGACAAACTGAAGAGATCAAAGAGGTTGATTGGGAAGATTGGGAGATAGGGCATTGCGAGAAAGTTTTGCCCTTCAATATGACTTGTCGATACTGTTTAAACTCTTGCACTTCCACCCATTTTCTCTTCCACAGCCTCCTTCCCTGAAATCCCCATCCACCATCTTATACATTCAACTTAAAGCCACCCACTTGGGAAACAGAAACAAAAACTGCAAATATTCTTTATTTAATGTTATTAGACACAATTCTAAGTGTTGTCCTAAGACAATTAGGGTAGAATCTGCCAAACAAGTTACGTTTATTTGTTTTAAATCTTTAGAGAGCAGGTTAAAAAATTCCCGGGTGCTAATGAAGAAAATGAAGGGCAAGAATCTTTGTATATAAAGAATGAAACACTGAAATGCATGTTCCATTGCCAGTGCCATTGGAGGTTGAATTAATGTCCATTTGTCCTTCTTATATCTTGTCTAATAGCCAAGGGATAGTTGTAGATCCCTGAAGAGAGAGTTGCTTGAACATTCTTCAGGTTGGTATTAGCACAAAGGGGTAACCCTTGGCCTGGAACAAAGTAATAAGTGTAGACAGAGGCAGGAAAGCGGAGACACCTGCTGTCCCAATTGTAAACATTAAATTTTATGAGCTGCTGAAGGTGGGAAGGCTGAATTACCCTCTGTTCTCCCCACTCTCCCCAACAAACATATTCCAAGGTCTGTCCCGAAAGTATTGAGACAATGTCAATATATTGAATGCATCATATGGGGGGACAGACCATACATGTGTGTGTGTTAATTATATATATTTCTGTACAAAAAAAAAATGTATGTGTGTGCACACATGCACACTTACACATCTGTACCCATCTCTGATTGTTTCCAAGGCTAGTCTCCTAAAACTGGAATGATGGGGTCAAATAGTGTGAAAAATAGTGTAAAAATTGCCTAATACTATATATATTGTATCTAGTTGCTTTCAATCAGCCTTGTGCCAATTTATACTTCACTGGCAGTATATGAACTTCCTCCCTCAAGGCAGAGGGATTTTTATTGTCAGTTATTTTCAGAGACTGAAAAATGATGGGGGAAGAATCTAGACTTTTTTTCTGTCTCTGCTTCTTCAATGCCAAATGTCTTCGGAAGACCTCCTTTATCTCCTCTGGCCTCAGTTTCCTCCCCTGAAAATTAGCAGCAGCATCTGGAACTTGATAGAAATGCAGATTTTAGGGCCCCACCCCTGAGCAACTGAATGAGGAACTCCTGAACTTGAGCCCAGTGGTCTTGTTTGAACAAGCCCTTGAGGTGATTCTAATACAACTAAAATTTGAGATGTGCCAAACTGGATGATCTCTGAGCTCTGTTTATTGCTAATAGCCTTGATCTCTCGTTTTGAAGCAGAGGGAATCAGAGGAATATTCAATGTGGATTTGTTGGCATTTTCTTTCGTGTATATCAGAATTGAACCTAACAGATCTGGCTTCTCAAAGGTTGCGTCACATAAGATATGCCTAATTTTACTTAAGAAAGGCAACAACACCCGACAATGAGATGACCAAAAGTAATACGGTGTGGATAAGAGATCGTTGTGATATTAGATAAATCTGATAATTGTGGCTCTGAAGCATCTTAGCTGAGTAACTTTGGGGCTCAGTGTTCTTATCTGCAAAATAAAGATACCTAAGTAATATAAGCTGTTTCTAATGCCCTAGCAACCTATGTAATAAGCAGACCAAAACCTAAGCCTGGAAAGCCTAAGGTTCAGAAATCAAAATCTATGACAACTAATCATGAACGGCTAACTAGTCTTTCTCAAATAAAGCAACTGCTTAAGCTCCCGCCAATCAACATCCTTGCTTTGCCCCAGTGTTTTCTCTATGAAAGTCTTGCTTCTCGCCCCTATGGGTGGAGAGCTGTTAACCACTTCTGGCTTGGTGCTGCCCTATTTGAATCGATTTAGGCTCAAGCTCTTTAAAATGTTATTATGCCTCAGTTTATCTTTTAACATTTTGTACTTTATAGAATTGTTGTGAACATTAAGAGACTACATGTAAAGCACTAAACTCAATGTCTGGCATAGAGGAAGTGTTCAATGAATGTAAGCTATTACCTATTATAAATAAGATGCTAAAACCCAGTTAAGCTCATCTGTATAAGAGCAGTTATTGTTACAGGACAAGTCCACTCAGAAATAAGTACCACTAAGAGCCAGGAAAACCATTACCTGGTGAACTATCATCATCCTAAGTAGAAACACAGGTGAACTATAGAAGACTGGGAAACCATAGTTGTAGGAAATAGGCTACATTGATAGGAAGCTGAGTTGTTTTTCAGTAAAGAAACCTTGCGGCCATTCATAACTGCTTGTTGCTGAAACTACTATGGAATGGAGAAAGCAAGCGCTTTCTCCTCAAAGGCCTAAATCCTGAGCTTTTCTTATTCTCCTCGGCAATTTTGCATCTCATTCCTATTTTTTTATTTTTAAAAAAATGAAATCTAACACTTTCGGATAGGGTATACTCATAATCAAGAGGCCTTGCTATCGGGGACATTCAGGGTAACTATTTAGGTTTTGGAGCATAGCCTACCATTACAGCACTCAGAAGTGTGTTTCCAACTCAAGTGACAGCACACATTTTAATTACAAAATAATTACTTTCAGACCCAACCTAGCTTCCTGTATTATTATATATTCCTATTCCAGTGTCTAGAGAAATGCTGACTTTATTCTTCCACTCAAAGGCATTTCCCTTTGAAAGTTGGTGAGATGTACAAAGGCCCGATATGTTTGCAAATGAGCTGAGTTGAATATGGCCAGAGGGAAGTGCGCATTGAACAGAGTTGCCATTGTTGAGGTGAACCTGGAGATATTTCTTTTGTTTTGTTTTTTTCTCATCCCTAAAGGACATTGGGTCCTGCTCAGTTTAGACCGTCTATGACTTGTGGAAACATAATGAACTTGACTGAGATTATTAAATGATCTATGCCTCATTATACTTTCTTATCCAGCCATTGGATAGCAGAAGCTTCTGAAAATGCTCTCTGTAATTCTCAGTTCTGTGTGGAAATTGCCAATTCAAGAACATTATTTTTAAACCATTTCTCCTGAAGAAACTAACTTAACTGTGCTGATTTCAGTTTTGCTAAACAGATACTGAGTTGTGAGCGACCACGTGGCAAGCGTTATGCTAGGTGCTATGTATGCAAAGATGGGTGAGCAGGAGTCTCTTCCCTGGATCATTGCATAACCTAATGGAGCAACAGTCATTGAACAGATAACACCAGAAAATACGTACAAAACACTATGGGTTTAACCTAACTGGGTGTTCATGGAGCTTTATGAAAATTTTCTTAGGTCCCATCATTTTTGACTATTTACTCTAGGATAATGAAAGAATCAGAGTCAGAATTCCAAAGGTTAATAAGGTTTACTAAGAGTAGATGAGGACACAGACGCTGAAGTAATTTCTCTGTTTCTCCTCCTGTTTCATGAAAACATTTTAAAAAATGGGTGATCCTCATTTGGAAACTGCAGAGGGGAGATAGTTTGAATATTAAAAGTAAATTGTGCATTTTCTGGAGTTGTTTTTAGAAATATGGCCTTTAGAGTAATTGAATTTTAAAGTTGGAATTTATTTCAAAACCCAGCTAGCTGAACTGCTTTATTTACCTAATGAGGGAACAGTTCCCAACCACTTTAAAATGTGTGTTTCAGGTTAGACATAGCGCTTCTTTGTTCATATTTGAACGATTGATTCTTGTTACTAATTCATTATTGGACATAATACCTCTTCTGTCCCTTCAGTATAATTCCCTTTTTTTTTTTTTTTTTTTTATGAGAAAACACAGAGAGGGTTAGTGATTTACCCAAGGCCACACAGCCAGACAGTGTTTAAGAAAGCAGAAATTGAAGTTCCTGACTTCAAATCCAAGAAGTAGTTCATTAGGCCATGCAACTTCCTTTTGAAAATAGTTATAAACACTGAAAATTCTTTTTGTTTTAGCAAAACATGTAGTCACTGCTTTTTATACTTAGCCCTTGGAAACTCTGGGAATGAACTAGTTTCCTTGTGAAAAATTCTTTCTAAAAATCTACCCACACTCATTTGTTATTGTAGAGCTATTGAATGCTAGGTTGCTGGCATTGCACGTATGTGTGTGTGCCTATTTTAAAAGAGTGTATTTTTCTTTTAAAAATGTATATCTAGAATAAGATTGGTTTATGTTCCTATTGCATGTAATAAAACTTGGGCTCTATTTGATAAAGCACAGTGCTCAGAAAGGCTCTATTGGTAGCTTTGCTATGTATCACCCAGGTATTTTTTATCTTGTTCAAAATTATCTGACTCCAAGATATTTGAATCTTATAGGATAACATCTTTTTACTTTTTCTTCTTTTTCTTTCAGTTATGTGTATTGGAGGAAAAAATGCTAAAAAGATAAAGAAAAGGGTAATTTAAAACATCCAATTGAAATGAAAGGGCCCTGGGCCCATATGGCCAAATAGCACGAAGCACGAAGTACTTCCTTATCTGGTTGCTTTGTGACTGATCAATCAAAATTATTTGTCACTAATACATGGTGATTATTGAAATTACTTCCCCTTTCCCTCACATTTTCTTTCTCCCCTACTTTCACGCTTTCCTTTCTCCTCCCTTTCTCTCCTCTCCCACTCTTTTCTTTCTCATTTTTAGTCTTCCTCCCTCTTCCTTCCCTGAGCTTCTCTTACTTGCTGGAACCCTGCTAACACATGGGGGGAGGTAGAGATGGAAGACATGAACCCTGCTAACACATGGGGGAGGTAGAGATGGAAGACATACATGCTTCTCATCTGCAAACATCTCATGTGTCTACAAACATCTCATCGTTCAGTGTTGTGGTTCTAAAAAAGTTTTTACAAACTTGGCTCCCATGGAAAAGGCAAAAGGCTCACCAATCTTACTGTTATCACCTTTTAGTTAGAAAAGAAAGAAAGGTAATACAAAATTAGAGAGGAAATAAGATAATGCAAATTTTGCTTAATAATAAGTTTGCAGACCCTGCACCAAGTGTTTCCATTTGACAAGATTAAAGCTTATAGAAAAGTCCCTGAAGCATTGGAGTTGCCATTATTAATAATGCTCCTTAGTCATTTGAAACTATAAAGTCCATGCACTTAAAATAGATCAAAGATTTTACTTTTCAGTACTGGGAAGATTGTTTGATTCTGGGGGATGAGAATCATGTATTAATTTTGAAAATTAGTGTTAGAGATATTATAATAGAAGAATGTTCAGGCTAAGTTTCAATGTGTGCATAGTAGAGAGAAAGATAAAGATCTACTTTTAGATATATTAGGGGTTTTTAAAAGATTTTATTTTATTATTTTTAGAGAGAGGGGAAGGGAGAAAGGCAGAGATGGAGAGAGACATCAGTATGGTTGCCTTTTTCACCTGCCTCCAGCTACGGACCTGGCTGGAGACCTGGCTTGCAACCTGTTTATGTGCCCTGGCTGGGAATTGAACCAGTGACCTTTGGATTCCCAAGCTGGCACCTTATCCACTGTGCCACAAGCCAGGGCTATCAGTTGTTTTCAAAGGGATTAGAGCCCTTCCATAAGAATGTAGGCCCTATGAAAAGAGCATCAGGGAGAAGAAAACACTGAAGGAGGTTCACTGGCAGAAAGCCAACTGAGGTTTACATCTTAGAAGACCCTTGAGTTCAGTCTCAGAGTCTCGTGTTATAATCGTATTTGCTGTGAGTTCCCTCTCAGAGCTGTATTGGCAGTGACAACCTTAGGGGATGAGGTAACATCTCCCTTCAGGAAAAGAGTAAGCTTACATCCTAAAAAGCAGTAAATGGTCCATTGCTCCTACCCTAAAGAACAACACAATGCCTGTGAAGAAGCCCATTTAAAGGCACTGTATCATCCATGGGATGAGCATAAGAAATGAATGCAAACCAATATGAAACCTGTGTTTCTTGCTGTGCGGTGAGTAATAAATCCTTTGTCTCCGACTCATGATTTCATGTCTTATGCTAGTATTCATGAAGCAGTGAAGAGCTAACTTGTTAGCTTGCCAGTTGCATGAAATGTCTGACCCTTCACAAACCATGACAGAAGATCGCTCTGGAACACAGTGACCAGGAGGTCTTTGGTACAAGGATTACATAGGAATCATGCACATTAAAGGAAGACACTCAACACATGTAATTTCTTTGTTCCCTTAAGAAAAATGCCTTATAGCTGAAGAGATGAAACTAATGTTAATTCAAAGCAAAAGGAAAGATGACAGCTCCAATAGCCATCATTCTGGATGCTTCATATTTCCATTCTTCACTCCTCCAAATCCAAAATGAACATATGGACTTCACTTGTTAATACTTTTACTCTCCAATCTTCGTCATTATAGCTCTATAATTATTGAATTTTATGATATCAACCAAAAATAATATAATGCAATCACCTCAGACTTAGAGAAAGTCTTGCTAATGGAACCAAATAATTGAAATATACCAACCATGACACCAATGACCATTACTATAATGATGAAGATGATGGCTAACGAGATGGAATATTTAAAACCACTATTTAGGCTTCCTTTTCCTTCATTGCAATCAATTGTCTCTGATACTTTTTTGGAACTTCTTTGGCTGACATTTCTCTTCCTTTTTCTAAGTGACAGATAGTGCTTTAGAAATGTTAATTTAGCCCTGGCTGGTGACTCAGTAGATTGGCACTGGCCTTCAAACCCAAAGGTTCAACTCCCAGTCAGGGCACATAACCAGGCTGCAAGCCAGATCTCTAGCCAGGTCCTTAGCTGGAGGCAAGTGAATGGCAACTTTGCTTCTCTCCCTTTCTTCCTTCCTCCCTGTCCTTCTCTCTAAAAATAATAATAAATAAAATCCTTTTAAAAATCTTAATTTATTTCATTAGATTATTTGCTGTTAAGGAATATGCACTCTTTGATCAAATCTCTTACCTATTATATAGAGCAGAGCAGCACTGACTTTCAAAATATTTTTGGCAATCCAATACACAGTCAGTGTTGGCCATGACAGTTAGGTCAAGTACTGTATCAAGATTCAGGTAATGGTTGTAACAGGAATGCCCTTGGGAGGGGCCCAGAACACCCAAAATCACAAGTCTGGACACTAGGGTAAGAACTCCATCTCAGCATCAAGATCCATGGGACCTCCCCGTCCATTGTGTGGGGTATAAGCACTCAGAGCTCTGATCATTTGATGATTGAGCTTGACTATACCACAGGTCACACTTGGAGCCGCACTGGACTTGCAGTGCACCGGATGCGTGCCACCATGTAGCTGCCTGGCTTGAGACCGATGAGTGCCTCTCCCTCCGGGGACACTGCCAATGATAGGAACTTCACTTGCTCTGGACACTTGCTCTGTTCACTCCTATCACATTGGCTCCCCATCCCTGTGTGTCACCTGCATATGATTCTATTAGCTCATTGGGGAGCTCTCTCCTAAAAAACCTGGTGTTATGGAAAGACACAGATGTGTGTGAGTGACTCCTCTCAGGGCTTCTTTCTTGCTCATAACACTTGAGTTTTACACTTTAATAGTAAAAAAGAATTTTTTACTTAAGTAAGTTTAAGCTACAAAATTAATACATGCTCACGAGCAAAAATAATTTTCAATCGCTCTCTAACTGGCTTTTTTCACTTAGAAAAATTCTCTAACAGTGGGGAACTGTAACCCACTCCACTGTTCTTTTGACATGGTTTCTATAAATGCGGACTCTGACTAATATGAAGCATGTAGAGAAATAGCAAGTTTGTATAAGAATCTTAAGAAATTACTTCAAAAGATAGACTCTGACCTTCAGTTATTCCAGCTCTGGGAGATTTGCTGACCTTCAGCCATAAACACAGGATGACAAAAACCAAGAAGATGAAAACCAGGATGATACCCATCGCTTGACCAATTTCATGGTGTTTATTAAAATGGACTGTGCTGGTCTGCAAAGAGAGAACTTTTCAACCCTCTGCCCTTAACTCCTGTCCCTTTTATACTGCCTTCCCTTTCTGTCTTACAGAACCCTCTGCCTGTACTGAGGTGTTAAGATGGTTTTTGAGGCACAAACCTGCCATCTGCTCAGGTTGCCAGCACCAGAAATAAAATCACTTTACTCCTCGCCAGCACCTGTCTCACAAAATTGGCATTTGTGGCCACAAGCAGTTGAGCCTGTGGGTCATTTTGCCTGGTTCCTTTTACACTATCATTCCTTAAACTAATATGTGTTATGTACCTAGTACCAGGTATTCTAATAGAAGACTGTAGGTTATATTATTTAATATCACCATAACCCTGTAAGGAAATGAAATATTATTATATACAGTATTTACATGCCACAGTGAAATTACAGTTGAAACTCTTGTTTTGCCTTTTGTTTTGATCTGATGCATTCACTTATGTTGCTTCCAATTCAAGTCTTGGTTTAAACACCGTGACTCAGACAACTGCTGGTGGCAACCTTCTTTAACTGGGAAGACATAACACACTGAGAATATGTGTCTGATTATGTCATTTGCATAAATGCTCTGAGGGAAAGAAGGAGACATCTTCACCTGAAACATAATAATTGATATGTACTGTTTCTGGGGTTACCATGGTAACTGGGAACTTCAAAGTTTTCAGATTAGTGAAAGATGCAGGCAAATTAACAGAAAATTACAAAGTAGTAAGTGCTGGGTTTGGAGTTAACACAGAAAGTGAACCTTTCTCCAAGTTTTGGGGGCTCAAGGAGGACATTCTAAAATGTAAACCTGAAATCCTTACCTTCAAAGAGGAATAATGAAGGAATACCCGCTGGCGTAACTCAGTGGGTTGATCACCGGCCTGCAAACTGAAAGGTTGCTGGTTTAATTCCTAGTCAGGGCATGTGCCTGGGTTGTGGGTCAGGCCCCCAGCTGGTGGAGTGCAAGAAGCAATCACACATTGATGTTTTTCTCTGCCTCTTTCTCCTCCATGCCGCTTTCTCTTAAAAAGAAAAGAGAGAGAAAGAAATAAGAATTACCTAGGGTGGGAATGAGGTGGGGTGGGCGTTGAGACGGGTATTAGGGAGAAAAGGAGAGGCTGAAGCCAGTTTTGGTCAGCTACCAGTGGTTCAGTTTGGCTGAAGGGTAGCCAGGGAGGGACCGTCAGGTCTGAGCTAGAAGGCAGGGAGGGCCTTTTTATGGCCTAGCTAATGAGTGTAGATCTTTTCCTGAGGGCAATGCTTACTTAAATCTATATAATGACTTGATTATGTATTTACAAAGTACAATTGCAGTTATACTCCCCTATTCCCAAGAATAACACTTTCATATTCGAGGTAGCTTTGAACTGACTGCATTTTATCTAAAAGCTGAGATTCTAGCTCTTTTCCCATTTAGCTTAGGGAAGATAAGCAACTGGAACTCACGTTGACATTGATGTTCGGGATCTCTTTAGACGACGTCACCCAGCAGCAGGTTTAGGAAATCAACCTGAAAGCAAAGTCCCCATCAACCTTTACAGATGACCTTGGGGTTCAGGAGGGTGTGGTGGGGAGGGTCTGCCAGGAAGGGATGCTTACACACATTTGAGCTGTGGAGTTGATCACACAGCAAGTCGGGTTTGGAGATCAGAATGTTTGGGGAAGATGAGAGGCAGATCGAGAAAGAATAGTCATTTAGACACACAGCCCTGGGAAAATCTTTGGTCAGCTTCACATCGCTTTTAGAAGCCTAAGGCAGGGGACACAGACCCTGATTTCTCTGCTGCCTCATGAGTTGGACCTGCATCACAGGTGGGCAAGCCACTGCTGCCAGCTCCTGTACCTGAACAGTATCACACTTCCTGTGTTATGCCTGGAGGTTAAGTTTGGAAATCCATCCCATGGTGGTTGCTTCTTGTTGGTGCTTTTCCTACTTTATCCAGTGAAGTAGTCTGAAGTGTTTGAGATAAAGAGAACCAAACAGCAGGTAATCTGTTTCTTATCTCATAAGAAACATTAGTTCTATAAACTAATCTCTAAATAATTCAAATGCTCTAATTTTCCTCTCTGTCAAAGATTCTACTGATAAGAAACACTGTTGCTTATTTTCAAATGACTCCTAGTGAAGGATGTCAGATAATGCAAGTGTTTTTTTTCCGTTTTGCTAATCTTATGATTTTCAGTTTTACATGGGAAATACATGGTACATGGTGAAATTATCTCACCCTATCTAAACTTAATTCCTTCCACCAGGGGACCCATGTAGATTTTCACTGACTGTACTGAGAGTCCTGCATATGTGTCTTAGATCAAACAGTGCCCCGTGGGTTTATATATACTATAAAATAACTTTTCCACAGTGAAGCTTGAACATGAAATATTTATACTTTCCAATGATGAAGATCCTGCTCAACCCTATGTGTGCTGGAGAGACGAACAGCTCTCCTCTCTTTTACCGGTCAAATCTTAAGCATGATGAATACTATACGGGACTTGAAGTTACCAATTTTACAGTGAGCCAGAAGGATTATACTTGTTGAACACACACAAGACTGCGAGGCCAGTAAAAAGACTCCAAGGAGGAATCTGGGGCATAGGGGACAAGGTTAAATTTAAGTTAAACTATACATTTATACATAAAAGAGAGATTGTAAAAATAGAGGCAATGGCAGGCAGTTAGAAGGCCGGCAGGTATGAAAGGTGACAATGAACAAGGCTAGGTGAAGCAAAAGTAAAGTTTTGTACAAAGGGATTCGAGGTAAGAGTGCTAACAGATTCCTGTTCATGCTGTGGTCCCTAAGTAGAGAGAGACTGGTCACAGCATTCTAGGCACAGATCTAGATAATCCAGTTGGTGGGTCACATTGTTCAGGACAGGGCTGCACAGCCTGGAGCTGATGCTGCGGCTCGGGGGTGGGGGTGGGATCTAAAGGATTAACTTCTTTCCAAGAGGTAGGCTAAGGTAGCTTGGGAGATAAAGGAAATTCCAACTGTAAGCACAAATACCATGTACCTGTAGCTAATCGGTTAGTTTATATTTTTGTCCCTAAATGTTCCTTACTGCCGTCAAGTACAATATATATTCAGAAAATCTGGTTCTAGAATATACTGATGGATGTCTGTGAGAAGGCAGGATGTAGGAGAGAAGGAAAGAGTTGAATTTGGGCTCCAAATTTGCACACTAGAGCGAAGAACTAGTATTTACATTCTTGAGCAGGGTTTATTAGTAACAAAGCACCACTAACTGGGTGGCTGACAAACATAGAAACTTAATCTTTCATAGTTCTGGTTGCAAGAAGCCTGAAATCAAGAGGGCAGAGCTGTTTGCTTCTGAGAGCACCGAGGGAGCATCTGCTTCACGCCTCTCTCCCAGCCTCCGTGACAGCTGGAAATTGTTGCCATGTAGATACGTCACTCCAGTCTCTGCCTCCATCTTCATAGGGTGCTCTCCTCATGTCTCTGTGGCCCACCATGATGGCCTCCTAATAAGGATGTCAGTCATATAGGGTTAGTGCCTACTCTCCTCTAGAACGACCTCATCTTAGGTAATTACATTTATCATGACCCTATTTCCAAATAAGGTCACACTCTAAGGTGCTGGAGCTTGGGACTTCAAAGTATCTTTTCGAGGGATACAATTCAATCTGTCACACAAGGTCAGTGATAAGCACAGGAACCTTTGGGAAGCTGTGTCGTAGCTGACGCCTAAGAAAGCTCCTGTTTCTGTCTATGCGGCCTTACTTTGCATCCGAAGTTATTCTAGTCTCCAGTGACCTACAGGTGAATCAGTATAGACTTGAAAGATGAAAGAAATGTAACTAAACAATTAATTATCAAGAGAAATGAAAAAAGTGGATGGGAGTTATAGAAAGACAAGAACTCACTTTTTTATTATCATAGATTTTGTCTCAGTTCAGTCAAACCTTAATATTCTACTTTGATTTACAGAACTTCAAATACACAGAAATAAGTACTTACTTTACGGAGTGGAAGAGGGGAAAGGTTCTCAATAAAAATCATTGTAAACATTTCAAAAACCTGCTGTGCCATAATATGAAATTCAAAGCAAGTTTTAGAATTCCTGTTTTCTGTGAAAGCCTAGCAGTAAAAGTATCACAGTGATGAATGAGAATGGGCTCCATTATGACTGGTTCACCATTACAAAGATCTTAACAAAATATGCCAATATCTCTTCTTCTAAGAGGAGCCAAGCCTCCCATTTCCTGCATCTAATTACGGCCTAAATTGTGCCTGTAGGCCCATGTGTACAAATGTACTGCACTGTTGCCCCCAAGGGTTTAATATAAACGCAACTTCATACTGTGCACAAAGAATTTCACTGTGATTTAATCACTAACATACTCAGGGAGCCATTATTTAAAATAGCATAAGAATGGAGCCCTAGCTGGTGTAGCTCAGTGGAATGGTGCTGGCCAGCGAACCCAAAGGTTGCTGGTTCAATTCCCAGCCAGGGCACATAACCAGGTTGCAAAACCAGGTCTTCAGCCAGGTCTTTAGCTGAAGGCAGGTGAAAGGCAACCGTACATTGATGCCTGTGTCTCTCTCCCTTTCCCTCTCTCTGAAAATAATGAGTAAAATCTTTTTTAAAAAATAGCATAAGGATGAAAGAACCATTTGGTTGATGAGAATTGAGCCATTTGGAGTCAACTACCTTGTCATCAGTCATGTAGCAGAACATATATATAGATGAGAGATAAAAGGCAATGTGCAGGTCAGGTGCAATGGGCTGTTCCAAATTGGACACAATGGAAAGACAATGCTTTGCTTGAGTAGAGAGAAAGAAGTAAGTAGATAAATTCTAAACCTTAAATATTAGAGTGAAACCAGAGTGTTTGAACTGAAGCAATTGCTTCAGTCTAATGACTTCATTTCTGTCTTTTAACCTGGGGAAATAAGATGTCAAAAGTAATCCATTAAAAACTGAGCAAGAAATGTACAAGACTACATGCAGGAAACTATAAATCTTTTCCAAGGACATAAAAGAAGACAAATGAATGGAGAGGCATGCTGTGTTCTTGGATGCAAAATATTGTAATGTAATGAGATGTCAAATAACTCCAAGGTAATCTGTAAACTGTACATAACCTCAAAATTCTAATTTGATTTCGTGGAACTTGATGATTTCTTTTCTCCAATTTATCTGAAAAAGAATACTTGCAAGAATAGTTAATAAAAAAAAATTAAACACAGAACAATTATGGGATCTGGCTTAATTAAAATAAAATTAAAATACTGGTACAGAAATAGAATGTTATTGAAACAGGCCAAGATTCATTAATCAATCTTTTTACATATATTAACTGACAATGACAATGGTGGTATTTTGAATCAGTGAAAGAAATAATGCTATGGAAAAAACTGGTAGTCTATTTAGAAAGTACTATATTAAGATTCATTATCAAGCTCACATCATTCACTTTAAAAATCCAGATGGATTACAAGTATGAAATATCAAAAATAAAACTATAGAAGTATTAACAGGAAATGCAAGAGAATCTTTAGAATTATGTTTGGAAGCTCTGGCTAGTGTGGTTCAGTGGACTGAGCACTGTCCTATGAACCAAAGAATGGTTGGTTCAATTCCCAGCCAGGGCACATGCCTGGATTGTAGGTCAGGTCCCCAGTTGGGCGTGCCCAAGAGGCAACCACACATTGATGTTTCTCTCCCTCTTTTTCTCCCTCCCTTCCCCTCTCTCTAAAAGTAAATAAATAAAATCTTTAAAAAATAATATAAAATCATGTGGAGTAAAGTTTGTCCTCCCAAACACAAAACATGGAAAACAAAGAGTAAAATGACAAGCTAACTATATAATATTTTTTAAAGTCCAGTACTTAGCAAACATTAAAATGGAAGACTGAGATGGAGAAATATCTGCATCACATACTATAGTGATTAACATTCAGATGATTAAGAGCACACACAAATCACAAAGAAAAGATAAGTAATCCAAGAGGAAAAAGGTAAGGTTGAAGAATTTTACAATTAAACAAGTCTTCATGAAGAACACATGAAACAAACACATGAAAATAGACTCCCTAGTGTACTACTGTTCAAAGAAGTTTAAAGTAAGCACTCTATCCCAAGATAGAGGGAGGGCTTTGTACTGGATCTTTGCTCCCTACTTCTTACTTCCTAAACTGAGTCTTCTCTGATGCATGCATGCATGCAATGTTCATAGACTTTTGTATGTCACTGGCACATGCAGACTCCAGGAATTCAGGGGAGTTAATGCTTACGGAGTTATCCTTGACCATAGTGGGCTGTGAACTGATGGATAAATGCTTTCCAATTTTGTTCTCTGGACAAGCCATTAAGATATGTATTTCATTAAGATCCCTCAGAGAATCCCACAGAATATTCTAAGCTCCATTTACCATACTCACGGCCGGTTCAATAATGCATCATCCTATTAACCTTTTTCTCTTCCCTGCCCTAGTTTACTCTGCTTCTTATTGCTGCTTTCTGACAGCACATCTGAAATTTAGTACCTGATCATAAGCCTCTGTCTTAAGTTATGATTTTAAGGGAACCCAGTGTAAGGCAAACAGTAAGGCAAAGAAAGTTATTTCAGGATGGGCTTTTCAGAATGATACTATCTAGGCTGGTCATTCATGGTTCAGAAACATATTTTTGTTTATTCAAGTAATGTAACTTTGACCCCTGGGAATTTATCCCCTGTGATATCACTAGAGAATCGCTAGTACCTAACACAGCATCTAACACAAAGTATGTAGATGTTCAGTAAAGCTCCTTGGATTTATCAAAGGATGAATTAAAAGTAGCTAATTTCAAAACCCAAGTGCCAAGCTTACATCAACACACATGTGTCAACCAGGGACTGGTGTCCACTTATGAAATCAATTCAGTAAGATTTAGAATAGATTTGGGTAATATAATGAATAATGTCATAAAGCAAAAACTGACTAATAGACCAACCTAACATGAACAACATGACTCTCTACTCTGGAAAAAAAAAAAAAACAACTATGTAAAACTTGATTTTTCTTAATTTCAAAGTTTCTTTTCGTCTTATTATGTGTTTTTACACCTCAGTTTGGTAGTAATATCATGAATTTTCAAGTAAATTATCATGTAAATTGACCTGACTTAACCCTGGTTACATTTTAAGAGTATCTTTGCTGGTCTCTATATCATCATTGGGTGAACCCAAATTATAATACAAGATGGGCTGTCGTAGCTCCCTTTCTATAGAAACCTCATCCCATAGACCCTACATGGGTTATTGTATATGTTCCCAAATTTTAGCATCAAGAGTACTGTTGAGTCCTCCATAACTGATGATTTTATAGCCTCATGGATCACCCTCTGCCGAACAGGATAGACTCTATCTTTTTAATTTTTCAAACTGTAGAACATGGAAATTGAGCAAAGTCTTACTGGACCACCTACCTCACAACCACACACACACATAGACAAATCTTGAGAAATCTTTTCTCAAATTAATAATCATTGCTGAGGTTACAATGTAAAAATATTGATTCCTATATTCTGATTTAAATTCAACAAGTAAATTAAAATAAATGTAAAACACACATTGAGGCTGATTTTCAGAACATATTTGTAATTGGCCACAGGACCACCTAGGACATATGGGACCACCAATGGCCCTGAGCTCACAATTTGAGAATCATTTATCTCTACCACAGCAAATGTACATTCTGGCATGGAATGAGATGAAATAAACATGTTTCATATTTGTTCATTTATCTTTCATCTTCATTTTTTAAACAAACTCTTTTTTTATCCTTTTCGATTGGGTTGCAACAAGTCAGCCTTAACATTGTCACCTCCTCCCATCCTGGGAAAACAAAATATAGAAAAAGAAGAATAAGGCTAACAATTGTCTTAAAGATTCAGCTTACGGCTTATTAGTGAATCTGATGGCAGTGAATTAACCATTTCATGTTTCTGAAGGTGATGCATTTTTCCTCATTAGGTGTGTACGGCATTAAATAGACAGTTGCTCATTAAAGTGTGATGAAAATTAAAAATGACTGCTAGTTGCTACGTTAATATCCATTCAGCCTTTTTGCTGTTAACGACTTTTTGCTATTTCACCCAACCAAGAGTCTAGACTTCTGAGCACCCTTCCCCTGTTCAGTTAGGTGTGCACCTGTATCTAAAGTCTGACCAATAAGATGTATAAGATCCTGTCATGTGGGGGTTCCAGGAAGCCTTCTTGAAAGGAGAAAGAGAGCATGAGAAGCTTTGGGCCACCTCCTTCTGCCTGCCTCCTCGAAATGCAGATGTAAAGATTGGAGGGTGAGGGCCTCGAGGAGATGTGCCCCTGGACAGCAAGGACAACTGCAGCTAAACAAGCTGAGTTTATGCTCATTGCAGCGAGGAAGTGTACAAATCATAAAGAAAGCCAGTGGGTATTTTAGTAAGAGGATATTAGAAAGAAGCTGCTATAGAACTAGACTGTAGTTGATTATTCCATGGCATCAAAGAAGGGAGGGTTCATCCTTAATAGAATACTGATGGAACACAGAAATGATTCCATGATTATCTCAGTAAATTTTATCCAGAGAGAAGGCACCTGGAGCCAGGAAAAAACTGTAATTGTTAAGTAGCAGGTACTCATTTAGGAAAAGGGGAGAAAGTTGGTATTTTGTGTTGCAAAGGGGCCTTGTCTGAGAATGATGTTCTGTGAGATTAGGTTCAACAGCAGAACCATATGGTTTAGCTGTGAATATCAGGTCAGGTCAGTTCTTCTGACAACAGGGGCTTCATTTTTCCTTTATTGAGACCTATATCTGATCTCAACAGGATAAGTAATATCCGGGTTCAATGCAGTATCCTCTCCGGACAGGTTCTGTATTGCAATTCTTACCATGGTTCTTTATGCACACTTTTTGAGGCTGGTTTCCCAATTTTCCAGGTAATTCTATGAACTACCCAATATCATATCAATACATTTTCTCCTATTTAAATCAGCCAGAAACAACAAAGGTCCTTATCACTTGCAAAACTGTTTCCTTACTGGATACTAAAAATTATTTTATAAAAGAAACTGAAAATGACATAAATAAAAATTACTTAAAAGTGAAACACACATAGGCTTTCAAGTAGTGACACTTCTTTTCTCCAGGTAGAAATATATCCATTTATCTTTTTCCCTATTATATACTAAATGCATTTCTCTATGTAAAAACTATAATTACATGATTCTGGAAAACTTCTGGTCACCATGTGAATGATGAGCCTTTCAAGAGTGTCTGGGAACATAGTTGGAACTATGAAGCCTGAGCTCCTGAGTTTGAGTTGCAAGGAAGGTCCTATTTACTCCTTTATGAACAGAAGATGTCATAATTTAGACAGCAAATAGAAATGTACAGTGTCACCCAGAAAGGGTGTAGGCCTTGAATAAACAAGATTTGGAAGTTTGTTTCATCTTTCAAATGCAAGTTCCAGTGATGCCTTGTTATTCCCTCGTGGCCCTGCCAGCAATGCTGACTGTTTGCACCAGGAGTCAACCCCTGAACTAGGTCTTAGAAAAAATGCAGACTGAATGGTAATATTGGCTCTATGTACGGTTCCTGTTCTTGGAATTTCCTGGGATTTCTGTTTCCCTTATTGCCTCACCTGAAACCTAATAACTTCCCACACTTGAGTTCCCTTCTGTGATTCTATTCCTTAAAAGCAAAAGAGTGTAACTAAAATAACCCAACTGTGGGCCAGGAAATATTCTAGAACAGGGAATACACAGATGCAAATGAGAGGTAGGAGGGGAAGACTATCTCCCTACCTATGCCTCACTTCACCCTAACATACCTACAGGTCACTGGGTGAGGGGACAGAGAACAAATGGCAAGCCGATAATTAAAATGATAAAAGGGTCAGCAGTATTGTTCCTACTAGTGAGTCTTGAGCCCCTTCAGCTCAGCTCAGTTTCACCCATTATGAGGACCCCCCACCCACTCCCCCACTGTGCTGCTTTCCCCTTCAGGTGTATGAGCATCTTGGGGTTCTGGGACTGTGGTATAGGTGGGGAAGGGGTACAAGGGTGGCACCATCAGATGCTGTCTGAGTGACCTGTGGGGACATGCCTGGCAGTACTCCTGCTGACCTGGTGAGAAGAGAGGAAACAGTGCCAGGCGCTTCTCTCTGCAGTCAGAGCAGGATCACCCTGGGTAGAGACAAGGCTCAGGCAGGGCACATTCTTCCTCCAGTCATTGCTGAGACATAAGTAGGCCATGACTCAGGACCTGTGGGCTCCAGGGCCTTTTAAGAATATATGACGGTGGTTGTCTGAAAGGCCTTCTTCTGGGTCACAGCTCTCTGCCACCCTGGACAACCTCCTAGGATCTGGAAAATCCTCTCAGTGTCCCCTTACTTCTTTTCTTTTCCTTTGATATTTGGGGAAAATCTCCCCCTCCCCACCCTGTTTCATCCTGTGTACCTTCTAATAGCTTTTGAATCTTTCATAAAAGGTTTTGAAGATCCCTTAAACCCTGAGCCAAATCTTGAGCAAATGAAAACCTGCTTCCTTTACTCTAGGGGGAAACTTTTCAAATCTTCAGGAGGTAGGGGTGATATTTGTATTCCATCACTCTAAAGTAGCAAAGAATTCAAAAAGCAAAAGAATACTCTTTCTCTATAATATATATTGGACCATTCATACCTGTCACAGAGCCACAATAAGAAAAACTTCACTAAGAGACACTGAAGGACATGGGAGAGACCCCAGTAGAAAGTGATGATTAAATGGAAGAATGAGCAGGGTTTACAGACAAAAACAAAACATCTAAAAAGTTAATTCTAGGTATAGCGAAGAGAAAATTGCATATTCTCAAGCAGAGAGGCATAACAAATGGGCATTATTTCCTCACAAGATCACAGTATAAAAACTATTTGGGTTGAAAGTAAAGAAGCTAAAAGATATGGGTCCTGCCTTTACCAACTGTGTAATCTAATTTCAGACTGCAAAATATACACTCTTTAAAACAAACAAATGCATCACATGCACACAATAGCTACCATGTATTAGGCATTTACTAAACATTTTAAAATATTGTTCTAAGTATAATAGATGCTCTATTTCATCCCCACAACTGAGGTGGATACCTTATTATTATTATTATACAAATGGGAGAACCAAGGCTAGAACAATTAAGTCATTTGTCCACTATTATATGGGTGACAAATGTATACAGTCTTAAAATGGCATGCCTGTGTGTGCAAGTCAATAAGGTAGCTTTGGAGAACATTTGGTTTTATTTGACTTTGAGACCATGCTTCAAAGACTGCAGCCAGATGGAGCACTTCTGGGGCCCAGGAGGAGCTGACTGGATATGTATGGGTAACTTTGGTTGCAGAAATGTGCCCAGTTGGCTTGTGCCAAGTTCATTTACACGCTTGCTTTCCAGGCCACGAGGAGTGGTCACTGAGTGTGAAGGGCACAGGCCTGGTTTGGGAGCAAAGACCAAATGTGTAGAAGCAGAAATGTGGTTCAGTTTTTAGGTTTGGTCCGTAAGGCAATGAACACATGGAACATCAGGCTTTGTCCTCAGTCCTAGCCAACCAAGGTGACCCAGCCGTGACAGAGTCAGAGATACTCTAACTGGGAAAAAACTTCTTTTGCCCTGGCCTTGGAAAATGACGGCGCTAGCGGAAGCAGAGAGTGGTTGTGACCAATGCTTCTCTCCAGCACCCCAGAAAAAGGGCACCTACAAGGTGAGGGTGTCAGGATAAAATTAAAGATGACTTCCACCTGAGGCATACTCTTCGCCCCAGGGACACACTCGGCCAGATACAGAAATGCACTGCAACTAAGTAGCAGCCTCACCTACTATGTGAGTAAGGCCTTGTTCTGAACAGTTCTCATAAATTGGTTACATAAAGAATCATGGGCATATCAAGTACAGCATAGGGAATCTAGTCAATAATATTGTAATAAGTATGTACGGTGTCAGGTGGGTACTGAAAATGTTGGGGTGGGCACTTTGTAAGTTATATAAATGTCTAACCAGTATGCTGAAACTAAGGCAAAGTAACATTGAACGAAAAAGTAATAGAAGTATACATTTTAACCTGTTTTCAAAAAAAGTGACTCGGTCTTTCCAACAAACTCTTGATAGAGGGAACTGTTATTATCTTCATTGTACATATTAAAAAAAAAAGGAGGCTGAAAGGGTTTCAATACTTTCTCATGTTCACTCAGTCAGCCGGAAGGCAGGACCAGGGATCCACCATAAGCATTGTGGTTCCGAAGTGCATGCTCGCAACACTGCCTTTTCTAAAATACCTTTCTGTCGGGCTCCACAAGTAAACTCAATAATCATGAAAGTTCTTCTTTTACATTTCAGGCTTGACTCAGCTTCCCCTTCATGCAATGGGTAGATATGATGGTGATTGTAATAGCATCCATCATGGGATTTGGGGAAACCTCTTTCATGTTTGTATAGCACTTGGAGGCCCATTAAATGCGCAATAAAATGTAGCCAGAGAAACGTTTTCGGCACTGCTTATTGATGATGGCAGTGGAAGGTGAGTTTCCTTTAACGTTTTGACTAGTCCAGTGATTTTTTTTTTCTTTGTAATATTTCCTATGGCCCATTTTTCTAGCTCTCCCGTGGAGAAGAAAATAAAATGGCTGAGTGAAACCTCCCACCCACATCAAGTCAGCCACTCATAATTAATTTCCTTAATCAAAGGTAACCCCCCCCCCTTTTTAAATTAATCATCTTTTTATAGAACCCTTAAGAGGAAAAAGAACCAAGTGAAAACATGAAGCTGGACGCAACACAAACTACTTTGATAATATTGCCATTAAAACTGAGGGAAAAAATACATGGCGCTCCCCTGGAAATATTTTTCCTGTCAAAATTTATGTCATTTCAAAAAAGTGTGTGCAGGGGGCTGTTTTTCCTCATACACTCCTATGTAGATGGAATGACCGAATGTTAGCTCTGTGTCTCTTTTTTGGCCCATTAAGAATTATGCACCATGGCAATTTACAAACAAGAGGTTGACCAGGTAGACAGGGAGGGCCAAAAGCAGTTTCATGGATGAAGAGAAAGTAGCAAATTATTCACAAAACATAATCCGGTCGCTGAAATGCTCCTAGCATTGGGGAAATGCAATCGCCCCCTAAGTAGCCACGGGCTCCATCGGGTTGGCCATTACCTTTAAAGAACAGGGGGTGGGAGCGTGGGTTCATAGATTCACCCACCGTTTGCAACAAAGCCCTCCAATATTTCTCAGGAGCGAAAACACTTCTCTCTGGCCGCTCTGGAGTAGCCCATTGAAGTAGGAGCCAAGCGTGTAAACGACCTCCTGAAAGAACTGGCAGGCTTGAGGAACACGGAGCCCCAAAGCAGAGGTTGTTTGCGAGGCGCTCCTCCAGCTGCAACCCGGGGCGGGGAGGCCAGCACGCAGGAAGGCGGCGGAGGTGGGCGGCCGGCTGCGGGCAGAGGGGCCCATGTTTACCCAGAGCAAGTTGAAAGGTGCGCAAGAGACAAATCACCGTGTGGGGCTACTTACTGTGAGGAGGATGAATGCAGGAGGTCGCTTAACTGGGCTCCCGAGAGAAGAAGAGATGCTCAAGCCAGGCGCATTGCGACCTAAAAGCGCCTTTCCCACTGGGGGTTAAAATCTCCTCTCCTTCGCAGAGTCAGCGCCCTCAGGCCCTCCTGCCCCAAATCCCCCTGGGCGCAAGGAGTGCAGAAAGTTTTACTTGGTAGGTCAGTTGTTTTTATGTGAAACCATTTTGGCAAAGGTGGGGATTTTTCACTTGGGTGTCAGTGGTGCCCTTCTGGTGTTTATAAAAACGTAGCAAATGTACAGTTTGAACAGTTATTTTAGGTAAAAGCGTCAATTCCTTCATAGAGTCCGGCATTCTAAGTTCTCCGCGTTGGAGACAAATTCTTAGATTTTCCAGTGTTGAGAAAAGCTGTCACCTTGCTTCACATGGTTCTCAAATTGAGTTACGGCCCCTGACTCCCCTGGGCTTTCTCAAGGGCACTGATGGAGATCAACTAAAAACAGCTCAAAGGGGGAAAATGTAATTTTTTTTGGTCTTGGGGGTGGGGGCAGGGAGGTAACAAATCATTTCCAGATGGAATTTCAGTTAGCAACTGACTTGAACAGTCGCTTCTCTCCGAGACTCAGTCACCCTGCGAGGAATACCCTTCAGGGTCATCCCTGCTTCAACATTTTGTGCCTTAAGCCCTGTTTCAATGCTCGCCCCATCTCAGTCGCTCCCTGAAATGGCCACATACATTTAATATACGAAGGTGTTTGCCTGAATCATTTTCACTGTCGCTCTGGGTTTGTGACGTCTTTCCTTCCACTTGAGGTCCCTAAGTGGTTTCCTCATCTAAATTCTTTGTGTCTTTTCACTTCCTTTCAAAGCTGTTCAAAATCACCCTGAGTCCATTGCATTACTCTCTTGGGACTTCAGGTGGTATAGGCCAGAGTACAGCAAATCCATGCCGCCAAGACTAGAGCTGTCAATCTGTTTCAAAGATTCCTGAGAGAATGACTTCCTGGCATCCCTCGCTCCTAAGACTCTGAGCTTCTCATGCTCGGAAATGCATTTCTTCTTCCTGTGCCTGAGTTCTTCATATGGATTAAAACAATGGCTTTTCATCCCTCTTTCCCACTTTATTCATAGAGATTTTGAGAGTGATTAGAGTTCTGGATTAGCTACTTTCCCCCCATTAGATAATCTCATTTTCCCCCTTTTGCCACTCAATTTATTTCTTGCTTGCGTCAAGCTGTACAATGTATTTTTAGAGAATCCAAGCAGATGATACATACAGGGTTTTATAGTCATACACTTTCTTATATCCTTGCATGATTTTTACTTACATCCTTCTTGTTCAAAGAGGCTCTTGGTACAGATTGCTACCATTTATTGATTACCTTCTCCATGTTTTCTATTTATCAGCACATTTACTCCTCACAGCAGTCCTACAAGATATATATTAACCGTTCTCTTTTTTAGGAGAAGAAATGTATTCAGAATGCTCAAAACACTCAAGATTCGTGGCTCGAATGTAAAGAAGCAGGATTCACATTGGACCTGCCCACCTTCACTGTCTGCTTCTGTATACTTGTGACTAATAAGACTGATGTGTAGTTAGAGATGTTTGTAAACAAGAACTCTTGGACTGTATGTATTTCAGCTCTGACCTTCTGCACTTTGCCTATACACGCAGATGAACCCAACTGTAATCTGCCTCATATTGTATAGGTTTTTGTTTGTGATGAGTTATTTGGTGGCTTCTTCTCCTGATTTTGTCTTTAGTCCAATTAGATGTTACTAATCTTGGGGCTTCAGATAGTTTAGCACAGAATTCTGTAAAATCCATATTTTTTTGGTACAAATTTCAAATACTACTGAAGCATATAGAAGGAAAGTATAAAAGTCCTTCTTCACCAGCTTGGGTACTGGTATAGTGGGTGAGTATCATTTTCCTAGGCACTTAAATTATTTGTGGCAAAGAGCAAGGAATAAACAAATACCATCCACTTCATTTTAACTTTTCAATCAAAACTAACCACATAAGATTTGAAGGGGCCACAGAGCTGTTTCATTCACCTATTAAACCAATATTAAACAAGAAACAAGGAATGTATCTTTAACCACTTGCTGAGCTTCTTTACTTTTGGATACCAAAAAAAAAAAAAAAATCTGCTTTTGCCATTGCTTCTGGAGTCCCTTTGATATATGCTTTCCCAGGACCACTGCTGGTTATCTCCCTGGTCCTCTCTCACCACACCTTACCACCAGTGTCTGCAGTTTGGACTCTAGAATTGGAGAACTATGCCTTCCAGACAACAGTAGGCAAGGAGAAGGTGTCCTCCAATTTCAAACAGAATGGAACTGGTCTCTGTACTAGGAAATTGTTATCTGCTTTCATCTACGTGTACCTTTGCTTCTGCATCTTCTGTTTATTTTCCCTCTTTGTTTTGCACCTTCCTCTGTAGATGTTACTTGTTGCACACATACTTGGTTGAGTTGCGTTTGGACTTCTCTCCTTTCCCTTGTTATATGACCTTCACTGCAGCCTTTCTTTTCTTTCTCTTTTTTTTAACTTTTATTTTTAGATTTTTAATTTATTATTTTTAGAGAGAAGGGTAAGGAGAGAGGCAGAGAGGGAGAGAGACATCAATGTATGGTTGCCGTTCACCTGCCTCCAGCCACAGGTCTGGCTGGAGACCTAGCTTGCAACCTGGTTATGTTGCCCTGGCTGGGAATCGAACCAGCAACCTTTGGGTTCACAGGCCAGCACCTTATCCACCGTGCTACCAGCCAGGGCTAATGCTACCTGTCTTTACAACTTTAAGACCTAAGTTTGAATATGAGGCCCACAATCACTGGTTCATTAAATTTATGAAATATTCTGACATTTTCACAATTTTTGTTTCTCAATCTTTTTATCTATAAATATTTCCTCATTTTTTAAAAAAGATTTTATTCATTATCTTTAGAGAGAAGGGCAGGGAGGGAGGAGGGAAGGGAGAGAAATATCAATGTTGCTTTTCACCTGCCTCCAGCTACAAACCTGGCTGGAAAGCTGGCCTGCAACCTGGTTACATGCCCTGGCTTGGAATCAAATCAGCAACCTTTGGGTTCTCAGGCTGGTGCCTAGCCACTGAGCTATAGTCATGGCTATTTTCTCATTATTAATACCCTTATGTGAAGATATGTTTGAGTTTTCCCATATTCTTACTCTAATTTGAGAAAGTATTTCTTGTGTCTTGTACACTGTGTCATTAAAGAGTGTTAGGCTACTCTACAATCTTTTGGATACTTAGACTTCCTTCTAATGAATGGCTTTCATTCCCTGACTTTATTGTTGGATCTTAGTTTTTTCTTTAGGATCGTTAATTCTGTCTTGTTTTAAAAAATAGTTTCTTCCATCTTTATAGCTTATGTTGTTTCCCCTTGCCTGTCAAGTATTGTGTTATCATAGTGTCATAAAAAGAATTATAGATAATCAGTGTCTTATGTATGTATGTATGTATGTATGTATGTGGGTATGTATGTGTATATGTGACATTCTCAAATATATACATGCATCTGCTATGCTCAAAAAATGTTTAACTGACTTTTATTTTTTTTTTCTGGGGGCCTCTAAAAAGAATTCTTATTTTTTTTCCTGTTAATATTACCCCATTTAAAGGTAAAACTTACAGTCTAGTTATATATAATTTGTGTCAAGATGGCATCTATGTACACATTAATTATATAATGGTGAACAAGGACAGAACTTTGCTGCCTGGGAGCTTAGAACCCCTGTGTCTTGTTATTGCTCTAATATAACAACCAGAAGATAAGTTGCCCCTGTAATATGCTGATTAAACAGTTTCACCATGGCCTGGCTGGTATGACTCAGTGTGTTGGGCATCATCCTGTGAACCAAAAGGTGGATGGTTCAATCCCTGGCCAGGGCATACGACAGGGCCTTGGGCCAGGTCTCCGATTGGGGGTGTGCTAGAGGCAACCAATTAATGTTTCTCTGACTCTCTTTCTCCCTTTCTTTTTCTCCCTCTAAAAATAAATAAATAAAATGTTTTAAAAAACATTATATGAGTATTATGGCATTAGACTAATAGTTACTTGGTCTAGTAGTAACTTATTAGTTAAGTAACAACAATAGTAACAAGTTACTTACTAGTTAAGTAACTCGGTTGTTTTGAGACATACCTATAAACCATTTAAACAATTTAATAGAAATTTCATAATCTGAATGAGATGCTGAGGCTAAATGATTGAATGGTATTATTAATTCATTCCCAGTCCATTTATAGGAGTGTAAGCCTCTAAGAACCTAAATGGTAGTAATTTAAGTAAGTACAATTTATGCCCTTTACTATTTAATTCTACACATGTATAACAAATACCAGGCAGAGAGAGAGATACATGGGTATGATTGCAAGAATGTTAAGCACATTTTAATACCTCATCAAAGCATCATGTCTTTTTACATAACGTGCACAATAGGTAGTGTACGTACATGTATGTGTGTGTGTGCAATGTGGAAGTGCCGGAGAATGACATATGGAGAGCTGTTTCAGAGCAGTACTTTTCATCCTAGTGGCCTAGAATGATGCTTGAAGACAGTGCCCTGTTTGGGGTTAGTTGGGGGGGAGGGGGTAGCAGAGGCAGGATTCTCCAGGGTACTTCTCATCTTTTATCATCATCATCCATCAAGGCCACTGTGTCACATATAACTTTTTCCATTCTTTTTTGCCTCCGTGTTCTGGTCCTGCTCAACATCAGCAACCTGTTGATTCTGGCCTGCTAAGTGCCCCTGGCTGGTATTGGAGGCTGCAGGGTGACTTAACTGTGGGAGACAGACAGGATTGTTTCCAATGTACACCTAAGGAGGCCCTCAGCAAAGCAAACATTGATTTTGGAGGAGTATTTTTTTTCTCTATTTGCTTGCTGCCAGGAGCCTCTAAATAGGATCCCTATTTTTTTCCCTTTTAATATTAACCCATTTAGAGGCCGAGTGATAAAGTTGAAGCCAGTAAGCCTTGCAGGATGTTGTAAGACGCCATCACCTCCTCAAGCAGAGCAACACCTAGAGAGGATTCAGTAGGTGATTGAACATGAACTAAAACCTTGGACGCTGCCCTGAGTGCCTGGGTGGCCTCTGGTTTACGGCTGGTTCACTGGGTTCCTCCTGCCTCAATGGGCCGACTCCCAGCATTATAAATCATATAGATGTGAACTTCTTCCTGAAGTAACTTGTTTGCTTTATTTATTTGGAAAATTTCGGTAACTGCTCTCTCAACAGCCTGGCTGTTGAACTTGCCATAACTGAGGCTTACTCAAGAATGTTTAGTCTTAACACTGTGTGGTTTCCTTTAGTGACTCTCGAGCCACATTTTGAAGAGAGACGTGCTGGTACTGAAGTATGGTGAATTCCCTTCCAGGTAACCCAGGGGCACCTCAGAATACCTTGGGTTTTGAGACAGAGTGGGTGGCAATGGTGAAGTGGAACCTCTCCCTAAACAAACCGGGCCCACACAACTGTAAACACACCCACACCCACACATGCCTTGATGTTTTAGGGGTTGAATATGCAAAAATGACTACCATTTTAAATGGGAGATTTAGACAGCAATTTTTAATATTTTTCACGTAGAGGCTGCTCTTCTGAAATAAACCTATCCCACTTCCTCATGGTGTATTGCATGTCTTAGAAAATACATTTGAATACAAGAAAATAAGTACCTTAAAATGAATAAAATCATTCATCAGCAGCAGAGATGTGAGTTTACATTTGGGGCTCCCAAGCCAAATGGTCAGAAAAGACCACATTCTTCTCTGTAATGTGCTCGCTTTCTGGTGGAGAGCAGAGTAACATGGGGGGCTGGAGATGGGGGGGCAGCAGGGAGCTTTCCTTAAGGATATGCCTGAAATGCAAAGGCCACTCATACAGCGTCTGTACCTGGGATTAGTAGGAAAATGAGGAAATGTTGGCAAACCTTTAAGTCTGTGAAAAATTTCCTCTAGCTTTTTAAACTAAAGCGTTAGTGTAACCTAACCAGGAAAATGTGATTTGTTTTTAACTTCATGTGGATGGATGCATATAACATTATTTGTCCACAGATTTTTTGCCTTTTCCACGTTCTAAATTGCGTTAGAAAAAAAAAAGGGGGGATGAGGAAGAAGAATGCACTGTTCAGGAAATTTTGGTGCTTTACAACGGAGAAGGCAATTGCTCCCAAGAATGTTGCAAGAACATCCATCCCTTCCATTAGCTTTTATGGTTAAAGCAACAGGGGCTCATGATGCCTATCTCCTCATACCCACCCCTCAGTAACCCTAGCAGCCTGCACATTTTTAGATGGTCTGCTTATATTGTCCTCTCAAAGACTGAGCATCTTTATGGTTATATCCCTTCCCTAAATTAAAAAAAAAAAAAAAAATGCATATGGCTATCCAAAATGCTAGATTTTAACAGCCAAGAGCAGAATCAGGAGAGTTAGAAAGGTCAGCTTTATGGGTTATCATGCATTTCTGAATTGCTTGGGGAAGATTGTGTTATGTAATATATCTGTTTTGAATGTACATTGGTCGATGATGAGGAGGCACTGTATGGCAGAAAGAAGAGGATTTAAAAAAAAAAAACCTGAGAGGATTGCAGCAGAAAGGAAGGGTGGCAGTCCAATCAAAAGCAAGGGCTTTGCCATTTAGGCCCAAATGACATAGCTTAGGTGGATAGGTGACTTGAGGGAAAAGGGACTTTTGTACAATCCCTTGGATTTCTGTGTGCATATGTGTTGTCTAAGGGTAGAATTTTCTTTCAGAAAATGGCTGTACTTTTCAATTTTTCCCACTACTAAGGACATAATTAAGAACTTACACAGAGTAGAAATAGGCACTTAAAGAAGAGGAATGGCTCGTCAGATGAGTGAGAATTGTAACCTGGTCAAAGGAATCATCTGGAAAAATGGTTAAACATGGATTCTTAGGTTCTATACTTTTGTTGCTCATTCACATGGTCAGCAGTTGGGTGTGATAATTTGTATATCTTGCAAGCTCTGGGATGAAACGAACATACTGCGAATTCCTGGACCACACTCTCTATAACACTTCCTTAAATCATTGCTTTTGTTCAAGACATGGAAAGAGGAGCAAAGTAGGGTGGTGCTAGGCCAACAGTGGAGGTTATGTAAGTATTTATTTAGGTGGGTAACTCAGGCTCACCCCATGGGGCAAAGATTTGACAGAGATGCCTGATTTTTAGCACAGTCTATGTCTGAGGCTAGAAGATTCTTCAAATGAATTGTCCTGCTCAGTGATTATATTTGAGGAATTGTAGTTGAATGCTAGCAAATCTAAATAGACTGCGCCTTTCATTGGTTCTTCTGTAGCCTGGATGAGACTCTTTTCTTGGCTCCCAGCAATAATGGGCATGTTGGCTACAGGACAACTTTGGGATGAAGGTACCACATGGCAGCCACAGGCAATAGCAGTGGTGAACTCTAGTTTTCTTTGCATTTCGTTACATTGTTTTCGGAAGTAGAATTATTTACATAAAATTCTTAGCTAATCTGGGTCTGGATAGGAAGAGGAGAAAATCTTAGAGGAAAGACTATTTTTCTGCTAATAAGTTTGGGTATGCAAGAGGAAGTTGAGTTATTAGTTAGAATTCAAAATGACCTCATCTGCACCTTGAGTTTACGAAGAGTGACCTACTGATTTAAAAGGGATTGATGTGTTAGTCAGGTTGGTCACCATGAAAGAAGAGAAAAGACTCAAGAGGCAAACATGGGACAACATCTTCAGCAGTGTCTATAGATAAAACTATATAGATGTACAAACAAAAGTACTGGTTGCTTCTGGAACTGTTTCCCATCATAGGATGAACTCAAGTGATTTCAGCTTAATGATACCTGCCATTATGATCAACCAGTTTAGACCTCAAATTAATCCCAGTTTTATGCATTATCATTTTATACAAAATTAGATTCTACTAGTTAAGGTTTTAGTCAATGTATTCATATCTGTGTTCATAAGAAATTTGTATTAGTTCATATTTTCCTTTCTTGTAAGTCTTTTACAGGTTTTGGTATCAAGGTTTTACTGGCTTATAAAATAAGTTGGGAGTTGGTAAATTGCCTATTTTTCTATTCTTATGAAGCTTTTAAGTAAGGTTGGTGTTATTACTTTAGCAAGAAGAAGGCACCAGTGAAATTATCTGCAGTGGGAGTTTTTATGAGATATTTTTAAATAATGGATTTGGTTATTCCATAAATGGTTTATTTCTTCTGGGTCACTTTTTGGTAAATTGTGTTTTTCAAGAATTTGTGCATTGTATTTATGTTGTCAAGTTTACTGGCATGAATTGTTCATAGCAACCTCTTATTATCCTTTTGATTTGTATGAGATCTGTGGGAATGCCTTTTATCCCTCATATTAGTTATTTGTGTTCTCTCTCTTTTGCTTGTTAACCAATGCTACTAATGTGTTCACAAACCAAAGCCAGAGTTTTGTTGATTTTTCTATTTTATTGATTCCACCACTTATTTTTAGTATTCTTACCCTTCTACTTCCTTTGAATTTAATTAGCTTCCCCCTTTCCATATTCTTGAGTTATAAGTATAGACCATTGACTTTAAATCTTTCCTTTCTTTCCTAACCTTTGTACTTAAAATAATATATATCATTCAAAATGTTCTTTTTTTCTGCATCCTACAAATTTTAATATGTTGTATTTTTGGTATCATTCAGTTTTATGTTTTTTTTCATTTACCTTGTGATTTATTTCTTAAACCTGTGGGTTATTTGGAAGCATGTTGGCTAATTTCCAAACATTTCTCTAATTGTCTTTAATTCTACTCTATAATTTAATTGCATGTTGGTTGGGGGAACACATACTTTACTATTTCATTCCTTTGAAATTTGTTGAGATTAAAACTTGTTGACACTTGTTTTATGGCCCAAACTAAGCTTTAAAATAACACCTACTTTTTGCCCTAGACTGCATAGTTCATTTGAGTGGGTGTTGTTTCATAAAGCCAAAGGTCACTGGTTCAGTTCCTGATTAGGGCATATGACTGGGTTGCAGGTTTGACCCCGGTCAAGGAGCATGTGAGAAACAGTGGATCCACTTTTGGCTTCCTCTCTTCCTCTCTCCCTTCCCCTCTTTCTAAAAATAAATAAGTGAACATTTAAAAATAAAATAACACATACATTTTGCATTTATTTCTTCAGCTGTTGAATGTAATGTTCCATATCTGTTAAGCTGGTTAATTTTCTTCAAATCATTCATACCTTTACTGAAATGCTTGTGTGCTTATTTTGTCAGATATTGAGAAATTGTCAAATCTATGAAGGGTCTGAGATTTTTTTAAATTAATAATCTAACAAGTTAGCTGGCCACTCTTTCATGCATAGGGTTATTGGTTGTTTAGATATTCTCTTCTGTAACTTGCATGGGCATGTCCTTTTCTCATCTCTGTTGGGTGGTTTGTCTTTTTTAATATAAATAGATAAAAGTTTATAAGATGTTATTTGGTTTTACATTTATATTTTATATTTATATTTTAATTCTTGACAATTTGGATAATTTTTAAAACAAATATATGTCCTACAGGGTAGCTTTTACTAATCCATGGTTCATTTGAACTTTTCTCATGATGTCTGGTATTAAAAAATGTTTTAAATTTTAATCTAGTCCACTAGCTTTTCCTGCATGATTTGTGTTTTCAGTATCCCATTTAAGATTTAGGGAAAAAATTGAGGATTAAGAAAGAATTTCTTAAATGGGATACATATAGGACCATTTATTCAAGTTGATATGTTCTTTAATAATTTTATTTAAACATTTCTTCCAAAAGTTTTGCATATGTTATCAGTTTTAATTCTAAATATATTGTAGTTCTGTTGCTATTACAAATTCTTTTCTACCCCATTTTTTATTGTAATTTCTGATGTATAATTATGCTATTAATTTTTACATGTCAACAATTTATCCAGAAATTATGCTAAATCATCATATAATTTTACTACATTTTATGAGCATTCTATTGGATTTTTAATGTAGATGTTGTTAGCAAAGAATCATTTGTCTTTTCCATTCACATTATTATGTTTTTCAAAAAATAATGTAATGGTTAAGTGAAGCCAAAACAGCTTCTCTTGCTCCTGATATAGTGTAAATCATTCTAAAGTTTCATCACTCTAAATGAAGGAAGAAGCAGGAAAAACATTACATTCAATGTCTGGTGTGTAAAATATTTTTATTGTGAATGTTGACCTAAATGATTATTTTCTTCCCTCTATTTATGAATGCATATATTGAGTGAATATGTCATATCTTTCATTTTGCTAATTATTTAATAATATTAGACACTGTAATGTTGAATTACCTAAGAATTTCTGGGATAAACCCTACTTGGTTAAAATTTATTTTTATACACTGTCAAAATCAATATTTTAGTAGTCTATTTAATATCATCACCTCTATATTCATAAATGAATTGGCCCATAACTTCTATTTCTTGGACTGGACTTATCTGGCTTTGGTATGAAGTTTATTTCAGTTTTCTAAAATAAAAACAGTAGCTTTACCAATGTTTCTATTTTTTGAAATAATTATATGATATAGGAACTAGGCATTTCTTGAAAGTTTGGTCAAAGTCATCACTGAAGTTATTTGGTCTGATTCCTTTGGGATAAGGTGACTTAATTTCTTTAATTGTTTTTCTCTTTTTGGGTTTTAGCTTTCTTCTTGAGTCAGTTTTAGAAAACATTTTTAATCTAAATTTTGACATAATCAAATCATATTATGATTTGAAATCTATTTTCTCTTACTCTTTATTTTTTAAAAGAACACATAAGTTTCAAATATACTCAGTGCAACCACCCATTTTCTCATTATTCTGCAATCTGTTAAAACTATTATTTAATCATTATCTTTTGATTGATATCTTTATAAAAGACTGAGTCCAATTTGATGATTTACATTAATCATGGTTTTACAGTAATCATGTCTTTATATCTAAACTCAGGATTTCTTCACTAAATAATTCTTGACAATTTTAGAAAATGTTTTTATGACAACACATTACACATAATCATATTTTCATGAAACAGTTTTCAGGCAATATGTTAGTTATAATTAATTGAATTGTAAGCTACACAAAAATGAGACAAGATCTGGAAAGTGAAAGATTAGAGTGATAAGGCCATGCTGGGTATGTAAACAAAATTAACAATCTTAAGAAAAAAGTGACATCATCTTGATTAATATTCCATTGCCAGACATAAACATGTCACAATTAACCCTGAAGACTGTTCTGATGGGAAACCACTATAAACTAATATGACTAAGTTAGTCAATATGGATTTGAATGATTGGCCAATTTGCTCCTTGGCCAAAAGAGAGGCTACTTCCTTTCTATGACCTTCACATGCCTATAGTTCAAATGTCTTCACAACAACGTAATGTCTATTTTTTTCTTAGACATTTTATACCATTCTCCACATTATCAAAAAGCAGATTTCAGCCCTGACTAGTGTGGCTCAGTACACTGAGCACCGGCCTTTGAACCCAAGGATCGCTGGTTCGATTCTCAGCCAGGGTACATACCCAGGTTGCAAACCAGGTCTCCAGCCAGGTCTGTAGCTGGAGGCAGGTGAAAAGCAGCCATACTTTGATATTTTTTTCCCTTTTTTCCTTCCTCCCTTCCCCAATCTCTAAAAATAATGAATAAAATATTTTAAAAAACAGATTTCTAGGTTACTGTTCCTCCCTAACATCAAGACAAGGTAATCTATCTTAAAATTATAATATCCATCTCATCAAGATTCCCAATCTGAAAATATCATCAACTATTTTGACACTCATTAACCAAGAAATCACTGAACCACCCACACACTATTTGATAGTACATGAAAGCAGGTTTAGTAAAAACGTTAGAAAGCTCTTCATATAATATAATACTTTGGGGTATATACTATCAAATCAAAAGTGGGTTTGGTTAGATGACTTCTGAGATCCTTTCCTATTCTAATAAGTCTATGATTTTTTAATTCTATCAGCTAATAAACCCCAACTTACTTTCAAAAGGAAAGTGTGCTGGGCATATTTACTATCATTTTTCTTCCAGATGACTGAGTTTCTAATATAGCCACATTATTATATTATTATTATTATTTTAGTCACACCATTATTTTAAGGGAGAGTGCATATAAGAATGTTTTTATTCATCTGTTTTACCTTTATTATCTTATTCATATCTTTCTATTATTTTGGCCCCTATTCTTCATATGTGTTCCCCTTTATATTATTTTTGCTTCCATTTGAAGTCTTTCTCAGTATTGTTCTCCTTTTTCTTGTTTATTTACTTTCATTTAAGTGACATTCCTTGGTTAGAAGATGAAATATATACTTTCTAGAGTGTTTTTATAGAATGATATCCTATAGGTAAAAACCTTCAGTGAAATTGGTATGTTCTTTCTGCATAAAGATTAAGTCCCCTCTCTGCTGGTTCATAGTAGCAATTACCTTATATGATCAATGAGAATAAGTGAGGTAACATATGTAAAGCATATATTTGCCACTGAGGCTAGGTTTTAATTAATTGCCTGTGCAAACTGAGACACATCCACCTTCTTCAGTTATCACATTGATTTGAGAATCTTATGTATACATGTTGATACATTCCAGTGGAAACAAAATTGTATATTGCCACCCTTGTTCTAAGATTCTTAGACTTAATTCCTGCACATATTTTTCCATTTTACTTCTGATTTAAATGAGTAAATGTTTATATTCATTTTAGGATCTGACATCTCCCTACCCCAATTAGACTTTCTAACTCACTTTCCTCCGAGGAATGTTAGCATCTGACTCTTGGTCTCTCAGTTTAGGTGTGGAGGCCATGATAGGCAGGGAGATAGGCTCTGAGAAAAGCTGCATTGATTTCCTTATGAGTCACTATCTCCAGTGAAATCAGTAGGTGCCTTCTGGCTGGGAAGGATCCATTTCATTAGACAGAGCTAGAGAGGCATGGTAGGATTTAGAGATTGGAGATCTTATCTGTCTTCCATGTCCTATAAAATGTAATTCCATTTCTTGGGGGTTCCCTTTTTTCCAAGTCAATACCTTAAGTTTCAACTTTCAAATGAAGGCTTGACTGAGGTGAAGAATGAAAACTTCATTGTAGCTTAGGTATTTCAAGGTTTGTCTCTGTCTCTCATTTTTCACTACATCAAGACTGCAGTTATTAGAGATGGGGCTATCAGAATAGTCATTTTAAACTTCCTAATTCTCTGACTATTCTTGGAACTAAAAATTGAAAACCTTAATTCAATAATTAAAATAAAATGTTCACTGGGATTTTTGGAAGTGCCCACCCCCTCCCACATATATATTATGTAAAGGCAATCAATCACATCTTAACTGCCAACAGCACTCCTTCAGTTCGTATTTTATGCCGGGTGAACAAAGGTAACAATCTAAATTAGATTATCAGTATCCTATCCTTTAATGCTACCCTGATTGCCATTGCTGAAAACTAATCAGTGATATATAAACTACCTCAGATTCTCAACCTTAAAAAATCTCCTGCTCACAGCCATTTTCTGGTACTAAACACTGTTTCTGCCAAGATTCATTTGCAGATAACAGAAACCTCTCTAGCTAGTTTTGGGGGTGGGGAGGTAGGGAGAATATAATATAGGAAATTAGATGCTTCCAAAATATTAGATAATTTAGAAAAGCAATTTTTAGACTTGGCTTTGACAAAAGACTCCTTAAATATTGCACTATTTGCCTGTCAAGGGGACTGTCATCCCTGCTGTGTTCAATCAGCCAGAGTATCAGGAAACTGATGTCACAACTGTTTGCTTTAGGGCTTCACTGCTGTAACCGAGATCCAAGCCAGCAAATTGGATGGTCCATGCCCTTCCTCTAAGATACATCAAGGCTGGTGATGGGCATGAGCAGAGAAGCGAATACCTCTGTCACTGTGCTTACAGGAATAAGTGGCAGAAGTGTGGCTGCCACCACACCTCTATCTTCTAACTTTCAACAATGTACTTAGGCTTATATCCATGCAAATCATTTCGGCCTATGGTATTTTTTTTTTATTATCAATGCAGAGCAAAAGATCCAAGTTTATTTAACTACTCCCATAAAATGGACACTTACATTGTTTTTATTTTGCACTAATATAAACAATGCTTAAATGAACATCTTTATACAGGGCTCCTTAGGCACTCATTGAGAAGTTTTATCCAGCATAAAAACCAACAAATACAATTTGTTGAGCGCATGCTCAACTTGACCTTTAATAGATACTACTGAATTGTTAAGTTGCCTTCCTGAGTGGCTATACTGACCTACTCTCCCACTCATAATATCTAGTAATACCTAGACAAATTTCTTAATTCTATTCCTTGGAATTTCAGTTTCTTTCAACATTTGATAAATATTCTTACCAACATTTAATATTATCAGATTTGTTAAAGTTGATAAATTTCATTTTGCCTTATTGTTTGAACTTGTATTTTCCTGATTATATGTGGGATCGAGTTTGGAAAATCCGAAAGAATCAACTGAAAAACTATTAAAACTAGTAAGAGTTTAGCAAGGTAATTAGCTTACAAAAAGAAGTCTTATATATTAGCAATAACCAATAAGAAATATAATGGCTAAAATGAGGGAATATTTTTTACTTGCTTTACTTAAATTGTCTCCAAATAGTGAATATTTTGGCTTTAACTTTCTAATTTTTTAAGTGTCTCATTTTTATTTTAAATTTCAATACAGTATTGGAACATTTCATGATATTGAATTGAATGGGGCTCTTTTGTTTGTTATAATAAAATCTTAACTGGTAAAAAAAAAAGTGCTGAAATACTGCTGGCTGGACTTCTGAAATGTTTGTCTTCATGAAACTTCTCTCTTCATAATGACAGACATGATTTTGAGATCATTTTCTTGATAATGAGCCCCAACTTGTGTGCCTCTGAGCTTTCTCTTTCCAAAGAGACAATTTTCTTTTTGTTGAAGTGGATTCAACAGTGATTCTGCCTAAAGGTTTCTGGAAGTTGGGTTTTCTTTTCTTTCTTTTTTTCCTTCTCTCTCTCTCTCTCTCTCTCTCTCTCTCTCTCTCTCTCTCTCTCTCCCCCTTTCTTTCACTTGCTTTCTGTGTGGTTTTAGAAAATAACAGTTGAATGAAAGTCTTAGAAATACTAAACTACCAACCAAGCATTTCTGTCAGAGTTATTTCTGCATTTTACTAGCCCACATTGTCTATAATTACCAAACTATATTGTAAGAATTATTATTGTTATTATTTATTACTATTGGTGAACATAGCAAAATTTATAGGCAGGAACTTAAGGTTCAATCTTATCTTTCATTATTTATTATTTATTGAGCCAGGTACCTACTTTTTTCTCTCTTAACTCACTCAACTTCTAAAAGAGACTTAGCATATCTTTCCAGCTGAAAGATATGGACTGAACAATGTCTTTCTGTTCAGGTTTTATGGTAAGTTCATCTTTTTCCAAGTTTTTTAATGATTGTTTTTAATACTGATGACTTCCCAATCTATGTTTCCAACATAGACCTCTCTATAAAAAATCCAACTCAGATTTCCCAATCCCCGATGAAATCTCCATTGGAGTGAAGGACAAACACTTTGTCATTAAATAGTACATTGTTTTATCCCTCAAACTTGCTCCTTTGGATGTGTTTCCAATCTTTATATACAATATGACCATTCGCTTGGCATCTGATTAACAAGTGATTTTATTTTTTTGAAATATCTTCTTTATCTTTCTATTAGCAATGTTACTCCATGCTGTGGCAAAGCTGTTTTTAAGACGTATTTTTTAAAATATGTTTTGGGATTTTGTTTTGTTTTTTCCTGAGTGTGCCTGGAGAGAGACTCTCGCAGCTTCGTTGAGTTGGCAGTTGTTAACATCAGCTCTTTCTGTGGCTAAATCAAGAGGTCTGAATGCAGGATACAGCAATTCTGAACTACATAATTTGCTAATTCTTCATAGGCCATGATTTGGCTCTGATAGTGTTCTCTGAATGACCTTTGTCACCCATACAACAAAAATCTACTTCACACAATTATTCTCTTTGTTCTCTAATTGCTCTCCTTGGATGATACTATTTGCTCCTGCAACTTCCATTGCTGTGTAATTACTGAAGCATCCCAAATTATTTCTGCAGTGCAGATCACCCTCCAGTCTTTAAACCAGCATGACCACACGCTAACTGGACACTTAGACTCAGGTAGCCCATAGGCATCCAAGTTGGCTCATTTCTATCCCCATCTGCCCAGATGCAAAACCCAAAACCTTCTTGTCAACCTTGATGCTTTTGAATAATTCACTCCCCACCTCACATCAATGACCAAGTTCTAGGCATCTTCTTCCTTATTCTTGGGGTAGGCCCATTTTTGCCATTCTCGCTGATATTAATTTAGGTCATCATCTTGTCTCACCTCGACTTTTCCAGTAACCATCTAAGTGCCCTTCCTGCTTCTGGTCTACTTCACCTTCAATGCAGCCTCCCAATTTCTTTTCAAGCAGAATCATCTTTCTAAAGCCCAAGTCTGATCAAGTTATTTCCCTGCTAAAAACCCCCAAATCCTTCCCATGGTTTATAAGAGGCATCGTATGGTGCTTTGAGCTTATTTGCAAAGGCACACATCATCACCCCACCACCTTTTTTTCTAGACCCACTCAGTTCCCCAAATATTTTGTGCTCCCTCTCAGCTTGGGGGTCTTGCAAGGCTATTTTTCATACTAGGACAACTGTACTAAACCCCTTCCTACCATCCTTTATATTTGTCACTTTCTTTGGTTTTAATTTCTCTGACCAGGATTTTTTACTCTTTTCTTCCAATGCTTGATGTTTCCCATTCATGCAATCTAAGCACACTTTACTCAGCCTGTATCGTAGCATGTGTCACTCTGCAATGTAACAAATTGTGATGTCTTTAAACTTAAATGCTTCTGTAGGGCCTTCAGGAAAAGGTGGGAATTGTATTTTACTCATTTTGTAAACCCAGTGCCTAGTACTTTTGTACACAGTGCCCATCAACTATTCACTATGAAAAAAAATTAATAAGGGTTACTTAAAACATCTGGAAAATATAAAATATTATATGTTACTATTCCAAGAAGTGGTAATAAAGAGTACTTTTTAGAAATAAATAAAATTATTATTTATTAGATATTGCCACTCTTGGTTAATTTTAAAATAAACCCATGAAAGTACACATTCTTTTGAGTGTTCTATAGTGAATTTATAAACCTTTTCTCTTAAAGGAGATTTATAGACTTAAATTCCAACCCAAAATGAAGAGATAGATTTTTAGTGTTCAAAACTTTTTTAACATGGACAATAGGTGAGATTGACTTTGGGGGGAATGGGTGGGTGGGGAGGGGGACAGAGGGGAGCAAAAAGGGGATGGATGTAATACAACAACAATAAAATTAAATAAGAAAAAAACTTTTTTAGAAATTAAATATGCAGAGAAATTATGTCACAACTCTGGGTTAGAACACACAGATTCTGATGATAAAACAACCTAGTTAAAAAAAAAAAAAGGATTCTGAGGCTATTTTGGTGACATTACATTTTTAATGGAATTATGAAATGAGAGGAGAGCCCTGGATGGTGTGGCTCAGTTGGTTGGAGCATCATCCCCAAACTGAAATGTCCCAGATTCCACCCCTGGTTAGGACACCTACGGGAAGCAACCACTTGATGCTTCTCTCTTTCACGGATGTTTCTCTGTCTCCCTTCCTTTCTCTCTCTCTCAAAACAATGAAATAAGTAATCTTCTTTCAAACAAGAGGAGAGTCATCATTTTTTTCTTTAAAAACAATTTCGTTTATGTTCTCAGTCAAGGGTCACTATTTTTATTCCTATCTTTTTCTTTTTGTATATTGTTATTTTCTGTGCTACTTATATTTCAATTGATTTCTTCCCAATAACATATCAAATTATCACTTTTATCTTGAATAGAACATAAAGTGAAATACGGCTTTTTTATTGATTAGTATATGAGGGGAGATCCCTCAAACTGGAATTTATTTATAAAAAATTGTGTATTTATTCTTACATGTTTAAACTTCATTCTAAACTTCAACGTACTCCCCATTTGATGCAATACACCTATTGAGACATTTTTTTTCACTGCTCAAAACAGTTTTTGAACTTGTCAATTTTGATGCCTTTTAGTGCTTCCGCCATTTTTTGTTTCACTTTTTCTACAAAGGGAAAATATTTCCCTTTGAGGATATTTTTCATCTAGTCTGGGGAAAGTGGCTCAGTGTGAGATGGGGTGAATAGGGAGGGTGGGGCATGGGAGTCATACTGTTTCTGGTCAAAAACTTCTGAACACTCAAAATGGTGTGGGCAGGTACACTCATAAATCACCCTTCATGAAATGGGCAAATGCTTTGAAAGAGTCTTCAAAAAAAAAAAAAAAAAAAAATTCACTGAAACCAAATACAGCCTCTCACAACACCAGCTGGTGCACTGATACAATGGGTTCCTGGAACACTCACCTAGCTGGGGAAACCTGCACTGCAAGGGGCCTGCCATCCAGAAAATAATTCTGATTCTTTGTGTGTTCCTCTTCTTATGAAGTTTTTGAAAGGGATTTAGAGGAATCATCAATAAGAAAATGAATATTCTCTAAAATAAGTGATGTCACTCAATATATAAATTGATATCAAATATATATATATGAGCCTCTGAAAACAAAGTTAAATAAAATCCCAACTAACAAACAAAATGCTATTCCTGCCCAATTACCATAGCAGGAATTCTACCTATAGACATGTTCTGTGCATATGCCCAGAGAGTTCATTCAACCTCTTGGTGCCCTATTCTAACATGACAGAAACAAAAAGAAACTAACAAAAGAAAGGTCCCAGTTAATAAAGTAGAATAGTTTTTAAATTTGGTTTCTTCATAGAGAAAACAGTAGTTATTATACCCAAAGCAAACACAGAATTAGGACACCATACAAAACCACCATCTACGGAATAATGACTCTTGGAAATTAAAAGCAAAAAGGAAAAAGTAATTAGAAGTTCAAAAAGATAAATAGGAAAAGATTTCATAGAAAATAGAACAAAGAGTAATGGGGATGAAAAATGTAGAGTGTGTGGGGGGACAGAGGGGAGCAAAAAGGGGATGGATATAATACAACAACAGTAAAATAAAAATTAAAAAAAAAGAAAAGAAAAATGTAGAGTCTAATTTAAAATATAGAATTGATATAGGTGTAAGACTATTTTTATCTCCATGCATCTTTCTCCAGAAGCTACTGTAGGTATTATTTTTCACCAAAACAAGGGCTCAAATCATGAGAGAAGAATATATAGTATTTAGGAAACAGAAAACCTTACAATTGGCAAGAGGTGAAGGGAACCCCCAGAATAAAGATAAAAAGTAATCCCAGATATAAGTACATCAGACCTTCAGGGTGGTCAGGCCACAGAGAATCAGAACAGAGGGATCCAAAAGGGACTCTCTAAGGAAAAAAGAAAAAGAAGCTGACAATAAATTATCTAATGTGTAAAGGACATGTTGAGAGGAGATTTAAGAGTTCAAGAGTTTGGGGAAATGATAATGATAGAGTTTCAGTTAACATTTGAAGAGAGAAATACAACCACTGGGATAACTGTTTAGGGATAATTACAGTCATGTACCACTTAATGACAGGTATGCCTTTGAGCAATATGTTGTTAGGTGGTCTTGTTACTGTGCATACATCATAGAGGACACTTATACAAGCCTAGATGGTCTAGCTCACTACACACTTAGGTTACATGGTATAGCCTATTGCTCCTAGGTGACAAGTCTGTACAGTGTGTTACCGCACAAAACAACATGAGAGTTCAATCAAGCACAAGAGAAAATGATGCAATCAAGAGATGCAGTGAACAACAGGTGTATGAGGCTACTGCCACCATAACAAGGCATACTGTTCTACAGCAAATTAAAAAAAAATAGCCCTCACCTGCTTTTAAAAGATTTTATTATATTTAGATAGAGGGGTAGAGAGAGAGGTAGAGAGGGAGAGAGACATCAATGTATGGTTTCCTTTCACCTGCCTCCAGCTATGGACCTGGCTGGAGACCTGGCTTGCAATCTGCTTATGTGCCCTGGCTGGGTATTGAACCAGCGACCTTTGGGTTTGCAGGCTGGCCTCTTACCCACTGTGCCACCAGTGAGGACTATAGCAAAATTTTTATAAGTAGGAAGTATATACTCGAATCATTACAAGTGTTATATAGTAAATTCATATACCAGTAACATAGTCATTTGTCATCATCAAGTATATGTACTGTACATAATCGTATGTGCTACACTTTTATATGACTAACAGTACAGTAGCTTTGTTTCAAACAGCATTGCCACAAACATGTGAGTTGCACTATGACCTTAAACAGCTACATCACTAGGCAATGGGAATTTTTTAGCTCCTTTATAATCTTAGGAGGCCACTCTGGTATTTGTGGTTTGTTGTTGACCAAAACACCATGCTGTGGTGTATTGCTGTATTAGAATTAAGCTATATACACATTATAGTACAAGCAGAAAATGTGAGGTCTAGGGGGTCAATAGGAGAATCAAAGAATGAAGCCACTAGCCAGCCCTCCTAAAACCTTGGCACAGGGGACAAGTTGGAGATTGTAGGAAAATCTGAGAAACTAAGTACATCCAGCCCCAAAGTGAGTCCTCAAGTCAGAGGATGGGGTGTGTGGAGAGGATCATGAGAAGTTCCGTGCTGATACCCCATCTGATGATGGGCCTGAAGTCACTTTGGTCAGAAGGTCCAGCAATCTAAAAGAAGAACTGGATGAGGAGCAGAGAAAAAACAAAACAAAACAAAAAAAACAGCCTGCACCTACCAGACACTTCTGTGTTTGTCAGTCAAAGCCATCCATAAGAGGGTCTTTGAAAACTATCCTCAGTGGTTCATCTCCACATTTAAGATCCTACACAAGTTTCTCCTTTAGTCAACTCTAACCTGGAACCATATGGCCAAATGAATTATGGAAAACAATTCCCAGGTTCACCAAGTTAACAGAGCAATGCAATATAGGTAGGTAGAAGAGATCAAAAAAGCAACTAAAGAAGCACCATCCTAGATAACTATTAACTCCAGGGAAAGAAATGTTTTTTTTTTTTTTAAGAAACAACTATACATAGAACATTTCATGTTCTCATCTCAAAATAATATTTACATAATCTTCAAAAAAACTATCTGACAATTGATTTAACCATAATCATAGCTACATTGAATAAATGGAAGGAAGGAGGATGGTTGGGTGGAGAATGAAGTAGAAAGCAAAATTTAAGCTCTGACCGGTGCAATTCAGCTGGGCGGGCGTCTGAAGGGGTGCTGGTTCGATTCTTGGCCAGGGGCACATGTCTTGGTTGAGAGTTCAATGCTCAGTTACAGCACTTATAGAAGGCAGCCAATCGATATTTCTCTCTTGCAATGATGTTTCTCCCCTCTCTTTCTCTCTTCCTACCTCTCTCTCCAAAAATATATATAAATAAAACCTTAAAAAAAAAAAAAAAAAAAGAATGTCAGATTTAGGACTTTATATTCTACAATAGGAAGTCAAAATATAACAAATAAAACTGAAATTTCTTTTTTAAAAAATCAAGAAATAATAGTGTTATACATCCCCAAGTATAGAAATGTAGGGAAACAACTAAAAGAATTAAACTTGTTTTGGAGGAGGTGAGGAGAAATGGGAAAGGAAACTACTTTTAGACTGTTTCCATAAGAGAGAGAGAACCATTGGACTTTTAAAACTATGTATAGGTAATAATGTAATAACAATGAAATGTTTATAAAATAAGCACTATATTAGAAAGATAAAACTATAATACTCTATATGGGAGCTGAGTTACAGTGGCAACAAGAAATTTCTGGGGAACTTTTAAAATATAATCAGTGCAAAAGTGTCTGATCTGTACCCAAATCAGTGAAAAAATATCATTTAAAAATAGGGATTAGTAAAAGTGGTATACATAATAAAAACTCCAGATTCTTTAAGGAAAAATCACTAAATCTATCTATCTATTGATATATCTATCATTATCTATCTATCATTAAACTTTCAGGGAAATGTAACAATTTCATCCAACCAATGAGTAAAATCTATTTAGAATTTGCCAAGTTAACTGGTTGAAGGGTTTTTACTTTGTAGAACAATGGGAGAAGACCATGCTCACTTTTAGCTTAATTTTTAACATATATTTTTGTGGTTGTGTTAACAGATCATTATAAAAAATTGAATATGAATTACTTAATTGTCTTAGAGCAGTAGCAAGCATGCAACGAGCTAATAAATTGGTCATTTGTTTACAATTTTGAGGGTGACTTAATTAACACTGAACACATGTTTTAATTATTCTACACTAACCATTTAGAGAATCCTTTTCATAGAGAGAATTTCAGATATGCAAACAAATTCTTGAGACATTTGTTATTGAAATAACCACAGGTTTGGCCCAAATGTTAAGAGATTGGAGGCCAATGTTTTTAAGATAAATGCTTCAACTAATAAAATTGTTGTTTTAGGCTGAGTTGAGTCTAATGTTTAAAATACTCAAGAGAATTGTAATAAAGGATTGGGATATGCTCTGTGAAGATGGAAGTGTTTCCATTTAAGGGCACTTGAACATTCACTGAGTAGGAAGAGGGCGCTACCATAATTTTATGTAGCCTTTTCTCAACCACTTAATTAATAAACAATATGACAATAGAGGAACAATTTCAGATTGTGCACTCTGAATTCTGAGACAACATGAGCATTTTAGGATTCTACTCATCAGGTTAAACAACATTCCTAGAAACACATTACAACAGTTTTTCTTGACATCCTTGAAGATTGTATTTATGAAGACTTGGGCCCTTTAATTCCTCAAAGTTACATCCTTCTACTTTCTTACTAAAGTAAAAGTGTGAACTAGTCTGGTGGGAGAGAGATGGAGTGAGGGACAACACAACATATATTCAGAGGGAACTAAAGTATATACCTAAGATAAAGAAAAAAAAAAAGGAATAGCTGGGTGAATCCTGATGGATTTCCAGTTTATTGTTCTTAATTCTTAAGAAGCCAGTATGTATTTCCTGCCCTTAAATTGCACAGATACCCAAATATCTCCAATGTTATCCCACCCAGCAACACCCGTGCTAGAGAGATAAACCATATCAACTTTCCTGGAACTGCCCCAATTTTAGCACAGAAAGCTCTGCATTCTGGGAAACACCTCAGCTCCAGACTAAATGGGACTAATGGTCATTCTAACCTGTATGTGTTTTCCTCTTAAAAATAATGTGGTGCTAGTTTTGGGAACTGCCAACTGGGAAAGCTTTGATTAGAGCAGACACTTGAAGCCACCTGCAGCTGATGAATGTCTGTTGTATCTGAAACCTCTCTTATGCATCTTTACTTCCCTTAGTTCTACTATTTACAAGTGAGGCCATTGTGTAACTGTGGCAGGAATGTTTCCATAAGCAGGTTAATTGTAAGTATAAGAATAAGGTGGTTCAGTTGGAATGATCCATGTTGAGAGGAATTATTCTCAAAGGACCCATCATTAGAGTATGTTGCAGTTTTCAATGTCTCGTAAGTTAAAACATTAGGTCAATGAGTTGTTTCATTATAGCAGTGCAAATTTTATCAAGCAATTCACTGTATTGAAATACTGCTCATTCTCCTTGCACACATCATAATAAAAATGTTTTGCTCTTAATATGTATAGGTGATCAGGAAAGTTGTGCTTTTAAATTACGTTACTTTTCTAAAAAATTATTCCACTATTAATAGTTGCAGCTAATATAGTATAATAACTGTATGATCTGCAAGAGAGGTGGATGAATGCAAGAGATCAAGGTCATAAAATAGCTGAAGAGCTGATCACTTAACACATTGTTGGCCAGCAGTTTTATAGCAAAAGCTAATGCAAGTGCAAGCACGAGTTAGCTCCTTACAGGTCAACAATGTTAGGGTTTGAAAACACTAGTGTTTTTGTGACCAGTCAACAATGTATAAAGAGCTGACAGCAGCATCAGCCTGAACAGCAGCAGACAGACCACCCAGAGAGGCTGCCCCGCCCACCGCCGTTTGGGAGAAGAAATGATGACAGCTTCATTAAGAGTCACAGCCCTTCCCAATAAAAAGACTGTCAGCAGCTTTGCAGATGGGCTCAGCAGAGCCTCTTCCGCTATGAAACACTTATCTCACCCCTAATAGCTTCAGCTTTCTACATCTTTATTAGGGTCATCAATAAATGAAGAGCAGTGTGAGCCTAAAAAAATAATCTAATTTGGTTATCTTGTATCCCTAGAGCTCTTTTATGAGCATTTTATTTGATCTTCTTAACACATTGTGAGGGAGGCAATGAAATTGTAATTATTCTACTTTGTTGATCAGAAATCCAAAAGAAAATCTCTGTTGTCAGACTCGATAAATCCTACTGTTTTATTAACTACTGGTTAATGTTTACTGAGCAATTATATGTTAGGCACTTAACCCAGCACTTTAAATAGATGATCTCATTTACCTTCGCAGACATTTGTGCTTCTTTCTGTTAATTTTGTCTGAATTTGGGAAGGTAAAAGATGTTTGGTATTTTTCCTTTTTGTTGAATTTTTGGGGTGACACTGGTTAACAAAATTATATGTTTCAGGTGCAAAATTCCACAACACACTATTTTTTGTTTGTTTGTTTATTAAAAACTATTTATTCTTACACATTTAAACTTCAGTCACCTTCGAAGTACTCTGTATTTGATGCAATACATGTATCGAGACATCTTTTCTTTTTTCAGCTTCTCAAATCATATTAATACAAAGTTTTTTTTTTCATCATTCCAACATGCCTACGTTAATTCATTTCTTTAAAGAATTGCTCTTTTAAGTCATATGAATCGCAATATTACCAAACACATGCAAAAAGACATTTATACCCATACATATTTTTACACATATTTAAAGTACATACTAGACTTTGAAGAGTTAATACAAAACATTTAAAATATGCCAATAGCTTACATAATTATTACATTAAATGATAGTATTTTAGATATATTGTAGCAAGCTTGAGCAGTTTTTTCTTCTTTAATTCCTATTTTATTCTGGAATGCTATTTTTGTGAACTATATCACAGAAATGGTGTATTGCAGAACTAATTTTTGTGAAAGTTGTCCTAGAGATAGTGCCAAACCCATAGTAAAAAAATAAATTTGATTTTTGAGTCAGATCCTCCCCCCTCCAGTAATACAATTCAACTTTATTTTAAGCTACTGGAACTACAACTTATTCTTTTTGGAGTTTTCCATCTTAAATAGTAGATTTATTTATTTATTTATGCTGTGCACAGGTCTAACTTCTTTCAATACCTTCTGTTTTTCCTCTACATGTGTTTTATAAGTTGAAGCCTTCAGAAATAATGGCACTTGCAGTGCTCAGCTGGTCCCCAGAGTAGAAATTATTATGTCTACTAAGTTGAGGTAAAAAAAATAAAAATCCCTAGGATTTAAATAATTTTGTAGAATAGTATTCTAGCTATTTTTTAAACTTGGGGTTGACTTCCTATGTGGTCCTAAACTAACTCCTGAACTATTGAAGAGTCTGTTGAGGTAGAAATTAAGTATGTTCACATTTCAATAATAAAATTTACAATAGGATTGATTCCTTTTCCCAAGTATCCCCAGCTTGCGGGCCTTCATAACTGGAAATGTATATTTCCATGATTTAGTTGAAAGGAATCTCATCTACTTTACATTCTAAAATGAGAATATATATTGTCTATGTACACAAATCATATAGTTTAGTAGTTTGCAACTTCCATCCAAATTGGTCTTCCTCCTCAGGATCTTTTCTAACCTAAAGATTGACACACCCACAACCAGGTGGTTGCTATTTAAAACATAAATTGCTAACAAAATCTATATATTATACACCCACAAATAAGCACATATTTTATAACAGTGAGTAAGAAAGACAGCATGTCTTCTATGTAATATACATCCATTTTCTTACTTTTTTTCTTTTTTAACTGCATTTGATTTTTCTGAATTATTGTAAGTAACCTGATTTTCCCATATTGTGAAATGATTTCAATCTAAGAAAACTTAACCTGCAGCAATGCAGATAAAAGTAATATACAAAACTGTACCTTATTTAGTAAAATCTATTTATAACAAGATCACTTTAAAGCATTCATACGTTAAAGTTGGTTCTTATCCATTCAGCTGCCCTATGTCTTTTGATTGGTGCATTTAATACTTGTTGAATGTTGAATGTTGAACACTGTATGTTCACCACCCCAAGTTAAGTTCTCCTTCCATCACCATTTATCTCTCCTGGACCCTCCTCTTGCTCCCCCACACCACAATCACCACACTGTTGTCCATGCCCATGAATTTTTTCTTTTTTCTTTTTCTTTTCTTTTTTTAAAAAGAGATTTTATTTATTATTTTTAGACAGAGGGGAAGGGAGAGAGGCAGAGAGGGAGAGAGACATCAATGTATGGTTGCCTTTCATCTGCCTCCAGCCATGGACCTGGCTGGAGACGTGGCTTGCAACCTGGTTATATGCCCTGGCTGGGAATTGAACCAGCGACCTTTGGGTTCACAGCCTGGCACCTTATCCACTGTAGCACCAGCCAGACTCTTTTTCCTTATTTGCTCAATCCCTCCTCCCTCCTGATTGAGCTCCCAATACCCCCCAAAAGCTGTCAGCCTGCTGTCTATCTATGATTCTGTCTCCATTTTGCTTGTTAGTTCATTTTGTTCATTAGATTCCACATATGAGTGAAATCATATGGCATTTGTCTTTCTCTGGCTGGCTTATTTCACTTAGCATAATACTCTCAAGGTCCGTCAATGCTATTGTGAAAGCTTAAGATTTCCTTCTTGTTTTTTACAGATGAATACTATTCCATTGTGTAAATGTACCACAGCTTTTTTATCTACTCACTTACTCATGGACACTTGGGCTATTTCCAAATCTTGGTGATTGTAAACAGGGCTGCAATAAACATGGGAATGCAAATATTCTTTCAAATTAGTGTTTCAGTTTCCTTCAGATAAATTCCCAGAAGTGGAATTGCTGGGTCACAAGACAGCTCCATTTCTAACTTTTTAAGGTAACTCCATGTTGTTTTTCCATGGTGGCGGCACCAGTCTGCATTCCCACCAACAGTACATGAGGGTCCCCTTTCTTCCACATCCTCACACATACTTGCTGTTTTTGACTTATTAATGACAGCCATTCTGACAGGTGAGAGGTGATATCTCGTTATGAAATAGTTTATTCAATGAAAACAAATAAACCATTGGTCTCCAGGGACTATGCTGATTTTAAAAGGCCAACTTCAAAAGATTCAATTCCATTTTTATAGCCAATTTTTTGAAATGATAAAATTATAGAGATGGAGAAAAGATTTGTGATTGCCAGACATTAAAGATGGGGTAAGGAAATGAAAGTCAATGTGACTATAAAAGGGTGGTGTGTGATTGTAATAGTGATTACACAAAGTTTACACATGTCATACAATAGCCTAGAACTAAATACAGAAACACACACAAATCAGTGCACATATAACTATTGAAATTTGAATGTCTGAGGGATTGTGTCAAAATCTATTTCCTAGTTGTGATATTGTACTATAATTATACAAGTTGTTACCATTGGGGGAGACTGGGTTCATGGTGTATCTTTTGTTTCTTAACACTTCACAGTCAATCTACAAATATCTCTAAATAAAGTTTATCTAAAAGAAAAACACTCAAATGAAACATTCACAAATAAGTGTTGTGGTAATTGATCACTACAGGAATCTTAAAGGAAGTTCCTTAGGAAACAAAATGATACTGCACAGACACTTGGATCTAAGTATAAGAAAGAATAGTGCCAAAAATGGTAAATATATGGGTAAAGTTTTTTTTACTTCAAATTTCACTCAAGTATATTTGAATGCTTAAAGCAAAAGTAATAATGTATTATGGAATTAGTAGCTATGTAAAAGTAAAAAGTGTGATGACAATAGTACAAAGGTCAGGAGTGGGAAATGAAGATATAGTATTGCAAGACTTTTATACTCTCTGTGAAGGGAATGTAATTATTTAAAATTAGACTCTGATAAATTAAAGATGCATATTTTAAATCTAATTGCACACCAAAATCAACCAAGTAAATAAAAATATAGCTAATAAACCAATAAAGAAGATAAAATAAAATCTTCTAAAAATGTAATTAAATTAAAAAAGCAAGATGTTAAATAAAGGGAAACAAAGAGAAGATGGGGCAGAGAAAATAAATAGTTAGACTATAATGGATTTATCCCAGCATTATTAATATTTAGATAAAATATAAATGATTTAAACACTTCAAGTAAGTGTATATAAATAGCAAATTATTATGCTGTACACCTGAAACTAATATAACATTTATGCCAATTATACCTCAAAAAGCAGAAATCATCAGATAAAATAAAAAAAGAAAGACCAAACTAAGTGCTATCCAAAAAACATACTCTATACAAAGATATAGATTGGTTAAACATGAAGGAAAAGATATCTCATGCAAAACCTAAGCCAGAGAGACCTTGAGTGGCTATATTGATAAATGTAAAGTATATTTCAAAGGAAGAAATATAATCATAAATGAACAGGGATATTTTGCAATGCATGGAGATAGAGTTAATTATAATACAAATCATATATACATATATATATATGTCAGTACCAATTGACAAAAAAGCCAAAGTCACGCAATAGAGAAAAGAAAGCCTCTTCAATACATGGTACTGGGAAAATTGCATAGCCACGTGCAAATGAACAAAAAAAGTTCATAGCAGCACTATTTACAATAGCCAAGTGCTGGAAATAGCCTAAGTGCCCATCAGTGGATGAGTCGATCAAAAAACTTTGGTACATTTACACAATGGAATACTACACAGCAGAAAGAAAGAAGTTCCTACCTTTTATGACAGCATGGATGGAACTGGAGAGCATTATGCTTAGTGAAATAAGCCAGTCAGTGAAAGATAAATACATTATGATCTCACCCATTACAGGAAAATAATGAACAAAATAAGCAAGCAAAACAGAACCAAAGACATGAATACAAGGAACAGACTTCCAGTGTGCAGAGGGGAGGAGGAGGGTGAAGGGGAGAGAAGGAAGCAAAGAAGGAGCAGTTTAGCCAAGGAACTAGCATGGATGACCCATGGACGTGGACAAGTGGGATTGACTGTGGAGGGGGATGGGGAGGGTGGGGAAGAAGAAAGCAGGGGGAGAAATGGGATGAATGTAATACAACAACAATAAAATTAAATTAAATTAAATTAAAATTTAAAAAGAAACTACATTATAGTTTTCTCTATGTACAACAATTAATTTAAAATGGATCAAAGACTTAAATATAAGATTTTAAATAATAAATTGCCAAAAAAAAATAGGTACTCAACTTATGGGCTTTGGTTGTAGAGAACATTTATGAATTTGTCTGCAAAAGAAAGGGAAGTAAAGGCAAAAATAAATGAGTGGGACTACGTATATCAACTAAACAACTTTTGCACAGCAAAAGAAACCACCAACAAAACAAAAAGGCAACAGACTGAATGGGAGATGGTATGTGCAAACAACAGCTCTGACAAAGGGTTAATATCCAAAATATATAAAGAATTCTTACAACTCAACACCAAACAACAATCCAATTAAAAAATGAGCAGAGGACTTGAACAGACATTTCTCCCAAGAAGGCACGCAAAGGGCCAACAGATATATGAAAAGGTCTCAACTTCCCTAGCTATTAGGGATATACAAATCAAAACTACAATGAGGTATCACCTCACACCTGTTAGAATGGATATCATCAACAGGACAGGTAATAATACATGTTGGCAAGGTTTTGAAGAAAAAGAACTCTCATTCACTGCCGGTTGATATGTAGACTGGATCAGCCAGTATAGGAAACAATATGGTAGTTTCTCAAAATTTTAAGAATAGCCCTGGCTGGTGGGGCTCATTTGATTGGAGCATTGTCTTGTAAACTGGAAGGTCTCTGGTTTGATTCCCAGTCAGGGCACATGCAGGTTCAGTCCCAGTTGGGCCATGTGTAAGAAGCAACCAATAAATATTTCTCTGTCACATTGATGCTTTTCTGCCCTCTTTCCTCTCTCACTAAGCATGTCTTCTAATGAGAATTAAAGAAAAAAATTAAGAATAAAGTTACCGTATGACCCAGCAATCCCTTTTCTGGCTATCTACCTGAAAAACTTCAAAACATTTATTTGCAAACAGATATGCACCCATACATTTATTGCAGCATTATTCATTGTGGCCAAGACATGGAGACAACCAAAGTGTCTTTGGATAGAGAATTGCATAAAGAAAATGTGGTACATAGTATATACTATGAAATACTACTCAGCCATAACCAAAGGGGGAATACTACCATTTGCGACAACATGGATGGATCTTGAAAATATTATGCTAAGTGAAATAATATTGGTCAGAAAAAGCTATGCACCATATGATTTCACTCACTGTGGGATATAACTGAAACTCAGAGACAACCATGTGAGGGTTACCAGAGGGAAGGGGGAGGTAGTTAAGGGTAAAGAGGGCCAAACATGTGGTGATGGAAGACTTGACTGAGGTTGGTGGACACACAATGCAAAACACTTATCATGTATTGTAGAAATGTACATTGAAACCTATACGATCTTATTAACCAATTTCACCCCAATTTCACACTATATATATTGTCTGGGAAAAAATCCAGCCATTGTTAATATAATGATATAATGAGAAATATGGCATTTCTCATTATATATTGAGATGCAACCCATGGATGTAACCTGGTGCAACATGGATGTAACCTGGTAGCCAAGGAGAGTGGACTGGAATGGGCATGTGTGAACAATGACTACTTAACTCTGAGAAACTAGAGCAACTATTAGAGGTTTGTCTATAATATTAAACTTCCTACACTAAGAGTGCCTAATAAGGCCAAAAACCATCCATTATCTCTTAGTGTCAAATAAATATTACCATCTTTTATGAAGCAACCATATTGTGAAGTACTCAAATAGAATAAAGGAAAAATGAGACACAGGAAAGCCAATGTGAATAATAACAATAGAGGGGAGAGAGGGGACAGTTGGTGATGTGCAGTCATCAGAACGCTCAGATAAGTCAAGAGCTGTGAGACTGTAGTACAACATCTAGACCAGCCACTATACAAATATAATGTCTATTTTTAATATCAGCTGTTCAGAAAAGAAGGAAGAAAAAAGAAAATAGCAGAAAGATGAAACTAGGAAACTTTAGATAATGTCTCTCAAATAAAAATAATATTCTCTAAATTATTAAATTAATCGTTTTCAGTCCAGTGTTCTTATTTTGCCTCCTGACTTTTCTGTTATAGTGTTATAATATTTGTTTTGTTTTGTTTTTTAAGATAGGCGAGAATAGTATTTGTTTTTTATTTAATGATGTCAAGCCTCTTTAACTGTGTGGTAGGGTGATGTTGTGAAGTATTAATTAATATATCTGAGAATGTGATCTCTTAGTTCTTCAGCTTAGATCAAAATCTTTAATTTTGATTAGGGGAAGGAGATCTGGACAGGAAGAAAGATAATAAGCTCTTTATGCACACCTCTGAACTAGACTTTTATTCTCTTATGCCATCCCCTCTCCCTAAAGTATGCTCCATGGGTGGGGGTTGGCAAACTCCCAGCTCCCTGCTCCATCTTGGCATGGAAGAGAAGTGCAACAACAGCTGCATGATATGTCTAAGAAGGATTGAGTTTAAGTATCCACTCCTCCAAAGGTACGCCATAGCCAAACGTTTTACTATGGGAAACAGTCAGATGCGGTTCTGAGAGCTAGAAGACCTGGAGCTCCCATGGTCAGAATAAGAAAACACTTTCAGCTTATGGGAATTCAATCATCTCTGTGGCTGCAAAAATGGAGAAAGAACAATGTTGAGGAACTAGGGACTAGCTTCAATAACGTGCATATCAGAAGATGATGGATGCCTCTCCTGGCCCCACCTGAACTCCATCAGCACAACCTAGAATATCCCACAGGACTTGGGTACCACCCTAGGGAAGAGTCATAAGGGAAATTTTGAATTTACCAATGATAACTTTTATATTACTGGATTTATCTGGAAATGATCAAGATTACATTTCCTAAAAGCAGGTACAATGGGGATTTAAAGTATATATCCAATTGCTTTATAAAACTAAAGTTCTGGACATCTAAAAGCATTTCTTAAAATGTTGTGCACTTTATACCTCTACTCTGGAAAGTTGATTAAGTTATCACCTTGAAGTTATTAAGAGTGATCCATGGGTCACAATTCTAAAATATCTATCAGTTCCTATGGTGTTTTGCCTCTAATTCTCTATTTTTAAAAGCAAAGTTGGCATGTTTCCTTCTCATACAGAATAGTACCTGGTGTAAGGACACCATATGGTTCCAATTTTTCAGAGTGCTGGTTCAGTGTGTAATTTTCATCATCTGCCTTGAAGATAGGAGGGAATTTTAAATGAGTTTCCCTGGAGTTGGCATTCATTTTCCAAGCTTTTGCTTATTTGGTGTCTTATAATGTGGTAATGTATTCCTGTGACCTTGGGAGAGATGTATGTTCAAGGCAGAGGCTTATGTAGGAAAAACAATCTTTGATTTTGTTTTTTAGACTATAACATGACGCACTGACTCACCTTTGTAATATGCAAGCCCTAAATGTGCTGAGTTCGTAGGGCTGAAAAACCACTACATTGGTCCCCATGGGCACCTGTAATTAAAAGTTGTTCATGTTTAACATACAGCAGATGCTTCCATTGGCTTGGTTCGAACTGGCCCCTAGCTTGACAGGAAAAGATTTCCTTGTACAGAACGTTCCCCACCTCCATTCAAGGAGGGAGGCCAGCCAGAGGAACTGGCTGTTTATTTTGAGCCCATGTAAAAGGAGCTCCTGAGTAGGCACCTCCTGCTGTAGGCCAAGCCTGGCAAAGAGGTCATCTTTGTTTCAAGTGGCTGAGGACTTGCCTCCCCTGCTGATGATTGGGGATATTTTTAGCTCCAAGCTGAAACTTCTCATTCTTGAAATTATTTTCATTTCCACCCAAAGAGGCAAACTGCATAATTCGAGGGGAAAAAACAAAATAGGAGGCACATGCGCTAATAGGAGCCGTGTGTCTGGGTAAAAAGAAACCCAGTGAAATTGCTTCCCCTGGTGCTGACAACTTGGTCCTGGCCCCAGGGTGGTTCTAAGAGCTGTAGGCTGAAAGAATCATTCCCATGGTACGGCTCGTAATGATAATGTAAATTTCCCTTAAGTATACATGATTACAGAAAATTGCACAGAATTACAACGGACTTGGTGCTGTACTGCTTATGGAGCAATATAGATTTACCAACTTTTCTCTACATTTAAGGGAAGACAAGGTTCCAGCAAAGGATAAGGGTCTACGGCAATGTGTTAATGTAAATTAACATTCCAACTCAGGCTTGCCACACTCGTGCTGAGTGCTACCAGTGAGGCGGGGTTTTGTCATATTTATCAACTGCAGAGCCTCACTTTGAATGAAGCATTTTATAGCCTTTATTAAGTCACCAGGAGTCCTCACTGTCTATGTGCTTTCACAGCAGGTGGAAACTCTTCAAAGGTCCTCACAGTTCAAGTGTTGCAGTAAGATAAACTCTAAAGCATCTCCTCTGCCATGAACTTCTGCAACATCACGTGTCTCCTGAGGTGCTTCCCTGTCCAATCACGTATAACTGCGGATTGCGTACACGCTGAGCATCACTCCCCTCTCATATGTTTCTGAAGAACAAGCCCTGCGTTTCTCATTGAGTGGGTTTCTCATTGAGCTCAAATTCTGTACCTTCCACCCTGTATTTCTTCAATAACCATTTTTTAAGTTAAATTGAAATCAAGTGGGATGAGTTCTTATATAAAAACAGAAACACCTGTGGTATGAACTATTTAAATCATTGAAATCTTATTGTATTATTACAATGACAAGACAATCTGTCAGGTATGGCAGAGGGCAATGTGATGGGCTTGGGGAATATTTTGACAAAGCTTGCAGGGAATACCTAAAAGGACAGGAAAAGGAACTCACCTTTTCAAAAATGATAACTTTCCATTCATTCATTAAATCCTCACAGCAACTCTCTGAAGGGAAAATTTTAATTCTCGATTTACAGATGAGAACATTGAAATTCAAAGAAGTTAAATATATTTCTCTAACTCATGCAGCCTGAGCAAGCCCCATCCTGATCTCCCCAGGACACCCATATCCGAAGTGCCTCCCACCATTGCACAACATTCCTGGAAGAGGAGAGATGTCTTACCTGTGCCCATGGGCAGGAATGAGTTTCCATTTCCACCCTAATGCACTTTTCCTAAGATGCCATTAACGAAGCGGTCTTCAGAGAGAGGACTGTAAGACTGACAATCATATTCCAGCCAAGGATTCTAAGAGAATCCCACTCCCTTTTCTCCATCTATGGATGATTGACTCACATTACAAGTGATTTCTGGGAAGTCGTAGCAGCCTGTTGCTCACAGGTGCTTGACTCTTGTGTTTCCCTGTGTACTGCTTCAGGGCAATGGTGAACAACAATCCTGGGTGGTCATGGTAGTGGACAGTGGTGCTGACGTTCAGCAGAAAGCTTCTCTGTGGGTTGGATGGGACGGAGCCCTCAGGCCAAAGTAGAGGGTGGGTAAGGAGCATCCAGTAGATTATGCACAGGATCCTGCTGTAGTAAAGAAAGATGACCCCCTGGCCAAGAGCTGTGTTTTGAAAACAAATGCAGAGGAAATATTCTTCTCTGTTATTCCACACAACACATCCCATTGCTCGCCAATATATGTTCATATGAAAAATAATACAATCATAGATAACAATAATACAAGGATAAACTGTGTTTCAGGTACACGCAACTGTAAACCTACTTTTGCCCCATCCTGTACAGAGTAGTTAGAATGTTCATTTTCCAGGTACAAAAACAACAGGCCTTATGTAGTTTTACTATAATTAGCTGAAATTACGATGTCATAAGTGAATATTTATAAATATTTCTAGACCTTCCAGCTTGCTTGGTAATTAGAGTTGGGGTTCTGAAGAGAATCTGGGATCTTTGGAAGTGCTTTCCAACAGTATTTGTTATTGGTGCCATATGAAACAGAGTGTGACTGAAATGCACACTGACTTTTGCAGCGTTTGGCTTTCAGACAGCATTGCCCAGGTATGTATGAGCATTGCCAACAACTAAGTCTGTGAGTTATTTTAACTAAAATCACTAAAACTACAGATTGATTTAAAATAAGGACAAATGTGAGGTATGAAAATAAGGCCCATATATTTCCTTCACAATCACACTTTCTTACTGCATGAAGAAGCAGTGGAGGTGACCAAGTACAAGCACAGCAGATGGGAGGGTGCCTGCCTGTGAAGGACGTAGAACCCTGTGCCCCTTGGTGAATGCACACCCTCTGAGGCTTTTCCTCGTAGCATATTGAAGTTTTCAAGTTTGAGGCAACCGCTTGTGGGAAACTTACATACAATAGTAAAATTAACTTATATTCATATTTTGCCAAGAACATTTTCAAGCACAAAGGCCATTTCTCTGTGTGTATGCTTTGCTAACCATTATATGGTACTTGCAATCCTATGGTTTCTGCCTTTATTTACTTTTTTGATGTTGCTCAGTTGAGACTAGTTACTCAATAAATAGTTTTGGGATAAATAATGAAAGGGAAGAAATGAGAAAGTACAAGGAAACATCAGTATTTCAAATAGGTAGACTGGTATTCTTTTTAAGATTTTATTTCATTATTTTAGAAAGAGGGGAAGGGAGAGAGGCAGAGAGACATCAATGTATGGTTGCATTTCACCTGCCTCCAGCCACAGACCTGACTGGAGACCTGGTTTGCAAACTGGTTATGTTCCCCGGGCTGGGGAATCAAACCTGTGACCTTTGGGTTCTCAGGCCGGTGCCTTAACCACAGTGTTACCAGCCAGGGCTTAGGCTGGTATTCTTAATATTAATAGCTTAAGCTTTTCTAATTTGCAAATCAGGATTAAAACCTAAAAGCTTATTTGTAAAGTGTATGACATGACAAAAAGGAGGAAGTAACCACTAAACCCATTTTTTGAAAGTAAAGAGTTAAGGAAAAACCCTTAATGAAATTTTTTTATAGAATACCTCATTGCTTTTATTTAAAGGTAGGTTTCTTGTATCATGTGTACTAGATATTTTAAAATACTTATTATAAGATCTCAAGTTTAAAATTAAGTGCTAATTAAAATTTGACATTGTTACAACTTTTCAACTTTTCAAGGTGTTTATTATTTATAACCAATAAGTTTTAGGCAAGTAATTCTCAATTTGCTGGTTCCCTTAGACATCAAAACTGTCTCCTCATTTAAAAATCAGTGAGGGCTCCACAGTGCTTTCATTTTGTGTGGGTTCTATAATATTTAACAATAAAAAGTCAATTAAAAATTTTAAATCTTTAATTTAAAATCAAAATAAGAAATCCACTCCATATCAACATAAATAACATCTTTTTAATAAAAAATAATGTTTTAAAACAAAAATGATAGTAAGATGATTGGCATTGTTTTACAGTGTGGCAAATCTCTAATTTCTAGCTTAATAAAAGGCAGATAGATTAATATTTTCTTCTTCATTAAATCCATTGTGATGTGTTATTTGGTTGAAGTTTGTGAAGTTGGTAAAGTTATGAGGAGTATTTTACAAGATTTTCAAATCATTATGGCTATTCTTTGATACTGTACCAAAATTCAAAATGTGGTAGTTTTTTATTTTTTAATTTTTAATTTTAATTTTTAATTTAAAATGTGGTAGTTTTTAAAATGTTAGTGCAATGTGAAATCTGGACCATATTAATGACCTTTCCATACTCTATTATATTAAAATCTATTGGCCAATGAGTAATTTTTTACACATTATTTTGTATCATCATTTATTAATCATTTATAAAAGTCTGGTTTATTGAGTTACACAGATTTTCAAGAGATTGACACATTTGATTACACAACATAAAAAATCACATCTATTAGTAACTTACCTATTTCATCAGAAATTTTTCAACTACAGGAGAGCTAATAATGGTAAAATAGAGTTCATTGGCAACAAAAGTATGTGTTGTTTCCTTTCTGTGACAGGCTCACTTGTTTTTCATTTTTGAGATTGTTAACTAAATGCCTAAGTCTCAATAGTTATAATTGGTCTACAAATTGGTCTTTCAGGTAAAAACGAGGTTCTGTGAAAAAAAGATGCTGGTTCAGTCCATAATACCAAATAAACAAACAAACAAACCCCACAGAAGAGACCGCTTTTCTTATGCTCACACCCCATTTCATCAAATATCACAAAGTTTGAGGGGTTGAGATTTAACAAAATTTAAAATGTTTATTGCCCCTGGCTGGTAGCACAGTAGATAAGGCGCCGGCCTGCGAACCCAAAGGTTGCAGGTTCGATTCCCCAGCCAGGGCACATAACCAGGTTGCAAACCAGGTCTCCAGTCAGGTCTATGGCTGGAGGCAGGTGAAATGCAACCATACATTGATGTCTCTCTCCCTCTCTGCCTCTCTCCCTTCCCCTCTTTCTAAAAAATAATGAAATAAAATCTTTAAAAAAAAAATTAAAAAAAAATGTTTATTGCACCCTGGCTGGTGGCATAGTGGATAAGGCACCAGCCTGGGAACCCAAAGGTCACTGGTTCAATTCCCCAGTCAGGGCACATAACCAAGTTGCAAGCCAGGTCTCCAGCCATGTCTGTGGCTGGAGGCAGGTGAAAGGCAACCATACATTGATGTCTCTCTCCCTCTCTGTCTCTCTCCCTTCCCCTCTCTCTAAAAATAATAAATAAAATTTTAAAAACAAAATAAAATAAAATGTTTATGGCTCTATCAATGACGTTCTTCAGTGAAACTAGCTTTTTTTCTTTTGCAAGTGTGTTAACTCGAGCACCACAACTCATTTCTGGTGTCATTGCCCAAATTCATGCCAAGGCACTAGCAGTTTTATCAGTCATTGCCTTTGTAACGTCACTCTCTTTGTACATGTTGATGGAATGAAAAGACAAATCATGCCTGAGTGTGACCATGAAAACAGTTTTTAACCTTTGCAGATTCCTGAGAAGATCCCAGGAGCCTCAAAGGAGCCAGGCTACACTTTGAGAACAGCCGTTTAACAACAGTTAAATATTAAAGTGGAATAGGTACTTTCGACCAAATAGGTGTTCAGTATGTATCTTGTTAAGACAGACAAAGAAAGATATGACGCAGTCTTTGTCTTCAAGGAACTTGCCACCAGACTGGCTCTGTTGAGCTATACTTTAACTTAAAGCCATATTACCTTAAAAACACCATAATTCTCTTTAAAAAATGTTTCTTGGTTTACTGAACCATTCAGTGAAAAAAAAAAAAAATTAGGTGAACACCAATATTCGCTTGATGGGGTTTTTGAGATGCTCATAGATGTGGTTTCTAGATAGGCAGCCCCAGTATAGGTGGTACAGTGTGGTAAGTTGTGAAAGATGGGCCTGTGCAAGATATATGGAGACTCAGAGGGAGAATCCATGGGAGCTGGATTGACTGAACTCTCTGGAAATGATTCTTCTAAAGGAGAGAAGGGCTACCACTGCCAACCATTTGTTATATCCTTATCCCAGGACATCCTCTCTATTTTGACACCACCAATTATACTCATTCCTTCCCTTGATTGCTCTCCACCTGATGTTTTAGTTGTAATTTATTCTTTGTCTCAGCAATGAAAGGAACAGTGCATTTTTGTCTTTCTCGGCAACCTGATCTGGTGCACGTACAAGCACCAGACAGAATAAGTGGATTGAGCTTCCAAAACTATATTATACTTCATTGCAACCTTTCAACACAGTTCCTTTCAGAAATATTTCCTTCTCTGTAGTCTCCTAAATACCACTAAATAGCTTTGGGGCAGTGGGACACAGTTACTAACATCAACAACAAAAAATAGGTCACTGTTTGATTCTTTCCATTTCGATGTGTTAAAAATGAGGACATGTTGATTTCACATGGAAGCCGATAACAGACTATTTCAGATTATGATGTTTAATTTGGTTTTACATAATTCTAAGATTTCTGTCTTTATTGACTTTTTACATTTTTCCATCTTCCTGGTATAGTATTTAGAGACTACTGTGGATCAAGTCTGATAACAAATAGCTGTCAAGATGATTCAGGACAGTTACAACGTGAAGCATTAGAAGTTGACATTGTGTGGATGATTTTTGTGGACAGGGACTTTATTACTTATTCTAAGTAGGTGGGTACAAACATCACAAAGTCACCAATATAACTGGGCAATTTTATTTCCAGGGCCCTCAAAGAAGTTGATTCTTTAAGAGACTCAAATGTTCTTCACTGTTAAGGGGTTGTCTCTGGTTAGTTTGGAGGTATACATGGGTGGGGAAATTCCCTTGGCTGTGTCCTATCTACTTTCCATTCTGAATAAAGAGACATCTAAGATTCTGTTACTCCTGCCAGCACTTTGTATCTTGAGTCAACTATTTAAAAAAAAAAACAATACAGGCAGATAGTAGACAGATGAAATGCTTATTTCAATAACCTGAGCCAATCTTTTTCTCCTTCCTTATACATTTATAGTCCCCACCCAACAACTCCCTTTCTCCAGGGACTAGTCAAGATCATTCACAGAAAAACAAAACTCTCAAATGTTGAGTTTGGCTTATTCTGCTGTTGAGAAGGCACGACAATTTTATTCCTAAAATGAAAGAGACAGGCTTTATAAGCCAGAACACACAAGGGAAATCCACTTTCCTTGAAAAGTCTGGCATTTTTAACTGGCACTTAAAGAAGTTCTACAAGAGGTCTACTTTCTATTTCCACACAATGTCAGAGAAGTGTAAAGTGAGTTCAAAGCCATAACTGTATGGAACAGAAATGAAGATTATGCACCCATCTTGTCCACTGCTCAGATGTTCTTGAGAACTCTTCTGCTTACCTGGTATTCTCTCTGCATTAGAACTGGTGGAAGGTACTACATATTTTTGAGACAACCCAACACAAACTTATAGACCTTTATCTTTATATGTTACTTGAAAAGATGGTTGATTCCTCTTATCTATCAACACCAACATTTATTCCTCTAGAAAATTTTATCACATCTTATTTTGCAACCTGACACTGCTATGAGGTTTTCTCCAACTTGATTTGGTAGATTGTAACACATTTAAAAAGGAAAAAAATAGATACTAATAATCTATCTTGCATTTTTATAGCACTTCAAAGATTATTGAAATGTTCTGAACATATTGAATCATAAAAAATTTCTCAAACCATCATTAATGTTTTTTTTTTTTTTGTCTGCAAAATGTTGGTGATATTTGATAAAGCAACCTCTCTATCTATGCAATCCAATCTTTTTATCTTGGCCTGAAAAATATGCCAAATAGTTTATTAGCATGTTGTACAAAATAACATATATAGAGAGATCTTTTATGGAAAGCCACATAAGACAAGACAGTACCCCCCAAAAAAATGTACATTAACCATCTGTCATTTAATGTTTTGGAACAATGACCAAAATCAAAATAACAGAAATGTAAAAACGAAATCAGAGTGGTGGGCATTTGCACTGAGAGGCTAAGATTATTTGTTGGATAACTGAGGTAATTATTCTTGCTAGCATCCTTTTGCAAGAGTACTAAATCTCAAATTATCAAGAGTCAAATCTCAAATTATTAAAACTTTTTAATTCTGTGTGGATACTTGATTGTAGTAGTGCCTGAATAGCACCAATGCACCTGGTTGAGAAGGGAGCATTTTAGTGTCAAGCAACTAGTTTGATTGATGTTCCTTAAGTGACTTGACTAACTTGGCTTGTTGTTGTTTAGCCAGCTTCTTTTTTCATGTAGGCACAGCTCTAGGAGAGAAAACAGTTGTGCTTATTTCCTTTGGCACTTATCATGCAACTAAGTTCCCATAGTCAAGTTCTTCAGTAAGAGAACAGCTAATAAATCTAACCTGAAGGCTCTTCTCAGGATACCAATTATATCTGAGTGTTTAAATCTAGTTTTTATCTACTCAGTTGACAGCAAACTTAGGCTTTTCTTTTATACAATTTATAAATTTCTACTGTTCTTGACTACAGATGGTTAGGACTTGGTTCTCACTAAAACTTCAAAGTCTGAAAAATAAAATAAAATTTCAAGGAATTAAATATTCACTATTTGACTGGTTTGATTGGTTGCTTTTAAAATCTAATTTACCCTTCTTTAACTGTCTAGAAAAGGTTTCTGAGAATCTTTCTGATTGATTCTCTAACCTATTAGATCAACACAGAAGCCAACTTTTCATTCTAAATAGGTGTTGTAACAGAGTAACCTTTCTTTTATCTTGATGTCCCCAAAGAAAGAAGGGGCAAACTCAAGCTGGACAAAGCTCTTCATGTTGGAGTCAGAGTCATGTACATGCAACACACACACACACACACACACACACACACACACACACACACATATATATATATATATATTATATTATATTATATATATAATCCTGAGAAGTAAAATTTGTACTTGTGAGGTTCTCTGCTTTCTATCATCACAATGATAATACTATAGAATATAGAATATTCTATTGGCATAGTGATTCTACAAAATATCAATTTCCTCTATCCATACAATAAGAAAACAATTCCATATATGAGCCTACCAGTTCTTTCAATGGAAAGGCCAAGTGGCTTGGATAAAACAAGATCTTAGTTGAACCTGTGCCTTAAACTGAAATTGAACCCAAATCTTGTTTGAGGTTCAAAAAGTTGAGTTAACTTTTTCCCCTTTATTTTAATTTTTGTGCATCTCTGCACTTCCTGATTTTGGTTAGGAATAGAAACCAAAATACCGCAAGAAAAGCTATTCTTGTTGAATTTCCAGCCTTTCAAAGCCAAAAGCACTAGAAATCTCATGAAGAAAACAGTTCCCACCTAATTTCTAGCCCCAAAAGGTTGAGATAAGTTTGAATAAACTTTGGATAATTTGCATCTATTACTTGAAGGACATCTAAGAAAGGCAGTGATAAAAAGCTCTAAGGTAGAAAGTGGCAAGGAAATAAGATGACAACAAATTGGACATTTCTTCAAACTAAACTAAGGACATAATAACACCAGGCTTTATTTACTTCATGGAAAAAAAGAACACAACAACCATATCATAAATTTTGGATGAAAAATTTGTACTCAGCATTCTAAATTGCATTACCACTTATAAAATAGTCTTCACAGTTAGAATATTATCTTTAAACTATTTAAAATGTAATCACCAAAAGCTGTTTTAAAATAAGTTCACTTGTTACCTCATCAAAGATCTGTGGGAATAAGTTATTGTGTATAATTATAATGTTTCTCCAGCTTAATTGTATAATTGTCCACTGGTTCATTCAATGCTATGTGCTCCCTACTTTTGCTCAACAAGTGTTGATTGAGTACTTACTATGTATGAAGTGACGAATGAAGTGCCAGGGAACTGATGATGAGTAAGACTTCCTTTCTCTGGAGGATTCATCATGTGGTAGGGGAGAGGGGCAAGTTAACTAGCAGGATCTAACAGAGTTTGCTAAGGGCTGTAATAGACACAGGCAGGTTGGATGTGGGATACTTTCGAGAAGGTCCCTAACTTGGCCAGGGTGCTCCTGTCAGATCTGCTGAAGGGACAGAGGTCTCAAGGAGGATGCAGTGAGCAGGATTAAGAACGCTTTCTCAGCATCAAAGTCTTCACTCTCTCACTGTTCCAGGAGTAACTTGTCTGAATCAGGATTCAGTGGGCAGCACAAAAAGTCAAAATAGGAACGATGGGATTGTGAAGGCAAAACAGAAGCTCAAAACTCCAGATAGGAGACTGGGAAGAGCCAGGGTGAGGCTGGGAAGATGGAGACCCAGTGTTAGGAGCATCTGGGTGGATTCTGGGGAGGGAGGCAGTTCCTGAGCTAAGGGAGATTGACCTAGGGACAGAGGTCCAGCTTCCCTTTGGACTCTGAAGGAACAGGGTTGTTATTATGGTTATTGATATTATTATTTAATGCAGGTTAGGGTTACAGAAAACTACAGGTTTTGGAGTCAGACAGACACAATTTTAATTCCTGGCTCCACATCTTATAAGTTCTGTGGCTTTGGATGATTTACTTAACTTCACTTAACCTCTGTGTAGTGGGGAGGATGATATCTTGTCCTGGGGTTAATGAAAGAATCAAATGGGATCTGTTATGCGAGTGGGCCTGTATGCTCTCCAGGAAATAGCAATGCCAGTAAATGATCATTTCCTTCTCTCTTCTTCCAAGGCCCACCCTGTGGCTTTTGCACAGAATTTCCCTCTGAGAGCAGAGTAACCCACTTATCTACTCTCTAGCCATCTCTCCTGAGGAGGAGAATTTCCTCTCTTTTTTCATTGTAGCATGTTCTCTTGGGGATTCACAGTTGTTTCCATTTCCCCACACACCACTTTAGAAATGAGAAAACAGGCTTAGGCAGGTTCACTACTTTGCCCAAGGGTACAGCTGTTAATTACTGTGTTAACTTCAGACCTGAGCTGATGTGAGGAAGCCTGTGTTCTTTTCAGTCATTCTCTCCCTGTCTCTGTATGCCCTGTAAGAGGTACACTTATTGGGAAACTGATTTTTGTATTTTGGTGTCTGTGCAGCAAACCAGACTCCAGGATCACTCATACTGAGAGGTCCCAGTTTGGGAAAGGTTTCCATACGTTTTTGTATCCTGCTAAAGAAATGAAAACAGGATAAAGAAAATCTTCATAATCTTTACTAACAACCAGGAGGGTTGCGAGCTAAGCAATTCCCTACTTTCTTAGGCAAGTGAGTACTTCTTTCAAGATAAATGCATATCTGTTTAAAGATATTCTATATAGGCTCATTCAAGTATTAAAAATATGCAAGGCAAACAATCCAACATTCAATATTCTTGCCAAAAACAAGAAGAAAAAAAAAGGCTCACCCTCAATACAGACAGCTCATATGTTGGCCACCAGGGCAGATCTAAAATTCAAGTCTGGCTGAATTCATTGCATGATTTGCAGTTTTTGCCCTGAATTTGTTAGGTCATTTATGGAGAAAGAGAGAAATTTTCATCAATATCACCAGCGTTTGCTGTTTTCTTCTTACAGTGGATGTGTACATTGTCCAAGGAAAAACATTTCGATTCTCTATGATTTTGTGGCTAAGAGGTGGCCACGATAGAGACATATCCTTAAACAAATGGCATGGCATGTATCTTTATTCTTCTTTACATCTTAGTATTGCTTAGATTTTTTACATTGAACTTTCTCTTCTGAAAGAACTCATTCTCTCTTGCTAAAAAACCCTTCTAAGGAAGGACGCACTAGTAGCTGTCTATTTGCCAGAAACTGAAGTTTCAGGTTTCTCCAGGGGAAGGTAACCACAAATGCCACTCACCAGTCTGAATTAAAGTACTCATCTATAGCTGGTGTTTGAGGTTGAGCCATATGCAAATAGAATTAGGGCCAGCCTTTCCCAAGATGACTCAAGAGAACTGCCCTGAGATCTGCACCAGGCAGAGACTCTCATCTACAGTGGCCTTCCTTGGTTTTGTGGTATCCCAAGCAGAGTGTTTTGTGGATAGAGGGGAGATGATGAAAGAGTTAGGAGAGGAAATTGCTCTATGAAGCTTCAGATCTCCACATTCTTTTCTCCTGCCACGTTGGCCTATTTTGACCTGACTTAAAACAATGGTTGCTCATTTACAGAGAATAATAGTGAAAGGTAACTGTTGTAGGTTGACCTATGTGCCTTTAAAATTCACATATTGCGGTCTTTAAGGTCCAGTACCTCAAAATGTGACCTTATTTGGAGGAAAGCTCTTTATAAAGGTAATTAAGTTGAAGTGAGGTTAGGATAGTCCCTAGTCTAGTCTGGCTGGTATCCTTATAAAAGGGGGAATTTGGGCACAGAAATAGGCACAGAGGGAAGATAGTGTGTAGACAGAGAGAATACACATCTGCAAGCCAAGGAGAGGGGTATGGAACATTCTTCCTCACAACCCTCAGAAGGAGCCAGTTCTGCCAACATCTTGATCTCGGACTTCTCATTTGAGAAGATAAACTTCTGTTGTTTGATCTACTTGGCTTGTAATGCTTTGTTATGCCAACCCTAACAAACAAATGCAGTATCATCTGCTGCACAATTATTACAATGAGTTCAGTGCCATCTTACTTGCTTCACATATATTACTTTCCCTAGTTATCATCAAACCTTTAAGATGTGTTGCTTGTTGCTAACGCAATTTGCAGGTGAAGAAACTGGTGCTCAGAAAAGCTAAGTATTTACCCAAGGTCACATATTGGAACTGGCAAACCTGGGCATGTCTCCGTTGCACCTGCCTGATACAGAGTCTCTGCAACAGAGAGCTAGGAGTAATATGGACTATTGGCAATCAGTTTCTCTTGAAGAGAAACCGTAGCTCTAGACTGAAAGCTGTGGGGAGAGGGAGCCCCGTGCTCTTGATAGAACCCACCTGGAGTAGAGCTACTAATGAGGTTGAGCCGAGGGAGGGGAGGGGCAGGTTGTGGCTCAAATGCCACAGACTCTTCCTGTCCTTATCAAGAGTTAGTGAAATTTCTTGAAGAAATTGTTCTCCATTTGCTCTATACCCTTAGGACACTCTTCAGAAACTTTAAATCATTATTTTTATGATTTTCACCAGTTATGGTTATTTTGATGGGAAGGGGATCCACTGAGCTCCTTATGCTTTATAATAATGCCTTTCTGGACTGTTATTCTTTTTAGAATCATGTTATGTTGGCTTAATTAACCATGTATTCCACAGTGTTTGCTCTAATGACAATCAGTCTTAGTTGCACAATGGAATTAACTGGGAATTAGAAAAAATAAGACACTGATGCTTTGGGTTCACCCCAGATTTGTTTGTGGTACAGTATAGGAGTCAAATTGAAAAATAAATTCTTCAGGTTATTTTTATGTGTGTAAGATTGAGGAGTCCTTTTCTGAATGTTTTTTATCCCTCTTTTGCATGGGCTCGCTTGCTTTTTCTTCTTTTATTGTGTTTTTTTTCTACTTGGTATCCCTGCTTCTCTGATGTCTCTATTTAGTGTAACTTTATTTCTGTGACTATGGGGAAAATAGACATTTCCTGAATAAATATTCAGGATTATTCAAGAAATACTCTGGACTTTTCTGGTCAAGTGTCCATATCCTGGAATGGAGGATCTTATTCAATATGGACATGACCAACTATTCATGGTCTTCCTGCTGCAAGTGCTTACACTGTCCTATTCAGGAAACATTTCCGTTGACTACTGCTTGGCATGAGTCAGGTCAGAGGGCAGGTGTATCTGCCCAGGTATGTTGATGGTTTCCACACAGACTATAGTTCTAAATATGCATGTAGAATTCACAGAATGTCTCCTATGATTTTTATTTTAACTTTTTTCATATTTAAACTCTAAGCTGTAGTTATTTAATGAATCTTATCATATGTGCCTTTTAATTGTTCAGAGAGTTCCTCCAAACTTCTGGACTGTTATTGAACTTCTGTGTTCTAAAGCAGTTGTGGATTTATTCGTTTAGAAAAACTATCTTCTCAGCTTTTTCTAAAGATTTGAAGTGAGACAAGCAGGTAGGAATATATGCTACACAATTTTACCTCTTTCTAATAGCATGCTCATATATATACTACACAAAGTATTTTCCTACACATAATCTTATTTGCACATGAGAGAATGAAAGATCTTTAGAAGTTAAGTAGTTTGCCTTTGGTCCTGCTGCTCATTTGGTGGCATAATGGAGATATGGGGTTGACATCACCTGAATGAAGTTTAGCATCTTCACACCACATTGCCTTATAAATATTTTCAAATAATTTACACTTTCCACAAAAGTTTGAAAAAATTTGTTGTTGATTCTTTTTTTTTCTCTCTTAAATCTCTGAGCAATCTGATACAGGCTAATCATTACTCTAACATGCTTTATACAGATAGGCTTATTTGGTAACTATTTTTTAACTGAACAAATTCAGTTAAGATGGAAAATCAGTGAACATTTGAAAGCCAGGTGCCTTTAATTTCTTTGGATTGTGAGAACAGGCAACAATAAAAGTCCGTCTCTAGGAAAGGCGTTCCTTAAGAGTATAAAGATATATCCATCTGCTTGAATGTACAGTGACTATTGCCCTCATCTATTGGTTGGTTAAAAAATATGAAACAAGCAGGTATATTACAATGTGAAAAGGTAGATGTTTGTTAGACAGTTATATACTTCAAATGACAAAAGATAGGGATTACCCTATATGGTTAAGAAGCATATTTTCAGTCCCTTTTATTTTTTCAGGGGGGCAGGGAGAAAAATGAAAGACTAGGCAAACTAGAAGAGAAGATACAGAAGTCTACTACAGATAGAACAATTGTTACTTTTGAAATTCAAACTCTCCTTAGAGTTTACAGTTTAAAGCAAAATTGACTGAAACAATAACAACTTTGGTTAAAAACAAGTGGTGATTCAGTTTTAAGTGCTGAGCAAAATTCCACTTCAACTCTCCTGAGACCAAGCTTAGCCATGTGATATAGTTTGGGTATATTAGAAATCTGATCAATATAGAGAGTTTAACTTTCTCTATCCCACCGCATCTTTGGACAAAGAGGGATGGGGGTGAGGATGGTGAGAAATGGAGGTTTAGCCAGAGCTTTATGGCAAATAAAAAGTTCAAATAGCTTTTGAATCTTTTTATAAAGCCTCGGATTGAATTTTGTTTGTCAAGGTCATGAGAAGTATTTGTCTTTTTATTGTTACTCGGAATCTGTCAGTGGAAAGTTGGAGCAGATAGAAGCCTCCTTTAATAGCCCATATCACACAATTGTAAGTTAACTATTTAGGCATTGTGTCTTCTAAGTTATGACATTTCAATACAAAATACCTCTGTCCAAAGTTTTTATTCTTCCAGACTCAGAAATAAATAGGGCTAAGTACTTGGGAAAAAATCATAAACTAAATGAAATTAAATTGGTCTTTCATGTGTTCAGTTAAATTTTCTATATTTAGCCACTCAGTGTGCTTGATGTTTTCCATTTGCTCCACAAGATCTTCACTCCACTCTTTTCAACTTTCTCTGGGTCCAGGAGATTGACATAGCTGGAACTCATCAGCTGAAATTCTTCTTTATTCTTTGACTTTCCCTTACATTTGGCCAATGATAGTCATTGGCAAGAGGTCAGAAGGTAGGAGATGTCTAAAATATTTTCCCTTCAACCAAGTCTCTTCTTGGCCAAGGGTTGGCGGCATTCCCCTAATGAAGGCATTATTTCAGTCTTAGCTATCATCACAGCTCTATCTGGAATTCCCTGACCTTTTCAGGGCTACAGGCCTCCTCAGGTTGGGAGTCTCTTGGTGTTTCCCTTCATATTCTTTTCTTTAGACCCAACCTCATCCCTGTGGAAAGTCTTGACATTAAACTCTACTCAATGACTCTATGTGAGTGGGTCATTTAGTTCCTGTCAGGCTTGGATATAATATACCACCTAAATGGTATCTTGACCTGCAGATATAAAAAGTAAGCCAGTATTGGTTGCACTGTTATTAGAAACTATCTCTTACCATTCACCCTCTATTTTGTAATTATTCAATAACACACAAACATACACACACACACACACACACACACACACACACACACAATGGTTTCAGAATAGTTATTAGCTCATAGTCCTGTGGGAGTATAATGCTTGTGTATAGTTTCTTTCACCTTTAGGCTTACAATCTTCATTTATTGAAGCAACTTAAGTCTTGCAAAGTTTAACCAATCTTGTACATTTTTATTTCATTTAAAAAATATTATGGGTGCCAACTCTGAGTCAGGCATGAAATCTAGTGGGAGAGATAAACTAGTCCATCTAGCCCTTATTTCATGACTAATTCATTCCCCAAAATGCTGCCATTAAGTCTAAAGTTGCTAAATGAAGAAACCATTTCCATTTGTTCCCTTTAATCCAAAATGCACTATTTTCACAAATAGAAAAGCATTATTTGAAAATTTAAACAAGTTTATATAAGTAAACATTTTATGTAAATAAGTTTATATTAACTTTGACAGTAAACAAGTGAAGTTTGTATAGAAAGTATAATGTTGTGCCCTGGCTGATAGCACAGGGGATAAGGTGCTAGCCTGTGAACCAAAGGCCACTGATTCGATTCCCAGCCAGGGCACATAACCAGTTTGCAAGCCAGGTCTCCAGCCAGGTCCATAGCTGGAGGCAGATGAAAGGCAACCATACGTTGATGTGTCTCTTCCTCTCTACCTCTCTCCATTCCCCTTTCTCTGAAAATAATAAATAAAATATTTTTGAAAAAAAAAAGAGAAAGTTTAATGTTGTAAAGATTGATTGTCCTTGTCAAAGTAAAAAGGAAACACCTGATGGCATGCAGTGCTGGTATGAAGGATCACAAGGAGTCAGTCCAGGAAGATACCATAGAGCCCGATGATCCTCTATCATGCATTCTTATTTTATGGATAGTTAAAATCTTCAAAATTTAATCTCTCTACACAATATTTTTTACCAAATTCTTCAACTTTTGAATGATTACAATTTTCTTGCATTCGAATCACAATTAATATTATACCATAGGAAATTACCTTTAGGGAAAAATGAAGGCAAACCATGAGAGTATATCAAAAACATATAGCAATAGCTCTTGCACACAACAGACTGAAGAGTCCTGGAAGATGATGCTTCTTTACTTTTTCTTTAGGTATTATTCAAATAACAAAAATTAATCATTTTAAAGTGAACAATTTAGTGGCATTTAGTACATTCACAATATTGTATAATCACTACCTTTTTCTAGTTCTAAAACATTTCATCATTCTAAATGGAAACCCTGCATTCATTAGGCAGTTACTTCCCATTCCTTCCTCCTCCTTAGCTTCTGGCAGCCACTAATCTGTTTTCTGTCCCTGTAGATTTACCTATTATGCACATTTCATAGCATAAATGGTATCATATAATAGGCAATGTTTTTGCATCTGGCATCTTTAATTTAGTATCATAGTTTTGAGATTCATCCATGTTTCACTGTATATCAGTTCTTCATTCCTTTTCATAGACAAATAATATCCCACTGTATATATTATACACCACAATTTGTTTATTTATTCATCCATTGATGGACATTTGGGCTGTTTTCCCTTTTTGGCTATTGTGAATACTTATGCTATGAACATGCATGTACATGTATTTGTCCAAATATCTGTTTTCAACTCTTTGGGGTATACACCCAGGAGTAGAATTTCTGGCTCATATGGTAATTCTATCTTTAACTTTTTGAGGAATTGCCAAATTGTTTTCCAGAGTGGCTGAGCCATTTTACATTTCTGCCAGCAATGCACAAGCATTCCAATTTCTCCACATCTTTGCTAGCACTTATTATTTTTCATTATAGCCATCCTAGTGGATGTGGAGGTATTTTATTATAGTTTCATTAGCAATTCCTCCAATGACTAATAATGTTGAGCAATTTTTTTTTTAATTTTTTAAAGATTTTTATTTCATTATTTTTAGAAAGAGGGGAAGGGAGAGAGGCAGAGAGGGAGAGAGACATCAATGTATGGTTGTGTTTCACCTGCCTCCAGCCACAGACCTGACTGGAGACCTGGTTTGCAACCTGATTATGTGCCCTGGCTGGGGAATCGAACCTGCGACCTTTGGGTTCGCAGGCCGGCACCTTACCCTGTTGAGCAATTTTTAATGTGATTGTTGGCCATTTTTGTATCTTCCTTGGAGAAATGCTTATTTGAGAACTGTTTTAGCCCATTCAGGCTGCTATAACAAAAATGCCATAAATTGGGTGGCTTCTAAATAACAAACATTTATTTCTCACAATTCTAGAGGCCATGAAGTTTAAGATCATGGTGCCAGGAGATTTGGTGTCTGATGAGAGTAACCTCACATGGTAGAAGGGGTGAGGGCATTATCTGGAACCTCTTATATGAGAGCGCTAAGCCCTCATGACTTAAGTATTTCCCAAAAGCCTCAACTTCTAATGTTATTACCTTGGGAGTTAAGATTTCAAAAGTATTTTCAAATATTTTTTCCCATTCTGTAGGTTATCTTATCAATTTCTTGGTAGTGATCTTTCATATACTTGAGGGTCAGGTAAGATTGCTTAGAGACCCTCATGCTAGGTGAGACCTGAAACAAGAAAGAATTAGCCAGAAAAGAAAGAGTTGGTTGGGGATAGTCATGAGCAAAGCGTTCCAAGAAGAGAAAACAGCATATTAAAAGCCCAGGAGTAAGAGATCATGGAATAATCAAGTTAATAGAAACCATTTAGTATATCTGGAAAGGATGACAGTCAATGGACTAAAAGGGTCTATCAAGTCAGGTTAAAAACTTTAATATTTTATGCCAAAGGCAATAAGGATCCAACAAAATATTTTGAAAAGAGAAACAACATGATCAAGATTGACATATAGGGGGGAGGGGGAGGGGGGAGG
>PVIW01002110.1:0-240049 GCA_004026585.1 Noctilio leporinus
GTCTTTTACCTCCTTAGTTAAGTTGATTCCTAGGTACTTTATTTTTCTTGTTGCTATGGTAAATGGGATTTGTTTTTTCGCTTCTATTTCTGTTGTTTCATTATTGGTATACAAAAATGCTTTTGATTTCTGGATATTGACTTTATACCCAGCTATTTTGCTAAATTTGCTTATTAGGTTGAGTAAGTTTTTGGTGGAGTCAATCGGGTTTTGTATGTACGCTATCATATCATCTGCAAATAATGACAGTTTGACTTCCTCCTTTCCAATTTGGATACCTTTGATTCCTTTTTCCTCTCTGATGGCTATAGCTAGAACTTCCAAGACAATGTTGAATAGAAGTGGAGAAAGTGGACAGCCTTGTCTCGTTCCTGATCTTAGGGAGAAAGCTTTCAGTTTTTGTCCATTAAGTATGTTGTTGGCTTCAGGTTTCTCATAGATGGCCTTTATGATGTTGAGGTATGGTCCCCCTATTCCCATTTTGCTGAGGGTTTTTATCATAAATGGTTGCTGCACTTTATCAAATGCTTTTTCAGCATCTATTGATATGATCATATGGTTTTTATCTTTCAATTTGTTGATGTGGTGTATTACATTTATTGATTTACGAATGCTGTACCATCCTTGCATCCCTGGGATGAAACCCACTTGATCATGGCGTATGATCTTTATAATATACTGCTGAATCTGATTGGCCAATATTTTGTTGAGAATCTTAGCATCTATGTTCATCAGAGATATTGGCCTGTAGCTTTCTTTTTTAGTTGTATCTTGCCCTGGTTTTGGGATTAGAATAATATTGGCCTCATAGAAAGAGTTTGGGAGTCTTCTCTCTTCCTGAATTTTTTCGTATAGTTTGAGGAGGATAGGAGTTAGTTCTTCTTTAAATGTTTGATAAAATAACCAGGAAAATGTTTTAATTATGTTCAAGCCTTTAGGTCATTTGAAGGGCTCCTTCCTTTGTTTATTTTTCAAACAGTTAACATATAAAAGAGAAAATTAAAGTCACCATAATTCCAAAAGAGAAAAAAAGTCACCATAATCATAGCACTCAGAGAGATCATTTTAATAACACTCTTGGTTGACAATGTTAAGAATACTTGGTACTGATTTAATCCCAAAACTAAAAGATGTTTATGAAAATCCAGTCTATCTTCCTGCCTTCAGACAGGATAAGGAATAAATAAGTCAGAGGAGAATGCTTCTTCCAATAAAAAACATTTTTCTCAAAGAATGTTTATAAATTTAGGAAATATATGTACATTGGTGGTGTGAATCAATTAAAGTATAAATATTAGGTATTAAGATCCTTTTAATGTAAATGTCACTGGTATCGCCCTGGCTGGTATGGCTCAGTTGGTTGGAACATCATCTGGTAACCAAAAGGTTACAACCTCAATTCCCAATCAAGGTACATACCTAAGTTGCAGGTTCTATCCCTGGTCCAGGTGCATATGATCCCAGGACCAGGCATGTATAAGAGGCAACCGGTCGATGCTTCTCTCTCCAATGGATGATTCTCTTTCTCCCTTCCTCTCTCTAAAAGCAATGAAAAAATGTCCCCAGGAAAGGATAAAAAAAAAGTCACTAGTATCATTTCATAGTTTCAAATAAGTACTGTAGCATCATAATGGAGATATAGGAAGGAAATAGTATGTTAAGACTTCAAAAAGAAGGGCCCCCATCATTAGGAACATACACAAGCCAAATCATAAAATTGTAACCCACATTAGAATGTATGCTTTGTGTGGGCAGGCATATTTATTTTATTCATTCGTGTCTCTCAACTACCTAGAACAGTACCTAATACCGCACAGTAGGTGATCAATAAGTATTTGTTAAATGAATAAATGTGCAGAAGAAAAACAGTTTACAAATCAGATTAAGAGAAAAGAACTATTGAGAAGGGTTCAAGAAAAGAATTACAAGGAAAACTAGAAAATATCTTAAACTGAATGAAAGTACATCATCTTGTAAAATCAAAGCAAACTAAACATATGTAGAAGAAGAAACAATGAATGGAAATTAAGCAAAAAGAAAATGGAAAAAAAAATGAAGTCAATGAAACCAATTGCTTGTTCTTTGAATAAAATAAAGTTGATCTAGAAAAAATTAAAACATGAATTGCCAACATTAACAAAAAAAGAGAAAATATTGCTTCAGATGCTACAGACATTTAAAGAGTAAGGGAATACTACAAGTGAGCACCTTTATGCCAATATATTTGACAATTTAGACGAAATGATTAATTTCCCTAAAAGACAAATATTTCCAAAACAGAAAACACAAATAGCTTTAGATCTGTTCATGAAATTGAATTTTTAATGAAGAATTATTTTAAAAAATATTCAGCCCTGGCTGGCAGCACAGTGGATAAGGTGCCGGCCTGCAAACCCAAAGGTTGCTGGTTCAATTCCCAACCAGGGCACATAACCAGGTTGCAAGCCAGGTCTCCAGCTGGGTCTGTAGCTGGAGGCAGGTGAAAGGCAGCCATACATGGATGTTTCTCTCCCTCTCTACCTCTCTCCCTTCTGCTCTCTCTGAAAACCATAAATAAAATCTTAACACACACACACACACATAATTCAAGGCCTCAGCAGCTTAATTGGTTAACAAATGTTTAAGGAATGACACCAATCCTACACAAACTCTTTCAGAAAACAGAGGGATAAATACTTCCTAGCTAATTAATTTTATTAGGTCATTATTAATCTGATAAAGTCAAAGACATTACAAAACAAAAAACAAACAAAAAACTACAGACCAATATTACTCATGAAGTTAGGATGCCAAAATCCTTAAAAGGAACAACTAAAAATAGAAAAACTAATTCAGCACTATAGAGATAGGATAATATGCCATGACCAAATGAGCTTTCAAAATTAACCTTTAGCAGTTTCTTTTCAATCATAAAAGGACTGAGTTTTATTAATTCCATTTGATAAGGAGAGTAAATGGCAACAGAGAACTCTTAGTGTGTTTATCCAGACATATTACTAAGCCAGCTGAAAACTTTTGATAGGCTGGTCCAGGCCCTCTCTCCACAGGACACTGGCAATCACAAATCTAGATCTTTTGTTCCCCTTTCCCAAGAAAACAAACTATTCTATTTTTGTTAACAAACTTTTTATTTTTTATTTTTCTAGAATTAATTCAATCAGCCACCTCTTGATGAGACAGGAACACACACCTACGTCTCGATTGGACTTGATCTTTCCAATTGCCAAGACAAACTTGCAACCTGTCTCCTGGGATTTGCTATGGTCTTAATATTTGTATCCCTGCAAATTAGAATATGTTGAAATCCTAATCCTTCAAGTGATGGTATTAGGAAATGGGGCCCTTCAGAGGTCATTAGGTATAGACAGTGGAACCTCAGATGAATGACTATTTTTATTTATTTTATTTTATTTTTTAAAATATTATATTTATTATTTTTTAGAGAGAGGGGAAAGGAAAGAGGCAGAGAGGGAGAGAGACATCAATGTAAGGTTGCCTTTCACCTGCTTCCAGCTATGGACATGGCTGGAGACTTGGCTTGCAACCTGGTTATGTGCCCTGGCTGGGATTTGAACCAACAACCTTTGGGTTTGCAGGCTGGCACCTTATCCACTGTGCCACCAGCCAGGGCCTATTTTTTTAATTAAAACAATTTTTTTATTATTGTTCTATTACAGTTGTCTCAATTTTTCCCCCGTTGTTCTCCACTGCCCCACCTCTCCCCACACTGTTTCCACAGTCAACTCTGGCCATGTTGTCCATGTCCATGAGTCATTTATACCTCTTCTTTTATTAGACCCTTCCCTTTCATTCCCTCCTTTATCTACCTACCCCCTCCCATCTAGTCACTGTGAGTCCGTTCCTTGTTTCCATGTCTCAGGTTCTATTTTGCACATTTGTTTATTTTGATCATTAGGTTCCTCCTATAGGTGAGGTCATATGGTATTTGTCTTTCTCTGCCTTGCTTATTTCACTAAGCATAATAGTCTCCAATTCCATCCATGCTATCTGGAAAGATAAGAGTTTTTTTCTTTCTGCTATGTAGTATTCCATTTTACATATTCCAGAGCACTAGCTCGCCCCTTCCACCAAATGAGAATACAATGAGAAGTGTGCCACTCAAAGAAGGGCCCTCACCTGACCATGCTGGCACCCTGACCCTTGGACATCCAGCCTCCAGACTGTGAGAAATAAATTTCAGCTGGTTATGAGCCATCCAGTCTAGGGTGTTTTGTTATAGCAGCCTGAATAGACTAAGACAAGATTTCTCACAAATAACTATTTCATGCAAACAGTAGAATCATTACTTTAGTTTATAATCTCTAGTAGCTTCACTCTCTGATTAATTATTTGGCAAATTAATTGTTTCACAGCTAAGTCTGTCACTAATGAGTATGAGAGCAGAGACCCTCTTCCTCTCACAGTTAACTGTCAGCAACTAGCTGAAGTGCCTGGCTCAAAAGACAGTTGAGTCTTGAATCTGTGACTCTCCAATTATAACCTTTTCCTGACCTCTTTCCCCAGTCCTAGAACATTTTGTTTTATTTTATTTTACTGATTTTTAAAGAGAGAAAGAGAGAGATAGAAACATTGATTTGTTGCACTCATTTAGCTGTTCATTGTGCCATCAATTCCCTGATCAGGAATCGAACCTGTGAATATTTGGTTCGTGAGACAACACTCCAAGCAACTGAGCCACACCGGCCAGAGCATATTAATATATCTTATCTGTAGGGAGGGTCCATGACAGTAAGGCTAAAGTTATAACTGGGAAAGAAGTGTCAGTTAACCATGTTAACTAGAGGAAGGCTATATGATAGTCTACAGTTTGGGTAGTGTTAATGTTTTCTCTCTGCCCAGATATGATCACAAATGGTCTTGGTTTTTCGATTCACCATGGTCACAGAGTGTTCTTGTCTGAAGTTAATGTTGTGTGACATTGTTTATGTTCAATGGGATAACAGCAAGACCTCGCTGTGAATGCTAAGCCAGCTCATAGCAGCACCAGGCCTAAGAGAGCATATCAGGCTAGCTCCAAGATACCTGGTGACAACTTTTCTCTTTCTCACAAGTAAAAAGGTAAATGCAGCCCTGGCTGATGCGGTCTAGTGGATTGAGTTCTGGCCTGTGAACCAAAAGATGTCATGTTTCATTCCCAGTCAGGGCACATGCCTGGGTTATGGGTCAGGTCCTCAGGGTCAGCTGCCTCTCAGGGGGTGCATGAGAGGCAGCTGATTGATGTTTCTCTTCCTCTCTTTCCCCTTCCCTTCCTCTGTCCCTAAAAATAAATAACATCTTTTTAAAAAGTAAATGCAGACCTTCAGCTTATGCTGAAGTCAGTCCCCACCTCATCGTCCATGTCCATGGGTCTTTCACATTAGCTCCTCCATAGGGACAGATAGATATTAAGTGCTATAAAAAACAAATTGGTACAATGACAAAGAGTCAAGGGTGGGGTAGAAACCATTTTCACAGGTTGGTTGAAGAAAGTCTCTTTGGGCCCTTGACTGGATAGGTCAGTTGGTTACAGCGTCATCCAGTTTCGATGGCACAAACAATGAACAGATAACACCTAGATTGCAGGCCCCATCCCAATCCAGGCACGTGTGGAAGGCAACCTACCAATGTTTCTCTCTCACATTGATGATTCTCTCTCTCTCTCTCTCTCTCTCTCTCTCTCTCTCTCAAATGCTAGGGCAAGGACTAAAAAATAAAAAGATATATTCATATGCTCAATCATAGAAATAACCCCCACTTCTTGAAAACACCCAATACAGACCAAACTTCATTTTTCCGGACCTTCCCCCAAATTTCCTAACCCAAACCCAAATCTTTTTTAAAAGTTTAAAAATTTTTAATTTATTTTTAGAGTGAGGGGAAGGGGAGGAGAAACAAAGGTAGAGAAACATTGATGTGAAAAAGCAATATTGATTGGCTGCCTCCCACATGCACCCCAAACAGGGATTCATCCCACAACAACCCAGGAATGTGCCCTGACCAGGAATCAAACCAGTGACCCCTTACTTTGCAGGATGACACTCAACCAACTGAGCCACACCGTCAGGGCAAACCAAAAATCCCGTAAGTCCTTTCTAATACCCTCTTAGTCCCACGATTCCCCATGTTGTTCGTTCTCTTTAGCAGCAACAAGTTAACAAACCCAACTTGTTCAACTACAAGTATGGTCCAGGTGTATTATTTACCAGTATATTCCCTGGGCCTTGTGCAGTGTCTAGTACCTAGGAGGTGCTTAATATCTTGGCTAAATCAACCAATCAATGGGAATAAGGATCATAAATTGCTTAATTTCCACCTTCCTAGGCAGAGGTCAGGGAACTTGTCTGGGTGGCTGGTCTTTCCAGGAGACAGTGTCCCGCCTTCCTGTGTCACTTCATAGCTATCAGCTTTCATTGACGACACCCTCCTTAAACCCTTGGTACTTTCTTCCCTATCGCATATGAAGGTCTGTCTCGGAAGTATCAGCCATGCAAACTATTTCAATTATATGGACACTGGCTCAATTCTTTCGGGAAAGACCTCGTAGACGTTTTCCATTCTTTAAAACACATTCAAACCAAAATTCTCCCATGAGCTTGGCTTACTGAGTTCTCAGCACTTAAATATTCTCTGGATTGTAACTGGCAAAGCTGAACGCTCACCCCCTGGGTCTGCGGTGTGGTCCTGTGTGATGTTCTTTCTCACACAGCTCAGCTGACTCTCTCATTGACTCCACCTAGATTCTGATATATTTTATCCCTATGTTGAGGTTCACTGGCAAGCCTCCATAATTTTTAATTCTTCTTTTCTGGTGATAACAATCACACCTGCTCTTTACAGAGTATTTTGTTTTTTCTTTTTTCATTTTCTTTTGTGTCTCTGCTGTGGGTATGTATGAATGTGTGCGAAGAGTGGTGGAGCCCGAGTGTACAGGGTATTTAAAAACGCAGAATGATGCAAAGAATAAAAACTGAAATTAGCCATAATCCCATAGTCAGAGGTCTTTTTTTCTAAAATTAATTTTATTGTTGTTGTAGTACAATTGTTTCATTTTTCCCCCATTGCTCTCCCCTGCCCCACCCTCCGCATTCCCTCTCCCATGGTCAGTCCCCACCTCATCGTCCATGTCCATGTCCATGGGTCTTTCACATTAGCTCCTCCACAGGGACATATCGATATTAATATAAATTATTAATACTATATATCTACTCCCTTATGTTCTTATAAAAATAATTTAATTATTCTTCAAAAATGACCATTCTAAACTTTATTTCTCTCAGAGACCATTTATACAGAAAGAACTCAAAAGCCAGTGTATTAATCCAGTGCACGGATATAAAATACAAAATTTATGTAGCTCAATGACTAATACTTAGGATTTAGATTTCTTCTAATTTTCCATTGTTGCAAATGCTTCAACAAACATCTTTATAAACGAATCTTTGCTATGTCCTTTAGAATGGTTTCCTACAAGTAACAGCATTAGTTTGATATGGTTGAATTTTTAAAAATTTTTTTATAAAATAAGATTTTATTTATTGTTTCCAGAGAGAGAGGAAGGGAGAGAGGCAGAGAGGGAGAGAAACATCAATGTACAGTTGCCTTTCACCTGCCTCCAGCCACGGACCTGGCTAGAGACCTGGCTTGCAACCTGGTTATGTGCCCTGGCTGGAGAATCAAACTAGCGACCTTTAGGTTTGCATGCCGGTGCCTTATCCACTGTGCCACCAGCCAGGGCTGTGGCTAAACTTTCTTTTCAATATTCTCAATAGATACTGAATTGTTTAAAATTGTTTTAAAGACTTTACATTCCTGCTGGAGGGTATACCTGATTTTCCAACCATTGTCAACACTAAATATTAAATTTTAAAAATATATGTTATTGGGAAGTTGGGTTTTTTAAAATGGTATCTAATTTTAACTTGCTCCCCACCCCCTATTTGGCTATGTCTAGAGACTTTGGAAGCTTGACTACTCTACCTTCTCTCACAAATGGACCTTGAGAGCTTGTTTGGCCTGTCTAGCAGGGGAGCTACTCATATACCCTTGATGGGGACCCAATTCTCTTTTAGCAGAAAGTTGTCCTCTTCCACCCAGGGGGAGTGCTCAGCCTTGGGAGCGGCGCAGCACATGGAGTAAAGGGTCACCCACCTAGCCAGGCAGATGTCCCAGCCAGAGCACCCTCACAACCTAACTTGTATTTTTTATCCCTGGTTCTGTTTGGGAATGTGGTCAAATAAATGTCTTTAGGACTCCAATTACAATCCCTACTCTATATTTTAAAACATAATTCAAGCATAATACCTTAAAGATGATATTATATAGTAGTTTTCTCACAGAGGTAAACTATTTATTATAGGATCTCCATAAATATGAACCAAAACAACCCAAGTCTGATAATGAAAGAGAATATTTTAAACCAAAACTGAGGCAGAAAAGTCAGGACGTACACTTGCCATATTTATACACCATGCTGACTTCAGAATTATTGGTGCTGAAGAAATTGCCAGGTCATAATTTCAATGGTTTGAGGTTTATAAAAAGATTTCAATGAATGTTGATGATCTATTATGTGTTACTGGGTAAGCCATGACTAAGCTTAGAGACTTGAGGAAAGGGAAGGAAGTGTGTTCCAGACAGAAATTCAGTTCTGCCAAAGGTTCAAAATTACCCAGACATTACGCTGGCAGTGCTGTGCAATTCTTCATATTTGCATTTTTCTCATAACAAAGACCCTAGCCTCCAGCCAGAGCTATTTCACTCCCCCAGAATTCTCTGAACAAAACTGCCTGGATCCAGATCTCTGTTTTTAACCCCCTGGAAACTCTTTTTGAAAAATCACTGGATCTGAGTGTGTGAAATATGTTCTGAGCTCTGAATAGCTTCAGTTATGTTATGTTTTATTCAAGGAAATTCAATCCAACAAACATTCATTGAAAACCCATCATGAAAAATAAAAGTTTAAAAAGAGGCCCATAGGGGTAACGGATATATCAACCACACATGACCATAATGTATAGTGACTCTGTGATACAGGTAAATATAAAGGAGCATAGAAATATAAATAAGGAACAAAAAAACTCTTACCTCTTCTCTTTTTGTTGAATGGGTGAATCAAGGGTATTTCAGGAAGTAAAAGAGAGAGAGGAAGAGAATAAAGTGAAAAAAAAAAGAAAGAAAGAAAACAAGTTTAGTTTCTTCCCTATACCTACAAACCTATTTTTCTTGCAAGGTAAGCCCTAATTTAGCTCCCTAGATTTGTCTGGAGTTGAGGCAAGCAGCCAAGGCTTTCAGCCAGTTGGCTAAGGAATTACTGGGCAACATGAATGGACCATGGGCATGATTAGCGATAGAAAACCAACTCAGCTTTTATGAGACAAATGCAAATGACAGTATTTCTAAGTTTTTAAAAACCACATTATTAAGGTATAATTGACATGTAAAAAGCTGTACGTATATACTGAATGTATCCAACTTGTTGAGTTTTGAGACAAGTATATAATTATGAAACCATCACCACCATCAAGGCCATAAGCATATCCATTTCCTCCCAGTGTTTCCTCCCACTACTTTATTATTATTATTATTATTATTATTATTACTATTATTATTATTATTAAGATAGGGACACTTAAGAGCTACCCTCTTAAAAAGATTTAAAAAAAAAGAACAAATATATAAGGAAAAAACTAAAAAAATATAAGAACTAACCTCAGCAATTTTAAGCATACAGTAGTTAGCTACAAGCAGTATGCTATATGGCTGATCTCCAGAACTCATTTACCTTGCATAATTGAAACTTTGTGCCTTTTGACCATTGCCTCCATATTCCTCCCTTCCCCCAGCCCACTTATACACTGTTTCTGTAAGGTTGACTATTTCAGATTCCATACACATTCGATATACATGAAATCAGCTGTATTTCTAATTGAATGGATCTTTACAGGTCCTCTTTCCTTCATTTATCCATCTCACAACCCGCTAAATGAAAAATTATTCTTTTCCAATTTTACCAATGAGAAAACTGAAGATCAGACAAGTGAGCGACTTATCCAACACTATCCAGAAAATGGCCCAGTGAGGCCTAAAACCTAAGTCTTTTGACTGCAAGTTCGATGCTTTTTCCAAAAGGAGAAAGCCAGAATACATTATGAGTCTGGCATTATTTGTGCATGCAATGACTCCTGTTTCTAAAATTTTAAAAGCCTGCTTTAAATCTGTACTAAAAGCTAGACTTAAAAGAGGAGGAAAGCCCTGGCTGGTGGCTCAGTGGATAAGGTGCTGGCCTGCAAACCCAAAGGTCACTGATTTGATCCCCAGGCAGGGCACATAATTGGGCTGCAAGCCAGGTCTCCAGCCAGGTCCGTAGTTAGAGGCAGATGAAAGGCAACCATACATTGATGTCTCTCTCCCTCTCTGCCTCTATCTCTTCCCCTCTCTCTAAAAATAATAAATAAAATCTTTTTAAAAGGTTGGAGGTGGGGGTTGGGGGAAGGACCGGGGAGAATGTTTTCAGTTATACCATTGATTTAGACAAAAGATGCAGGAAAATCTTAATGCTCTAAAATTTTCAACTGCCCCATGAAAGGGGAGCTAAAGCTAAATAAAGAGAGCTAGAGCCCTGGCTGGTGTGGCTCAGTGGGTTGAGTGCTGGCTTGAGAATCAGAGGTTGGCCAGTTTGATTCCTAGTCAGGGCACATGCCTGCGTTGGGAGCCAGGTCCCCACTTAGGGATGTGCAACCGATCAATGTATCTCTTGCACATTGATGTTTCTCTCCCTCTCTTTCTCCCTTCCTTTCCCTCTTTCTAAAAATAAAAAATAAAACCTTTTAAAAAAAGAAAATATATTTAAAAGGAGAGCTAGCCAAGATTGACTATCAATACAACAATACTATCATGTTATCCTATTTTCATGATGTAATAATACTTATTATTAAGTAATAATGCCTGATACTCAAGTAATACTTATTTAGACCCATTTAGTGCTTACTATATTCCAGGTACTGTTTAAGGACACGTCAACTCATTTAAGCCTCATTACAACTCTAAGAGGCAACACAATTATGATTCCCATTTTATAGGTGAGAAATCGGACATACAGAGAGGTTAAATTGCTTAAGGTCACACAAGCAGTAAGTAATAGACAGGCCTGTCACAAATCCAGAGAGCTGGGCTTCCCAAGGCCACTTACCCACTAGCTTGTACTGCCGTTTCTGGTGGCTGCAAAGCTCCTGCCAAGAATAGCCAGACCTGATTTTGACATGGGCTAGGAATGTCCCCATAAACTGTGCTCCCATAGTACCTTTTATAACCCCTGTCCAACATTCCTCACATTTCCTGTGATCACTTGCTTAATTGCCTGCTAACCATGGTCTCAGAGTTATGGAACCAGATGCTGTGGCTCTCTCATGTGCCATTGTAGTCCAAGCACCTGGCTCAATGCCTGGACCATAGTAGTTGCTCAATGCACACTTGTTAAACTGATCAATAAATTAATCTACCCAGCACTTCTTTAATGTTTATTATGTGTCAAGCACTGCTCAAAGAGCAAATATTAAACAACCCTATACAGTATGTACTGTTTTATAGATAAAGAAACTGAGGCACAACAGAAGTTGAGAAAATTGAAAAGCTAATAAGTAACAAAATCAAGATGAAAACTCAGACAGCCTGACCTGAGTCCATGTTCTTAACTACTAAGTCAATAAACATATGAATGAAGAATGGCCTATTTAGCTCTATACACTATACAGTCTGGGACTATTTATTCCTTAGGTTTTTGTGGTCAATTTGTTCTCCTAGTGGCCTTTCAATGGCTTCCATTATGTAATTTTTCACAGACTTCCTCCAGTGGAAAAATGATGAATATTACAATTGCAGCTTGGCTGAGTGAAGTAGCAGATATTGCTGTTCCAGTCACTCTGCTTTTTTATTTAGTCTCTACAAATGTCTCCAAAAAATAAGGTGGAAGTAGTTGTCTAAATCTTTGGAAAAGGACAAAAAAACTGGATTCTCATAGCATTGCTAGATGTCAGTACAGTGCCAAATGGGGAAAAAAGCCTAAAAGAATTATTTTATTGCCAAACCTGCCACATTATTTTGCTGAAACCCTTCAGATCCAAAGAAAATTGTGAAAAACATTTAAATAAAATTAAATACATGTATTTAAAATATTTAAACAGAAACTTCCTGCTATGACATTTTCTACAATTTATTACTTACTTGATTTTTTATTATTTTTTTTATTTTACTTTTTTTTACTAAAGCCTGTGCCATGAAAATAGAATCCTGGTTTCTTAAAAATTATTTATACCTACTGGAATATTGAAAGAAAAAAAATGCACAGGTTGGAAGTAAATATGCTAGAACATACAAGATTAAAAGAAAATTCTTCTTACTTTGTTTTTATCCTTACCTGAGGACTTTTTTTTTTTTTTTTTTTTGCTTTTATTTATTTATTTTAAAGATTTTATTTCATTATTTTTTAGAAAGAGGGGAAGGGAGAGAGGCAGAGAGGGGGAGAGACATCAATGTATGGTTGTGTTTCACCTGCCTCCAGCCACAGACCTGACTGAAGACTTGGTTTGCAACCTGGTTATGTGCCCTGGCTGGGGAATCGAACCTGCGACCTTTGGGTTTGCAGGCCAGCGCCTTATCCATTGTGCTATCAGCCAGGGCTTTTTAAAATTGCTTTTAGAGAGAGGTAGGAAGGGGCAGAGGGAAAGAGAGAGAGTGAGGGAGAGTGGGGGAGAGAGGGCGAGAGAGTATCAATGTGAGAGAGAAACATCAATTGGCTGCTTTCTTGTACACACCCTGACCAGGAATTGAACCCATAACTTTATGGTTCACAGGATGACACTCCTACAAATGAGCCATGCCAGCTGGGGCAAAAAGAATTCTTAACTCTTATATTGACACGTTAAGCACTTGGAATGAGAAAAAAAATCACACAGAGATGTGCCCTCAATGATGAAGCAAGAGTTATCATGACGATGTTTATATTTTCTCCTACTCTATTCTTATCAGAGTATGACACTTGTTTTCAGCTTCTCAATGTGTAGTGCCCTGCAGGTGCTCAATACATACCTGTGAAAGAGAAGGTAACATAGAAGGGATATTTTTTTGTATATATAATTTTTCCTGCAAATGATAATATACACATACTTCTATCCTCTGCTTTTTTCATACCAGGGTGTGTTGAATATGACTCCATACCAGTATAGATACATCATTCTTTTAAATGACTATATGAGCCCTGGCTGGTGACTCAGTGGATAAGGTGCCGGCCTGTGAACCCAAAAGTCGCTGGTTCGATGCCCAGCCAAGGCACATAACCAGGTTGCAAGCCAGGTCTCCAGCCAGGTCCTTAACTGGAGGCAGGTGAAAGGCAACCATACATTGATGTCTCTCTCCCTCTCTGCCTCTCTCCCTCCCCATCTCTCTAAAAATAATAAATAAAATATTTAAAAATAATAAAATAAATGACTATGTGGAATTCCATTATATAAATATACCACAATTTTTTAGCCAGTCTACTGTCGTTGAACATTTTTACTTTATTTTTTGCTATTATAAACAATACTGAAAAGACTAACCTAAACATACAGACCACAAGTATTGTAGATGGAAAATAACATAGGTTAAACACTGAAAAAGGACGCTCCTTAAAACATTTTGGGGGTACTTATTTCCAAATTATTATTTTTTTAACATAAAACCTCTCGTAATTTAAGAGAACAATGAACTATAGTAGAAAGTAGAAAATTGTAATATGCAAAAACCCTGGATTTTGGGTTTAAATCACTATTTTTATGAGTAGGACGGTTTAAGAGTTAAGCAAAGTGTTTGGATAGTAGAATGAGACGGTTGAAGAGGGATAGCTTTAGCTGCCTGAGCACAGATTTTTCCAATGTAATGGACTTAAAGCTGGAAAAGGTATGGAATACAGGCCTACAGTTTGACATGGCTAAGGCTGAGAGAAGGGTCTTAGTCGTGAAAACACAGCAGAATGAACAGGTTCAGAGTGTTGCAGGAAAACAGGGCAAAATAAGAAGTACAAAGAGGACAAGGGCAATGGAACTAAGGACAAGTCTCCAATTAGAAAGAAATAATAGCAGTATTCAATGGGCAGCCATACAATAATGGGCCCAAAGAGGGTCAGCATGAAACCTATGGAAGCCTCCTTGCAACTATGATTATGCATCTCAACTCATGACCAGCCCTGATCCTTCCAATTTGGGGGAGCGTTGTTGGCCAGGGGCAGCTGGAGAAAACAAAGAGACATCAGTTACTATGTCATCAAGTTCTGCTTGAGTTTCTAGGCAGCCAAAGCTCCGGCTCTGCAACCCAGTGCTTGCTGTGGGATTCAGCTAGTTATGCTGGCATGCAGGGTTAGCCAGATGTTACCTATGGCAGGATGCAACAGATGCCACATTGAAGCCATGTGGAGCACTGGTGATGAGTGTGATGTCCAAGATGCTTGTCTCCTTAACCAGACGGCTCCAGCTGCCAGGGCCTGATTCCTGCCTGTTTTCCAAGCCTGGTTCTCTGCTTCCCAGCCAATTCTGTGAGTCATCTGATATCTTTCTAATAAATTTACTTTCCGCTTATGTTAGCCAGGGTCCATAGCTGTTCTTCGTGTTCAAGAACCCTGACTGATAACGTGAACACTAAGTGGCAAGCAACTTCAGCTGGAGCCAACCTCCGGCAGAAATAAGGACAGAGGCAGAGATCTCCAAAACTGGGTCCTAAATGGGGAGACCTCTAACACTATGCTATCAACTTGGTCTCTTCATGAAAAGCCAGAGAAGCCAAAAAGCAGGGCAAAGGTACATAAGAGCTGCACTGGTCTCGGGAGATTAGATAACTCTCCTTTCTTCTGATGAAGTTATCAGGGTCTGACTGCTCTTTTCCCAGCAAAGGGGAATAGTTGGGTGCAGGAGAGGGGAGGGCAGAGTGTCAAGAGGAAATTGATGAAAGTATTCAGGGCAACACTGCAGACTTCAAATCCAGTTGTTTAAAAGGAGCTTCATGGCAGGTGGCAAAGGGTCTATAACTTGGAAATGCTAAGACACCAGGAGCAGGCTGAGTGGCTGAGATAGTAGCACGCAGAGGGAGTGGAGTCCTGCCACCTCATCCATTAGCAAATGGAACTCATTTTCCTTGCTTACTGCCATATCCTCAAGGGTGTCGGGTACATTGTAGGTCTTCAATTAGTATGTGTTGAATTAATGAAAAAATGTTCAAGATTGGACATCTACCATTAGTCAGCCTTAGTCATATCAGGACACCTCCTGTAGGCATGATGGAATGGCATTTGGGGTTTCAATACAGACCTGTCTGACTGTGCAGTCCAACCGTTAATCGTTGGGCTCTACTGTCTACTTCCTGGATCCTGGTGGCTGTCATTACTCAGGATTCTGCTGCCTGCCAACTCATGCAAGGATGCCCACCATGACTGTTGATCCTCCCCAAGCTGTCACCTGCCCCACTTGACATCTCCCTCACTGTGCATCATCGTGGCGGATGTACTGGATCTGTCAAGTTGCCAAGCTCCTCGAATTCCAGGCAACTGTGCTTTGGATGTCCAGCTTTATGAATGAGTCTTGAAGTCACGATGTTTGCAGAGCAATGTCACACAAACATTTTGGGGAAATTGCTTTTTCAGAGTTGACTCATGGCTCTCCCATCTGCACTTGGGTGCTTGTATTACTCAACTAGGAGCTTACAGTGGAGGCTGAACTGGGACACAGATCTGGTTGGAAACAACATGACTCAGTATCATCCCTTGGCCCTCCAATGACTAAGGCTTTGTTACATCTTGTATGCCAGTGGCCACCCGTCTGTCTCCCAGCAGTAGACACAAATGAGATTCTCCCAGGGATCTTTTATAGCAGTTACAAGCATGTATAATAAATTATCTTCAACTTCCATGCAATGAAATCAACAAGAAGAAAAAAGGTTAAATCAAATTTTTATTTTATAGGAAAGAATGTAAAAAGCCAAATGAGAGTAATAGAAATTAGGTCAGAGGTTGCTAGCAGTTGAGGTTAGGGAGAGAGGGTCAAGGACAAGGGGGTACAAGGAAACTTATTAGAGCAAGAGCACATTCTATACCTGCATTGTGGTAGGGGTTATGTGATTGTAACCTGTTATACCAAGTAGAGCCCTCCAGAAACAGACCAGGAGGTAAGAATTCTGGTGAAAGTAGTCATGTGGGAGATGCTTCTAAGGACAGGAGGTGAGGAAGTATGCAAACTGAGACAGAGAAGAGAGAAAGGGAGTGTTAATCATCAGCTTAAGGTGGCAGCTATTGGTGTTTAAACCTGTATTGGCTTGAGGTACATCCCAGAATCTCTTATTGTTTCTTAGATATTTTATTTCAATTACTTATTTATTTATTTAAGAGACAGGGTGGGGGAGGGGAGGGAGAAAGAGAGGGAGAGGTGCAGAGAGAGGAAGGGAGAAAGAGAAACATCAATTTATTATCTCACTTATTTATGAATTCATTGGTTGCTTCTCATGTGCCCTGACTGGGCATCAAACCCCGAAACCTGGGTGTATCTGGACATAGCTCTAACCAACTGAGCTACCCAGCCAGGCCTAGACATTATATTTTAAACATTAATTTTAGGAATAACTTCAAAACTAGGGTAATGGAGGCTTTCCCTTCAGAATTTGTTTCTTTCTACCAAGTACCTGACTGATGATGCCAGCAGTCAAGGGCAAAACTGGGTTACCTGATGACCCACTGGACAATAAATACCTGCTTACTATTGATAGTCAGCCATTCAGAGTCAGGGGGTCTCCACCCTCAGCTATGTTGAATTCCAACTCCCAGATGTCTATCAAGCCACTCCATTTCTCAGCTGTTTCCCTCAGATTAGCACATGGCCTTGGGGTATGGGGTAGAAGCTGTAGCCCTTTATGATGTTTAACAAGGAAAAAGATCTTCATCTTTGGCAGCCAGAGGACTTAGTTTTGATCATTAGCCAAAGGCAGCCTTGCCCCTCAGATGTCGTGTTTTTTTGTTTTTTTTTTTTTCCCCATGAACCAACACCCTTTGGACAGAAATGATTTCATTTCATCTCTTTAAGCCCCAATTATCTCCCATTCTCCTATATATTTTTCAAGGTTCCTATATTATTATGTCTTTGGCGCTTTTTAGTAAATGCTTCTGGTATTTATCCAACTTCTTTTTAGTTGTCTTAGTGAAAGGATAAGGGATAATTAGCCCCAAGAGCCAGATGTGCAGTGAAGAGAAACAAATCTGGATGGTCCTGGAGATTCATTCCAGTCCCTCTTCCAATACTGTGGCAGATAAGGTACCATTTCAGCAAATGTTCACTCCACCCAACCTCTATGAGAGCACTCCACTTCCCAGATCTTTTGACATTGCACTTGGCCACATGACTTGCTTTGACTCCTCTGAGTTTGCCAAATGTGGTGCGAAGAGAGGTTTCAAAATGTGCTTGCATGCAAGGTCTGTCTCCAAAGTATCAGCAGTGCAAACTGTTTTAATTATATTGACTTTGGCTCGATACTTTCGGGACAGACCTCCTAATGGGGCTCGCCTTCTTGCATGTCTGCCATTGCCATGACAACTTGCCTCGGGAAGCTGCTGCCCCTCAGCCTGGGCTCCAGAAAGAACACCCGTGTAAGCAATCCGGAGCCTACCCCACGGAGGAGTCAACCCCAGTGGGACGCACAGCCTCCAGCACAGCCATCCCCAGGAGTCCAGTTTAGATATGATGACTCCCAGCTGACCTGCAGTTGCAGGAGAGAAAACAAATAATACATTTTTAAGTTAATTTTATTATTTTTAACTTTACATTTATTGTGGACACTAACATAGATGTCCCCATCTCCCTCCTTTCACCCACCTCCACCCAGCCCCAGGGCCACCATCCCTCCAGCCAGCACCACACTGTTCTCTGTGTCTGTGTCATGCATGCATATATGTGCTTGGCAGATGGTAACTTTTTTAGTCATTGAATTTCAGGAGTAGTTTGTTAACACAGCACTTCTGTGGCAACCGCTAGGCACACAAGTAGCCTAGCAAGAAGCTGGCTCAGCGGATTTGAGTTATCGCCACACTGCCGGGGTGGAAAGGCTATTATCAGACGGAGCTCCAGAAGTTTTGCTTTCCTAACGGGTCCTTTTCCCAACTAGGAAGTTCTCACTGACATATAATTGCCTAGATACTCCCCATTTCCCATTCGTTGTGAATAATTAAACACCACAGGAGTATAGTTCATCACCTGGAAGCTCCCTGAGTTTTGTGGGGTAGAGCTAGTCTACTTTGCCAGACTTCAGTGTGTGTCTGCACGATAATGCCTTGCAGGATCTCCAGTACATTTTCCCCACCAAATCTTATTTTGCATTTGCACGATGCAGCACTAGTGGGGGGTGGGGGCCAATGTGTGCCTCTGCCCACTTTGTGCCATCAGGGGACAGGCTGATCGGAACCATCTTGTGTGCTACTACTGAAAGCCAGAAATCACAATCACCCTGTTTAAAAACTCATCACTGAAACTTACTGAGTCCTATTATTTTGTGTGTGTTTTAAAATACTTTCATATTGCTTGTTATTGCTTATATATAGAAATGCTTTTTTTAAAATATGTTGATGTTGGAGCCAACAAAATTGCTTGAACTTTCCTTAGTTTTCAGTGTTTGCTCATATAGTCTCGTGAATTTTCTATAGTGATGATTGTATTCTGTGTATACGAGGTGTTTTCCCTCTTTCTAGTTCTTATATTCTGTTTCCTTTTTGTGTCTTTTTGCATTGGTTAGACCCTCCAGTGTGATGTTAAATAGTAACTGTGATAGTAGTGAATAAACATCTTTGCCATGTTATAAAGAAAATGCTTTTTAAGTTCGGTGTAATGTTTGCTGTAGGTTTTTAGTAGATTAGGGAACTTCTTTTTTATTGCTAGTTTGTTAAAAAATATATTTTAATCATTAAACATTGACTTTTAATAGGAAGCTTTTTCTGCATCTATTAGTATCATAAGTCTTTCCCTTTTGTTCTTTCAGAAACATCACATTTATTACAAAATTTAGAAGAACCAAATACTTTAATAAGAACCCACACACACATGGGAGAAAGGGGCCCCAGGAAAAAGTCTAGTCTCTGAAGTTTCATTCAGGTAGGGACAAGGGGTGCAGCTGCAGCGAGGGCACCCTCTCCTCTTGACCCCCAGGGGGCTCCAGGCTGTCCTCCAAGCTCAGCAGGTATTTTGGAGGCCACAGAGATGTAGGGCTATCTTTCTGATGTCTGCACTTCTCCACTGTCCACTGGACCAAGTCCTCTCACCTGCACACACAGAGTGTTCTGGGGCACCACTCACATCTGCAGCTGTTTGCATCCAGGCTCTGCCTCATTTCCCACACCCACCGGCCTCCCTGGAACTCAGCACCTTCAAATTTGTCATTAAAAGGGCAGGGAAGGCAGCTTGTCCTCCTGCGGGCCTTTGATTGTAGTCCTGCCTTGGCTGTCCATGATTTAAAAAATTATATTGACTCTTATCCTTTTGATATGCTGCATCTTGGTAGATGGCCTACAGAACACGAGTCTTAATAGGAAACTAGCCATCCCCTGCTGGTCCTGGCTGTGGCCAGAGGGAGAGGCTGGGGTCCCACCATCAGGCTGCCCAGCATGAAGAAAAATGTCCATGTTGGTTCCTTCTGGGGCTCCACCACTGCTGCTTCTGCGGATGGAGGGGGAGCCCCCTGGGCCACACTGGAGGGCTGGGCTTGGGGGGGGGGGTGGTTCCTCATCTTCCATTCCAAGGTAGTAGATGGGGCAGTGGTAGTCCTTGACTCAGGGTGGGCTGGGGACTGGCTAGCTCTTTGCTTTTCTGCCCTGATGGCTGAAATGGGTCAGGAAAAGGGCAGGGCCTTATCTCGATGATGCTGCCCTTCACCTTGGTTTTCCTGGTACTCAAGACCGAAGTAGCCACCACTTCACTGTACTTTCTTCCTGTTACTGACTCCTGGGACTCATCCAGCTCAGATTCTTCCTTATCTCTTATTACCTGGGGCCCATGTTGCTACAGGGGCGCTCCTGTAAGGCCTGAGCTCCTCCTCCTGGCGCAGGTTGCGTCACGGGTCCTTCCTTGTATCTTCCAGCATTCTTCTTTTGCTGGCGTTGAGGGTCATTGATTTTTTCAGTTTTTTGACATTTGCCCCAGGTGATGAGCTGCTGCCACCAAGACAAAGCAACCTTTCCCTTGAGCCCCACTCACCCCCAGACTTGCCGTCCCTCCTGCTGCAGTGTTCAGCAGTCCGCTTCCACTGAGGAATCGTATAGTACGTTCCCCACCCAGAACCTCTGCTCTTTCAACCTCTTTGCTGATGCAAGTAAGGGTGATGATCTGCTTCCTACTGGTACTCAGAATTATATCCACATAAGAATTCAACAGGGCCCTGGCGGGTATGTGCCTTAATGGATTGAGTGCCGGCCTGCAAACCAAAGGGTTGCTGATTTGATTAACGGTCAAGGCACATGTCTGGGTTGCCTGCCAGGTTCCCCAGTTGGGGGCATGCAAGAGGCAACCACACATTGATGTCTCTCTTCCTCTCTTTCTCCCTGCCTTCCCCTCTCTCTAAAAATAAGTAAAGAAAATCATGAAATAAAATCAAACTAAAAAGCTGTAAGATGCAAGATAAAATAAAAGTCTGATTTAATCTCATGCTCCGGGTCTCAGTTCAAATATCACCTGCTTAAAGAGGGATTTCCCTGATCCATCATCCAGTACTACCTGCCTCACCCAACTAATTCTAACTACAGTGCATCTGATTCTTGTTTACTGTATGACTTAACCATGACGCGAGGAGCATGACTATAGTGTTCCTTGTGTCTAGCACAGTGAGCGGCAAACAAAGTGTTTACTAAATATTTGTTGCCTGGGTTAATAGAAGAGTTTTGGGGAATGAAAAAAGATATGGCCAACTGCTGACTTAATCAAAGTGATTCATAAAACATCTTAAAGCTTATATGTGCTTTCTATTTTAATTGGTTGATGTGGTAAGTGACGGTACATTTATCTCCACAAGTAAAGAAGTTGAAAAAGAAAAGTTGAATAAGAGAGGCACTATCTAGTTCTTGAATGATGGCCAAAATTGGCCTCAAAAATATTGACTTGGTGTCTTTCAGCAGAGAAAATATGACTACTAATTCAGTTTTTCATAAGTATGTCCCTGACTAATTGTTTCGGTTGTGGAGCATATCACACAGGAGAGAGTACAAAATGTATCTGCATCCCTTAAAAATAATAGCAACACAAACACTTGTGTATCTACAAGATAAAGAAATAGGCCAGCACCAGTTCCTTAGAAGTTCCCTGTGTAACCTTCTAAAATCACCCTTTTTCCTCCCCATAGAGATAAATATGTCCTACATTTTGTTTAAACATTTCCTTGTTTTTTCTGCTGTGTAGTATTACACTGTATCAAATTATTCAATTTATTCATTCTACTATTGATTGATATTTGGGTTATTTCCAGTGCTTTTGCTATTGCTATTAATGCTGCCATTAAATTTCCTGGCATACCTGTATAAGATTATATTTATATATAAAATCTATTTAGAATTAAATCCAAATTCCAAACATAATCTGCATAATCTGAATTTTGCCTTCTTCCCTCACCTTCTCTTCTATCACTTCATTTTTGTGTGCTCCAACTTCACTGGCTAACTTTCCTTTCCTGGAATATACGAAACTCATTCCTGTGTCAGGGTCTTGACATAGGCCATTCTTTAAATGTGTGATCCCTTGTTATCCTTTAAATTTCAGAATAAGTTACTTCTTTAGAGAAGCTTTCTAATCTCAAGTAAATTCCTGCCTGATATTTCAATTGCTCTGTGCCTTTTCCTTCCTGTTACTCTGACCACAAGGAGAGCTTTACTTGCTTCTCATTTTACCTGTTTTCTGTTTTCCTTTTTAAACTCTTAGGCCTTTGAAGGAGCTTATGCTTTGCTGACTACCATACACCCAATGTTTAGAACTCAAATACTCATGAAATAATTAAACCAAGTAATAACAATAATAATAACAATGGTAAAACTCAAAGTAGATGGATTTTTAGGAAAAAAAGTTCCACAAGTAAAGTTACATTAATATTCATTAATGAATATTAATCTGGCCATAACAAACATCATAACACTGATTTCCTTTGACCCAGCAGGTCAACATTTGAGACTATATCTCAAGAATAACTTGAAAATTTTACTGATTGAAGGTATTGACATATGTATATAATTTATGAAGGGTGGAAAAATGGGAAACAGCCCATAAATCTGGTTGCCCATTAACCTTCCCTAGGCTTCATTCTCCTTCTCTAGCCTAGATAAGCCCAACTAATATGTTACTCCGATAGCAGAACCCAAGCAGATAAGCATTAGAAAAAAATCAGTAAGTTGGGCAAAATACTATAGCCATGATTAAAAAAAAAATTATTCTTAGAGGGGAAAAGAAAGAGAAAAAGAAAGAGAGAAACATTGATCAGTTGCCTCTGGCTTTCATCCGGATGGATGAGGGTCAGTCCTGCAGTCCAGGCATGAACCCCGAATGGGAATCAGACTGGACCAGAGACCTTTCATTTTGCAGGATGATGCCAAATCACCTGAGCCATGTACACAAGTCAGGGTATATCACCATGGTTTTTAACTTCACCAATCTCAAATGGGCAGTCATTATTTCCCTGAATCTGTCTGTTGTTTCTATGATGAAGCTGTTATCCTACTCTCTACAGATGTTATTTCAATATTCACCATTCTCCTTTTACTAAAGGAGCCACCATTTACAAGGCTAGTTAAGTCAGAAAATCTGCAAGCCATTCATGAGAATGTCTCCATTATCCACTTTATCACCAAGTCCTACTGTTTGATATCAAAAAATATATCTTGAATTCATCACCTCTTGTATTTTTAGTGCCACCATAACCAACATCTGGATAATGGAAATGTTCTCTTAATCAGTTGCTCTATTTTCATTCTTTTCTCCTACCCATTCTCCACAGAGCAGAGTGATCTATTTTTTTAAATATATAAGACTAACTTGTACACACAATAAATCAATACAGCAATTTATAAAGAAACAGTTATTTTTTCCCTCACCCCTTTCCAATAGCAATCCCCCAAGGTAATCAACCACACACTAGAATTTGATGTGTACATATTCTCCCATTCTTTTTTCTGTATTATACAGAAATATTTCAAATATTTTTATTGGTTCCTTTTTACTTCTAAAAAGTGGATTGCATTATATACAATACATCATGTTGTTTTTTATTCTTTACCTAATAATATATCCTGGTGCCTACTGAAAAAGGTAGAAATGAAATACCACCAGCACTAAGCACAATGGTTAAATGTAAAAAACAAAACAAAATAAAACATTCATTAAGTAAATAGATGTCTAGGCAGCTAGGTAATAGAACTTAATTAACTTTTAAAGTTACATGAGAATTATTATATAGTTTAGTTTATATAAAATACATACACATATATACATACATATAATATGTGGAAAATTGGAAATATAGTAAAAGAAGCACTGGCCTTAGATGGTTGTGTCTCTGTCACTGATTAGTTGGTGACCTAGGAAATGTTTCCACCAGTGATTTTCAACTGGTGTATCGCAAGGATCTTTGTTATTTTTCTTTTAACATTTTGTTTATTTCCTTTTAGAGAGAGGGGAAGGGAGGGAGAAAGAGATGAAGCAGACCATTGACGTGTGGTTTTTGTCTTGTGCACCTTCAACTGGGGACCTGGCCTGAAACCCAGGCATGTGCCCTGAAACCCAGGCATGTGCCCTGACAGGGAATCGAACCTGTAAACCTTTGGTTCAGAGGCTAGTGTGCAATCCACTGTGCCACACCAGCCAGGGCCACAAGAATTTTCAAAACATGCAGTACCTATTTAGTCAGGGCCACCAACCTTTTTTCCCTCACATTTTCAAATAAAAAATGACAACAGCCAACACAACAATGGTTGTCTGGTGTGAATAAACCAAAATTATACCTATTTTTTTTAATCATACTGGTGAAAAATATAATACAGTTCCTGGCGTGCTGCAGAATTTTAGTAGTTTGTGTGTGTCAAAAGATGAAAAAGGTTGAAAATCACTGGTCTCCACCAATGAATGACTGACTCTCAGTAGGTGTGGTATTGCCCCCTAGTGTTAGCTAGTCTGGAAGGAGTTACTGGCCTTTCCAGAGCAGGGGCCACTAAGCATCCTAACAAGAAAAATCACTTTGTGTCCATCATGCATAACCTGTTTATAATGACCTGTACCTAAAGCCTGACCAATATTATGTATGAACCCCAAATTTCCTTTTTATTTTTACACAATTCTAATAGTGCTGTCCACCAGAGGTGGATGAAATAGCATACTTGTGTCAGTTGGCATTTATAGCTTTCACATTCATTGGGATTGTATTTATAAGTGCCAGCAAATGGCAACTTGATTACATTTTCTGAAACAGTCATGCCTGAGTATTTGTACATTGAAATATAAATTATTGGATTATAAATTACTTTCTTTATACTTTTTATATTTGGCACATTATTTACAAAATCATATATGTAGATAGGTTATGCTACCTATGAATTTAATTTAAAGCTAATAAAGAAGATGTTACAGAAATATTTATTTAAAAAAGGTATGTTGGATAAAATAAAGTTGTGAACCATTACTAACTTAGCTGATGATTAGTAGTAGGAAGGGTTCTTCTTTTTATTATTTTGTTTATACATATATTCCACTATAAAATTGGTAATGTAACAAACCCACATTAAAAAAAGATACAAACGTGGGCAAAAGTAGGTTTACAGTTAGTTGTTCATATGAAAAAACATGCAGGTTATGATTATTACTAATAAATAATAATACAAGAATAAACTGCTTTCCATACTCGCAATTGTAAACCTACATTTGCTTGCTCTTGTGGATCTCCTATACCGTTTAGACAGCTCATTATCTATAGATGAATCCAAATGATTTCCCAAGTTTTCTTGCTAGATAATGATTTTATGATTCTATAGTTCAAAATTTATAGTAAACTGTGAACTCATTATATATTTTAAGTTTTTATCACACAACTGTTGTCTTTAGGCTTCAGAGTGAAGAAATGGGAGTACAAAGAACTGATGTATTAGAAAAAAGAACGCAGGTTTCCTGCTGAGATTGAATGTATGCATACTTAAAATTGCCACTGTTTTCCCTATTCACATTGTTTTAACTTTTTTCATCAGTTACGACATACAATGCATTTATATCACGTATTTGTGATATAAGCTACCTCCTTTCCTTTTCTCCTCATTCCAACACACACTAGGATACAGGAATTTCTAGAATGGGAATTTTGTGTTTTGTTCACCAACATCTTCCCATGTATAGAACAGAGAGGGGCACACAGGAGGAGCTCAGTGAGTATTTGATGTATGAATGGAAGAATACACGCCATAAGCAAAAGTGACTGCTTCGAGTGCCACTTTCACCAGAATTCTAGGAGGCGATCCGAAGGAACCAAGTTGATTTCTGTGATTTGGTGCTCATAGGGATTGCGGGTTGCAGGTGCATTCTGATATTCTTTGGGATGTATTGATGTGTGAGGACTTTGTGAACTTCGTGCGCAGGGCTGTGCAGACTGGAATCCGAACTAACAGTAACTGGCACCAAAATCCGCATAATGTTCTCAAATTTATATCATCAGAAACACATTTCTGTAAAGGCATGGGTCGTTCCATGTACATCTGTACAGGGCAGTTCAGGGTATTTCTTCACTGGAGATGAATGGTGAAGATGGGATAAGACTGGTGTCTGCAAAATGTGCAGGTACGGGAAACAAACTGTTTTCATACACAGCCAATTCAGAATCAAACTCTCACCCTAGATTAAATCCGGCGCTCCTCCTACCTTGCCGATCTGCCTCTACCCCACCCCTTCAATAGCTACGGTAGGCGGGGCAGGGCAGAGACGTTCCTGGCTCCCCCTAAATTGGTTAAAGTTGAGTTTTGGTATCCCATATTTGAGCAAGCACAGAGGAAACGGAACCAGCCACTAACGAAAATCACCGGCCAAATGAGAGCAGAGCAGCACACGCGGCCAGAGAAGGAAGCAAAACACGAATAAAGGCAGAAGTCTAGCAGCCACTTGAGGGTGGGCGACCTCATCCGCCCTGGGAGGAGGAACTTCAACTCCCAGCTTGCTACTGAGCAGTTACCAGCTGAGGACTACAATTCCCAGAGTGCCGCGGGAGCGACCGCCTGCCACTCCTCCCGCCCCTCCCCCGCCCCTCCCTCCTGGATCGGCGTGCGCCTGCGCACGGGAAGCCGGAGGAGTCTTACCCTAATGTAAGATGGTGGCCCGTCTGGCTGTGGAACCCACCGAAAGCTGAGAGTGTGTCTCTCAGCCGTAAAGGTCGGACTCGCTAAAGCAATCAGGCCCGTTTCTGAAGAGTTTTTTCCCAGACACTCGTCCAGTGGTCTCTTGTGAGGACGCGGCAGCTCGTGGAGTCGGCTAAGGGTAAAGCGAAGCAAGGCAGGCGGGTGAGTCTATGCGGGGCTGGGCTTAGGGGAAACCCGGGGCTGACCGGCTACGAGAGAGCGGAGGCTTCGCTGAAACTATGCAGGCCGCACCCCCTCTCTCCCCACCCCCCGCTTCATCCTCACCCTCCTCTTTCTTGGTCTTCCTCCTCCTCGTCTTCCTCCCTCTCCCCTCTACGCCACAGCAGTTACCACCAGGAAAAGAGCGGGGCAGAAGGCGGCGTGGCGGCAAGCACCGACTCCTTGGAAAATACCTTCAATTGGGGGAGTCGAGGCGGCTTTTCGCCTTCAGCTCTCTCCCCTACATTTCTGTCGGGGCAGGAATCTTAGATCTCAGGGTTCCTTGTTTCCCCTGCCCCCTTTCCCCTCTCTGACGTCCTTTCCCAGTGGCTCCGGTCTCCCACGACCAAAGCCATCACTTCCACTCTGACCCGTGTTGCTGCTGCTCATTAGTACTCATTGCCCACTCGTCCTGCTGCTTGTTTTTCTGCTTCGCTGCTACTGCCACTCTGGAGTTAGCTTTTACCCCTTTTTCGTGCTTGCAATCAGCCCCCGTCAACGTGCCACAGAAGAGCTTCTTCCAATGTCTGTAGTCTTGCCTTGAACCGCATCTGTCATTTTAAAGCTGCCCCTTCAGTGTGTAGATGCCGCCTCCGCCGCTGCTCGTTCCAACCCACCTGTTTCCCAGCTTTCTTGGGAATTGCCCGTTCCTTTCTGCTCTCCTATACGGATTCTTTCAACCTTCACTTGCAGAAAAAAGGGGTGCCCCTGTTGGCCCCCGAAAAGTCCAGGAAGTTGGGAAGTAAATGAAGTGCGGTAGGGTACTATATTAAACGTTCCGAGTGAAGAGCGTTTACTTAGGCTACTCCGGAGAGGGACGTTTGCGTTTTGTTTTCAGCGATTTGTGGGTTATTCGCTCTGTTGGGAGGGATTTTTTTTTTTCCTGTTCATTTTGGACCAATTTGTCCATGCTACTAATCGTTCTTCTTAATTGCCTCTCCCCAGGACACTTAATGTGGGCTCTAATTATGCTAACAAATGTTAGCCTTGGCATTTCAAAATAAGATAAATCTGGCACACAACCAAATTCATCTGTGAACTCCACAAGCAAATATATGCGATATTTTGATTACATACAGGTTACACGTGGGTTACAGATCCCTTCCGTATTGTACATTGATTATTGAATAAGTGAGTAATGTTGATGTTGAGCTTAATTGATGACATTTTATTGATGTTTGAGTGGAAACTTCCTTTCCAGCTAATATCAGACTTAGTATTTTGGGATTTGGAAAGTTCTTTTAACAATTTTAAGAGTGGTAAGTATCTGAGTACATTGTTTCCTTTTTTGAAAACCCATTACATATGTATGTAAAAGAAAAATAGATTTCCACCCCCAAATGAAGTCCCTCATTTTTCCATAGAAAAGATGGGGGGGGGGGCAGAAATGATAAAGTGGGCACATGCATACATTTGGTGGCAATCACTGTCTACAATCAATTATCTACATTAAAAACCAGAAAACTAGCACCAAAGATGGCTTATGATGTCTATGTTTTGGCAAAAGCTAAATTGAAATATACTGATTAATGGCATAATTGGAAGAAGGAGCCTCAGTTTTAATCAGACCACTGTGAAAAAAAGAATTACCAGAAAAGCAAAGAGGATCTGATTACAGAGATCAGATACATACATCTCATGTTTAAATAAGATACTGTTTTCTTAAGATATATGTAAAAACATTAAAAGTCATAGTAATGATCTCATGCAGCAACACACCTCATTTGCAAAAATTGTAATACCTCGTGTAAATACAGATGCATAGTTGTCCTTTTAATCACTTTTACACATTATTGTGATTTTTACAAATTTTACCTGTAATAGGTGAGGAATCTTACATTTGGCATTATGGTCACTTGATTGTGATAAGTGGCCTGTTTTATCAAATGTAAACCGAAATAGAAAAGCCAGTTGTTTATAAAATGTCTTTTTTTCCTCTTAGCTACTTAATTCCCTATTTGGAGAAAATAAATAAGTTCTTACTCTTGGGAATAGGAAGCAATTTATATAGCAAACCTTGTTATAAGTTATAACTTGAGGTTTTTGAAAAGTATTACTTATACTTAGTTTGTCCCAGATGAATGTGTTTAATACAATTGATTTTCACTCTTAATTTAAAAAAAATTATTATTTGTTTGTAATGTGCTGGTGGAGAAGCTTTCCCCATTTAACAAACCTAACACACAGGTTTGGAAGCCCTTGGCAGTCATACCTGGCTGAGTTGTAAGCAGTGTGTTCTAGGAGGGGACTGTTTGTTTGGCAGAAGAGGGTAAATGATTCTAATACATTTTTTCTTTTGTAAAGATATTTTGCCTCAGTAACTGTTCTCTTGAGTTATTTTCTCTGCTCCACACTTTTTTCCTGCAGTCATCAAATTCTTCCTTTCAGCACTATGAAGTCAGAATTAATTTACTTTGGGATCTTGATCACATCTAAAGATATCTAAAGTTTTTTGACATTTTGATAGGAAATAGGGAGCTAAGATTTAAAAAGTATTTTTGTATGTTTAACTTTTTAGCTGTAACATAATGAACATTGCAGCTTTATAATTTTGATTGTTGGAATACTTTCTGCCAGATTCAGTTGGATTCTCCACAACTGTAGGAAGATTTTTGAACACTAATTACTTAAAGTTGACTTACTTGTTTTCATAAAGTTGCACAGACAAATCTGTAATTTTGTTAGGATGAGACAGTTATAATCAAATGGCAAAATGTAGGAAAATTGTTTTGTAATGTCTCAACTTCAGTCTAAAGGGAGCAGGCAGTAGTAATAACCTGCAGTTCATTACTGTTTAGAGAAAGAGAGTATTGCTTAATGATGAACTTACATTGGAAGTTTTATTTTAAAAATTATGTTATATGTCTTAAGAGAACTGAGAACGGTCTTTCCAGTTTAAGCAATGTGTTGCAAGTCTTCTCTTTTTCTCTTTGTCTTCTCTACTGCTATTTTTAAGGTGAAGCTACGCTTTGTTTTATTGTGTATGTGTGTGTGGGTGTTTTGTTTTGTTTTTTTTGAGGGGGGTGCCTGCAAATAATAGAATCTATTTCAACTTAATGTTGTTATTATTTTTTAGGCCAGGTGTAATAGAAAGTTTTAATTTGTGAAAACTTCAGCCTCTATAAAAATTTGGTTAGCTTTGTGTTATTAAGCATAGCACTGTCTTGACTTTTTGTGAAAGAAGTTACATTCATCTCAGTTGGTTCCAACAGTAGGGAAATAGGTTATAGAGATTTTTAGTGTTCTAGAAATAGTATAAGTAGAATGTACTACATACTTTTCTCAGAGGATTTCTTAATCTAAGTGGGACTTATAAATGGTTTTCATCCCACTGGAATAACATGTATTGGATAAAACTTATTAACACATTCTGAGATTTTAAAAAATATTTTGTTTTTCAATTATACTTTGCATTCAACAAGATTTAGTTTCAGGTGTAGAGCATAGCAGTTAGATATCCTATTATTTACGAAATGTTTTAACACATTCTGAGATTTCAAATATTTTATGTTACCTCAGAGATAATAGGAACAAGTTACACAAGTCAATTTGTATATAAATGTGGCAATAGCCCTGTTATTTTGAAGGTAATAATATATGTATACTTTCAAAAGATGAGAATACATAAGTTACACAAATGACATAATTTACTAAGTTATTTAGTGATGCAAGGAAAAAAGATAAGTGGGACTATTTTTTTCTACTGATTGGCTGGAGATCTGGCTTGCAACCTGGTTATGTGCCCTGGCTGGGAATCGAACCAGCGACCTTTGGGTTTGCAAGCCAGTGCCTTATCCACTGTGCCACCAGCCAGGGCTCTTTTTTTTTTTTTTTTTTTAAATTTATAATCTATTTAGCGATTTCCCAAAAGAACTTTTTGCAGAATTGTTTTTAATCTCATTATTATGTGGCCTTCTTTATTAGAAAAGATTGAGTGGTGAATGTCAACTTTTTCAAGTGTGGTAATGTAATCCAGTGGATTTTTATCACATTTCTATTTTATGCTCTGATTGTTTTATTTATTTTTATTAGAAAGTAGTCTATAGAAGAAAAAATTTCAACAATATTTTGGTGCCTTAGGTTAGCTTTCCCATATCAAAGTTTTGTATCAGAAGAGAGAAATTATTTTTACTTGCTAGGAAAACAACTTTAAAGATAGTAGAAGTAACAAGGCAATTTGAGTATGAGTTTTATTTATTTTTTAACAAGTTTATTTGTGAGGATTTTTTTTTTCTTACTAAATTCCCTTTATAGAAGAGCTTTGCCCTGTTTTAAACTTTAATTGCATTGGCTGATGGGTGGATGATGTATTGCTATTAGAATGAACCTTGCTGTTTGTATATATGTATGCGTCAGATACCCGTTCAGATCAAATATGCTTTTTTTTTCTTAACAGTTATGGTACATGGTAACTAAAATATCACCTCTTGAGTATTTCCTCTTCTTCTTGAGAAGAGGAAATCAGAATAATCATATTGGTTTGTATATATTCCTAAAACCAGTTTTGGAAAATAAAAGTCAAAGCGAAAGAGCAGTGTAATGAGAATAAAATGCAACATTTTAAGGTAGTAGGTGTTGTATTACTGCTTTTGGTAGGAATTAGTGAATAATATTGTAGGGAAAATTATAGCGATTGAATTTTGAAAAGTAGCTATAGTCTGAAATCTAAAAGGGATGAAACATTCTTTAGCAGCAACAAATACATTGGTAAAAGCCACATATCTGAAATTTCTTAAACATGTTTTGCATGGAATAAAGAGGAAATACTAATTTTTCTGATTGTTTAAGAACCAAATCATTCCCTCTTTAAGAGCAATTGGTGTCTTCAGATTGAATTTCCTGAAATAACATTGGCTGATTTGTAGCAATGTTTCTTTCCTGATTTTATGCCTTTTCAGTTTGGCTTATGATTTTTTTTCATTGTTTTTGATTTTCAACAATTGTTTGTGTGGACTCTTTTGAGAACACTGTAATGGAATAAAAATTTGAAATAAAAGTAGTATTGCTTTTGGTGTTAAGATTAGTTTTTTCTTTTGATGGAGATTCCCCTTCATCTTAATTAGATTTTCTCCTCTAGTTTTTATTAATTCTTAGATAAGAATTAGAATCATGAAAGTTCCCTGCCAAATTAGGTCTTTCCACGAAGTTTTTTCTTACTCTAAATGTGGACCCAGGTATTTTTTGGGTTAAGGAAATGTTACAATGTATTTTGGTTTCATTTATGACGTAAAGAGACTATTAGTATTTTTTAAAAAATCAACTTATTACTGTTAAAAAATTTAAACAAACATATAAAAGTAGATCTCTATGTAGTTGTCACTTCAAAGGCTATCAGTTCATAGCCCATCTGGGTACATCTGTATCCCCACTTACTCTTACTCCTTTTTCCCCTTGCTTTGACCTGGATTATTTTGAAGCAAATCCCAATCACTTTATTATTTATTTGTACTAGACATCTTTTGACATAAAATATCTTAATATTTTAAAACCAAGATTATTCAGTTAGCTTGTTAAATAATCTTAGAGGATTTATACACCCACTTCTTGGGAAATGGTTCAACTTCTTTATTTTTGATTTCAGAGAGTGGGGAAAGGGAGAGAGGAAGAGAGAGAGAAGCATCTATCAGTTGCCATTTGTCCACCCCTGGACTGGGGACAAAACCTGCATAAGAGGCATGTGTCTTGACTGGGAATTGAACTGGCCATCTTTTGATTTGTGGGATGACACCCAGCCAAATGAGCCACACCAGCTGGTGCTTGTTTTAAAATAATGCTTTTTATTATTATTTTTTAAGTTTTACTAACAGCTTCTAAGAGTTTATTGTCTTGTTTGGTATACTTCCATAATATAATTAGTGTTATCCAAAGCATTAAGCATTATACAAATAATATGTGGTACTTATAGTCTGAGTCACATGTTAGTGTAGGGGTATCTTCAGGCTAAGTTCTAGATGGGGGCTCTCTAGAGAAAGTGAGACTTGAATAAAGAATATGTACTATTTGCATAGGCAGAACATGATCTGAGAGGGATATAAGGAGCTTGGTCTCAGTGGAATAAGGTGTTAATTTCCAGAAATGGTGTTGGAGAAGTTAGTATAGTAGGGTAGAGTTAGATTATGAAAGGTGTGTTCATTGTCAGGTTGAATGTGATCTGTTAGGAAGTAAGGAGCCCTTAGAGGTCGGTGAAGGGCAGAAGGTGACAGTAGAAGTGCTTTTTAGAAAGACTGCTCTTCCAGGAGGGCGCAACTTATTTTGGAGGTTGACAGTTAAGGGGGAAACATGAACATCTAGGTCTTCAAGGTAAGGGGCCACCTGAGGGATGTTAGTGTGGACGTTCTACAGGATTTGGTAGCAAATTGATTCCATCTTTTTTTTTAATTTCCCAGTTGCTTATATCCAGAAATGACTCCAAGGTTTTAGAGAATAGAGAACTGAGGAAATGTTTATTTGTCTTTGATAGTAAACTTCAATTTGTTACCTAAGCCCAGCTTTTGGAAAGGAAATGATGCATGATTACTTAAATAGTCTCAAAAAATTTCAGTAGAAAAAGGTATCAGTGCCTTCAAATAGTTTTAGATATTCATAAGTGAATAAAAGTTGGGAAGATAAAGACAATTTTATTAAGTGATAGTAAGAGGTGGAACATTTCATTTATAAAAGGGACAATTTATTCCTCATTTGCTTATGTGTGTATGAGTTTAAAAGGGGTATTAGGAAACTTATATTTGAACAGTAGTATATGTTACTGGGTGTCTTTGAAGTTTAATAATGACCTGATTAGAGCAGAAGAAATTCTGATGAAATAGGGCACTAAATATTGTCAGCTCCAAGCTCCCTTAAGGATGGATAAGGTTAGGTCAGCAGGCCAATGAAGAATGTAGAGACATTATTAAATGAAAGTTTATTCTTTAATTTATTTTGATATACTTTGTTTTGCAAAGTATTATTAAAAACAGAATGAGTTCTACAGCAGCAATATTTATTATATTTGGAATTTTTAAAACAATCTGAGACGTTTAAAGTTATTTCGTTTGTTTTGGTTTGTTGACCCCAGTAAGCCAACTTTCTTCATCTATTATATATTTCTGGATAGCGTGTTTTCTTTGATTTGTGAAGGAAAATTTCACATTTTATCTTAAAGCAGAAGGAAAGTTGATTACTTGCTAGCTTTGTAAATAGTAAGTGAATAGTACAGTATTGTTTATTATAATTTCTTTCTTCCTTCCTTCAACATGATGTGTGTTCCCTCTCTACGGTATTTAGCATGTGGAAGTCAAGGATTCTCACAATTGAATCTGAAATCATTTTAAGCTTAGGTGCTCACGCAGCTTCAAAATTAAATTTATCTTAATTTACTAATCATTTTAGTTTTTGTTGCAATAAAGGGTATAACCTACCATAATGCAATGTGCTTTTTAGGCACTTGGGAAATAATAAGGATAAACTTTGTGATGCAATATACTACATTATTTGGAAAAATCTGTTTTTCATTGACAATCCTTCCATCCCAAGATCTCCTTAATTCTAGTAATGTGACTGAGCTATTTTTGGCATTTTTAAACTTCTTTAGGTACCTGTACCTGTGTGCTGATACGGTCACTAGAGGTAGAAAGCTGTGTCCTTTCCTTGGGAGTTAACAGGAGCTTTAATGTGTTAATTTAATATTGAATTAAGATTCCCCCTGTGCTTTACGATCTTGAGAAGGATTATGCGTCTTACTGCATGTGGGAGAGAAGTAAATATCAAACGTGTAGTATAGTATTTGAGACTGTCTTCAGCAGTAGCTGCCAATCCATTCTTTTCCCTAAGAAATTTTAATTTAATCCCTTGGAGTGTGGAGCCACTTATGTAAGTGTCATGGTGGATTGGTGGTGGGGAGAGGAGAAAGTGTCTCCCTGCTCCAGAAAAGTCTCTGCCAGGTTTCAATAACTTGAATCAGTCTAAAATTATCAGCACTGCATATTTTTCATTCATATAACTTGGGATTGTATGTGTGGCTTTGGGGTACTTTTGATAGTCAGGAGGTAGGTGCATTGTAAACCCAGGAATAGGGAGGAAAGGAAGAAATGTTAAGTGGGAAGACTTCAAATTCGAATAATGGCTACTGTGTATTTTTGCTTGAGACATTCATGGCCCTGGATCCATTGCTGCCTTTGGCTGCTATGTACTTCAGGTTTTCCCGGTTAGGTTGTCAGTGCTAAAAGGCTACCAGTTTTAGCCTTTTATGAATCAAACTATTGTCCATCTAGGCATATTCATGTTAATCTCTTCAACTCAAAACCTGAGAATTTTTGTTTCTTTGCCAGAAGGCAAGGGGAAAAGGGAAAGAGAATAAAATGATAGGTATGATACTCCTGATCTGCTCATATGTTAGGGTTACGCTATTCTAAGATATTATTTTATGAAGAAACTCTGCCTTTCATTTTTAATTTTATGTAATCAGTTATAAAATAGCTTCATGAATTTACCAGGTGAATCGTTAGAAACTTTTTAAAAGGTCTTTTTACCATAGAGTTGGGGATAAATTAAAGGGTATGAAAGATGGTTAATGGAACTCTTGGGATTTCTGTTTCTACTAAAATCTTTTGTCTTACTGAACCTTTGTCTAGATGTAAATTTTGCTGCCAAAAAGTCAAGTTAGTCTTTCTTTAAGGTAGTTATCTTCCACTGAATTGTATTCAAGTGTGTTTTGATCCTGATGAAAACAAGTATGATAGTAAAACACTTTAATATAAAAATGCTAAAAAAAGAATATTTGTCATACATTTCCATATATACTTCTGTCATGTCTAACACATATTTTCAGCAGCTTTGTAGAACACTGAAAAATACATGTTTGTATTTATATATTGTACTTTTTATTATATGATACTAAGTTCTAGAATTTAAAAATTTTGGCATGATATTAAAGGAAATATTACTCTTCAGTATTTGAAGTTAAGGATTAACTTAAATGATTTTTTTAAAAGATTTTTTTCATTATTTTTAGAGAGAGGGGAAGGGAGGGAGGAAGAAAGGGAGAGAAACATCAATGAATGGTTGCCTTTCACCTACCTCCAGCTGGGGAGCTGCCTGGAGACCTGGCTTACAACCTGGTATGTGCCCTGACTGGGAATCAAACCAGCAGCACTTGGGTTTACATGCTGGTTCTCAATCCACTGAGCCACACCAGCCAAGGGCTGATTTTTTTATAGTTGAATACAGTTTCCCATGCAAGCCCTTTGAACTATCCCAATTTTTAATTTGTTGGCTCCTATTAGGAGTATGCAGGATGGTATGGAACCAAACTTCCTGAGTGTGAATCTTGTCTCAACCACTTAATATTTTGTCAGACTTAGAGCAAGTTACTTTACCCTGCTTTGGTGTCAGCTTCCATGGGTGCCCAATAAATATTTATTGGATAGCCCTGGCTGGTGGCACAGTGGATAAGGCCCCAGCCTGCGAACCCAAAGTTCACTGGTTCAATTCCCAGCCAGGGCACATAACCAGGTTGCAAGCCAGGTCTCCAACCAGGTTTGTAGCTGGAGGCAGGTGAAGGGCAACCATACATTGATGTCTTTCTCCCTCTCTGCCTCTCTCCTTTCCCCTCTCTCTAAAAATAATAAATAAAATTAAAAAAAAATTAATTGGATAAATGAACCTTAAGGGAAACTGAGTTAACAGAGATAGAAGCACCAAGGACCCTAAATAAACTTTTGGGATCCCTACCTTTAAGGAAGTGAGAGGGAAAGAGGTATTAAAGGAATAATTGGAGATGTAGAAAGAAATTGGAAAACTATGTCTTGGGAAACCAGAAGAGAGAAATTACAAATAAGGATAAGAAGATCCAGCATAGTATTGCTTCTCTTTGAAAAAAAAGGAATTGACATAGTCTAACACAACATTCAAGGAGAATGAGAATCCATAAAGCCCTTTGGTTTGTGGTGTGATGATTACTAACTACATTAGAGCAAATTTAGTAGACTGGGTATAATTGTAATTAGGAATGTAAATCAAATAGGAGGGAGGTTAAGGAAGGTAGTAAGTAGAGATTGTAGGTAAGCCCATTAGTCTAGAAAATGACTGGAAAAATGGCAGAAAGACATATAATAATAGCAGCTTTCATAGTTACTGGAGGGATTCTCCAGTTGAAGCAGTTGTTCTGAATGTTGTTAAGTTTTATAGTAGACAAGATTCACTCTACATGTTCTTTAGGGCTCTGCTACTTGCTAACTTTGTAATCTTGGGGGACATTGCCTAATCTTTTTTTGTTTTTTTAAATAAAAATATTTCATTATCTTTGCTATTGCAGTTGCCCCAATTTTTCCCTCTTTGCCACCTCCACCCCACCTCCTTGTGTTTGTTTTTACGTATTAGGTAGAGCTGCTATGACTCCCTGTCTTGGTAGCATGGCCTACTATAGTAGGTCTCCTGTATGTAGGTCCAGCGGCACAGCCTCCCTTGTCACCCAAGCTGAGTGCTTGAGGTGTACCCTTCATGTGGGCTGAGAACACCCTTCTCTTGCAGTTGAGCCTTGGTTGCTGTTGACAGGTCAGTGGGATAGATTTAGCCAGGCCAGTTAGCTGCAAGGATGGGACGTGACCATTGATCACCAACCTCCACCCTCCGTGGAGAATCATTTGTGCAGGGGCAGGGTGGTGGCGCTCCAGCATGGTCCTTAGCTGTCCACTGGGTGTGCTGGCTCTGAGCTTTTTGGGGTAGTTCAGGCCAGAGTAAGCCCCTACCTGTGTTTTGACCAGGGCCAACTCCACCTGGGCTATAAGTCAATTTGAGATGGCTTGGGGGTTCCTAGGCAAAGCCAAGTGGTGAATCTAGTCTGGCTGCTGTTAGTGCCAGGCCTGGGGCTCACTGGGGCTAGCTGGTGCTTGTTTGAGAGAATTTAGGAAGTTGTGAAGCTTGAGCCAAGACCAGCCATTCATATGGAAAAGTCTATTGGGTGGGCCCATAAATTGGGTGGGACGGAGTCTTAGGGGATCTCCAGGGTGGGGCACAAAGTGTGAGCCAGGTGGATGGAATCTCAGATATGGCACCTGCCTGCCAGGTCTGTGGCTCTGTGGGGAGAGGGTTCAGAAAAGGGACAGTGGCCTCTGCTCCCCTTTCTGTATGAGAGAAAGCTTTCTCCCAGCTCCCACCTGGATGCCAGACACTTGAGTTTCTCCCTGTGTGCCACTAGAGCCTTTCAGTCTGCTACCCCAGGACTGGAGCTCAGAGAGAGTGAGTCTGAGTAAGTCCATGTGTGGGTTCTTTGAGTCTTCCACCGACTTAATTCCTGATGGTTTTTGCAGCTAGAAGTTATGGGGAATTTATCTTCCTGGCCCTGGACCCCTGGGCTGGGACTCCTAGTTCCCAAGATATCCCTCCCATATGTGGGTGTGTGACCATCCTGTTCCATGTCAGTACCCCTCCTAAATGTCTGGATGTATGTGGTTTCTTTAATTCCATAGTTGTCAGAATTCCATTCTACTCAATTTCTGATAATTCTAAGTGATGGTTGTTCTATAATTTATGATGTGATTGTATGAGGAGGCAAGCCATGTTTACCTGTGCAGCCAGCTTGAGTGGAAGTAGCCTATCTTTTTCTACGTAGAGGCAGTGGTAACACCTATTTTATAGATCTGTTGTGAGAATTAAATTATTTTATCTTTTAAAGATTTTTTTTATTTTCAGAGAGAGAGGGTAAGGGAGAGAGGCAGAGAGGGAGAGAGTCATCAATGTATGGTTGCCTTTCATCTGCCACCAGCTACAGACTTGGCTTGTAACCTGGTTATGTGCCCTGGCTAGGAATCAAACCAGCCACCTTTGGGTTCTCAGGACGATGCCTTATCCACTGTGCCACCAGCCAGGGCTCGTATTTAATCTTTTAAAAACACTTAGAACAATGCTTGGCATGTGGTAAATGTTTGATAAATGTTAGCTATTATCATCCACTGCTGAAGGAGAATAGAGAGTAGGATTAGAGGCTGGAAGAAAAGTAACAAAATTAATAAAATTATTGCCAAGTAGTGGCAAGAACTAAATGAAGAGGTCTTAGAACCTTTGCTCTGGCTTTTCCCGTTGCTTAGAGAACACTTTTCTTGATATCCATGTAACTATCTCAATTCTTTAGACCTTTGTTCAAATGATACCCTTTTCACTAGGTCTACCCTAACTATCTACATTTAAAATCCAGGTTCCTCACCTGGTTATTTGTATTGTTTTTCACTTTTTTCTATAATGCTTATCTTCAAACATATATAAACCACTTATTAAAGTGTATACTCTTTGTTTTTGATCTTCATCTACTAGGGTAGGGAAGTTTGTTTCCTAATGTGTCCTAGGTTCTGTGAATAGTACTTGGTACATAATAAATGCACAGTATATAGTTTTTGAATGAATAAATTACTTTACCATTGAAATTAGGTGGATGAAGAAATGATTTCAAGGCCTGGTGGTGCATTTTTGAAGGAGAACTAATTTTCTGACATTGGACACTACATAAAAGTTGACCTCAGAGACTTCCTCTTCTTTCTTAGATGAGTTTTCTGAGTCCTTTTTGATACTAGTTTTCCTGGAGATCACTTGGGAAATCCATTTGCTGAGCAAAGGAAAATGTAAGATGAATTTTTTTTCTACAGTAATTATATTTTTCATTTGATTAGCTAATAAAAGCATATGTTGAGTGCTCATTAGATGTGAGATACTGCTCTAATTTCTTTGTGTTATTAATTTTAAAAAATTCTGCAACAGCCATACCAATATATTATAGTTTTCTTGCAAGCCCTCATTAGGGCTGAGGGAGAAGCCACTTGCATGGAGTCTAAGAACATGCTTCCCCATCTCTTGTGTTCTGTTGACGGGCAGCTTCTGATACCACATTCTTTGCACCAATACTCATAGCCTTGACACTATTACTTGCCTGAAGTCAGTCAGGACTAATCTTGTTACTTTTTTTTTATCCCTTTTTTTTGTCAGTCACTGTCAGTCTTTCAGGCAACACTTCATGTCTCCAATTTTAATCCTTAACAGTGTTCTGAATGATTCCTATCTTTTCACTTCTTCATAAAAAATTCATTTCTCTCAGCAGAATTTTCCTGTGTTTCCTAGATGTTTACTCTACTTTCTATTTTTCTGAAGACAGTTTTCCCCTGTACCCTCCCCGCTTTTTAGATTTTATTTATTTACATTTTGAGAGAAGGGAGGAGAGAAAGAAATGCAGAGAAACATCAGTGTGCAAGAGATACGTGATCTGTTGCCTCTCGTACACCCCCAGTTGGGGGCCTAGCCTGCAACCCAGGAATGTGTCCTGACTGGGAATTGAACCAGCAACCTTCCGGTTTATAGGCCAGTGCTTAATCCAGTGAGCCACAACAGCCAGGGCTCCTCTGTGTTGGCTCTTAAATTTTTCATTTTTTCTTATATGCCACCATCAAGGGTCAGCAGGGGATTCCATGCACTGAGATTTAGGACTACATTTCCCATTCTGACCTACTCCATTGAATTGGAGTCTAAGAGGGAGACTGGTTCCACTGAGCCTGGAAGTTGGGGGTGGGGCACGACACAGATGTCTCTCCTCCCCAAACTGTGCCTGTTCACAGGTTATGTTGTCCATAAACTTTCATGTTTGCACACATTTACTGCTCTCTGGATTACTCATCTTTTCTTGACTATTTTTAGCTCCTTCCTCACAGTCATTCTTCCTACCTCTTAAGCCTCTTTCAATTCTTGGTAATTTCAACATAATACCATCTATAGTATTTCCAATACTGTGGCCTCTTAAGTTCTAAAATTCCTCTTCTCTAGTAATCTTGCTGTCTACATTACCTCAGCCACTCACTCTATGATCATATTTTACACTTTGTTATTACCAATATATTGAACCCCTCCATGATTTTCATTCTTGTAGCCCTTTAGCACACTCTACCTACTATCCCAACTTAACAATGTTTTATTGTCATTACGACTTCAGTCCACAGATTCTATTGCCCTTCCACTGTACCTTACCCCCTTAATTACCTTCTATCCCTCCTTACTTAGTGTACATTCACTATCTAGTGGTCAGTAACTGTGTTTATTCTCTTCTATATGCTTTCAACTCCCTTGCTCCTTTGTTCATACTTGGCAATATTTCAACCCTATGTAAATCAAAATCTCTTGGTTGCAAGTGACTGAAGAAAAATGCAACAAAATGACTATTCTCATTTAAATTCATGTTAAGAAACTTCAGATGGCCCTTAACACTGGCAGTCATGGCACACTTCCTTCATTTACTCAGCTTCTCTGCTTCTAGATGGATTAGTGTATAACCCTGCTTTTGTCTTTAAACTTGAAGCTATTCTCATCGTGTTCACTTTGAGTTTACGGACCTGCTTTCTATTTCATTGAGAAAATAGAAGCAGTCAGAAGAACATTACAGACCCCATCACTACACCTTATGTACCTGCTGATATGAGTCAAAGATCTTGCCTTCATTCTTCTGTATTAACTGTTTGCTTTTTCTAATTTCAGATCCTCTGATTAATGCATTGTAGCCTATCCCCTTTCACTTACTCTCCACATTGCACTAATAATTTTCCCCCTTTTTGTACATCATCAGTTCTTCTTTCCCTTCTGGATCATTCTTATCAACATATAAATGTGCAATTATTTTTATTATAAAAGTGTCCTCTCTTGATCACTCTTACTTGTTTTTCTCTATTTCCAATGCTGCAAGAACCCCTTTAAATCACTATCTAAATACGCTTGTTCTGGTTTTCTCATGTTCTCTCTTATGCCTATTCCAATCAGGCTTTTGCCCCTACCATTATACCAATTTTGTTTTTGTTCAGATCTCCCAACAATGACATTATTAAATCCCATCAGTTCTTTGCCTTATGTGAGCAATATGCATTTGGTCAACTTATTTCCTCCTTTGATATACTTTGGTATATTTTAACTTACCTTTTAGGACACCATATCCCCTGGTTTTCCACAAAACTCAGTGGCTGCTCCTCATTCTTCATTGGTAGATGCTCCTTCTTGCCTACTTCTATCACTGGAATAACCCAGGGTGTTATCTTCTCTATCTACCCTCACTACCTTGTGATTTTTCTTAGTTTCATGGCTTTGATGTTAGATGTTGATGACTCTTAACTTTATTTCTCCAGTTAAGACCACTCTCCAGAACTTTAGATTTTTATATCTAGTTGCCTAGTCATTATCTCCACTGTTAAACATCTCAAACTTAACATGTCCAAAATAGGCTTGCTTTTCCCTCCCAAATCTGCCCTCTCATACAAGTGCCACCCACATGCATAGCCCTCCTCATCTCAGTTGTTGGTAGGTTTATGTTGGTCAGGCCAGAAATCTTAGAGTCATTTTTGATTCTGTTGCGCTCACGTTCCATACTCTTTTTTTTTTTTTTTAAAGATTTTATTCATTATTTTCAGAGAGAAGGGCAGGGAGGGAGGAAGAAAGGGAGAGAAACATCACTGTATGATTGCCTTTCACTCGCCTCCAGCTATGGACCTGGCTTGTGACCTGGTTATATGCCCTAGCTGGGAATCGAACCAGCAACCTTTGCAGGCGGGTGCCAATCCACTGAGCTACACCAGCCAGGGCATACTCATTCTTTCTGTCAGGAAATTATTGCTTTACCTTTAAAATATACCCAGAATTTAACCAGTTTTATCATTTCCATGGTCACCATCATCTCTTGCTGGGTAATTGCAGCAGCCTTCTAATTGATTTTCCTGCTTTTACTCTTTTTCTAGTTTGTTACACAGCTGTCAGAATGATCCTTTGAAAACAAGTCAGATGGCGAGAGATTCTGTTCCATGTTTAGAAAATATCATGAGTTAATATTAGAGAGTATTCTATCTGTCTTATTTTATTAAATCTCCTTCAGTTGGAAGGCATCTTTAATAACAGGCTTTGATTATGCTAATTTTTTGGGTGGGGGAGGAGTTGTTAGGGTTAACAACTTCACCCTAAAACGGGCAGACTTGATACCTTAATCCCGGAAGAAATTGCAGAGAGGGTGTGAGTTGGTTGGTATTTTAAAAAATTGTTATGAATGGAAGATCGGACCACTATTTCTTTTCTTTTTTTTTAAAGATTTTATTTATTATTTCCAGAAAGAGAGAGAAACATCAATGCCTTTTGCCTGCCTCCAGCTGGCTGGAGACCTGGCACATAACCTTGTTATGTGCCTTGGCTGGGGAATCAAACCAGTGACCTCCAGGTTCGTAGGCCAGCGCGCCTTATGGTGCTACCAGTCAGGGCTTGGACCACTATTTCTTAATAGAGGACTGTTATTTTACTGCAATCTCTAACCTCCTGTAGCAACCCTTGCTTTGCCCCTAACCCCTGCCAAACTTAGTGTCCCCCTTCTACCAGTATTGGTCAATGTTCTCCTTACTTTCAGATGGAAATGTATTTATTAAGACTTTGACTTTATTTAAATTAGTATTTTATTAAAGGTTTTAAGATTTTAAAATTTATTTTTAGAGAGATGGGGAGAGAGAGAGCTGAAGGGGGAATTTTATAAAATAAAAGTACCAGAGATGCTCTGGTGGTGTGGCTCAGTGGACTGAGTGTTGGCCTGTGAACAAAAAGGTCACCTGTTCAATTCCCAGTCAGGGCACATGCCTGGGGTATGGGCCAGGTCCCTGGTTGGGGGCCTGGGAGAGGCAGCCAACTGATGTTTCTCTCCCTTTCTTTCTCCCTCCCTTTCCTTCTCTCTGTAAAAATAAAAAGGTATTAGAGCTGATTTTTTATTTACTTTTTTAAAATAATTGATTTGAGAGAGAGGGGGAAGAGAGAAATATCAATTTGTTGTTCTACTTAGTTACACATTCATTGATTGCTCATTGTATGTGCCTTGACTGGGGATCAAACCCCAACCTTGACTTGTCAGGATGATGCTCTAACCAACTGAACTATCTAGCCAGGACATTTTTTATTTATTTACTTGTTAATATTAGGGCTATTATTAATTTTTAGGGCTATTAATAGTTCCTCCATTATTAACATAATTTTAAAACAAAGTAATGACAATTTGTGTATGATAAGAAAGGAAATGGATTGAAATTTTTACATATGAGAAAAGAGATTTTGTCAGTTTGAACCTAAAACCCAGTAAACAATAAATAAGCAAAAACACTTGCATGGACTCAGTCTGCTGTCACAGGTTTTTAAAACTTTATAAACTTGGACCTTAGCAGCCATTACTGCTGTTTTCCCTCTCATGTTATACTTTAAAGACTTAAGTTTATGGTTGTATTTTTATTACCTTTTTTAATCTTTTGAAAAAAAAGATTTATGTTGGATTCTCAGGGTTAAGCCTTGAACTGTGTTTAAAGCCAAGTGGCATATGGCTTAGATCTGGGTAGTTTTTAAGTGAACAGCAGATTATTTGGTAGCTGCGGACTATTTAAAGGGAGCTGTTTACTTCTGAGTTCAAAAATATATTTCAAAGTAATCCATGTTGTGTTGTTACCATGAAGGCATTAACAAAAATGACATTGTTAGGCCCTTGGAAATAATTTATGTGCTGGAGAACTATTTTTATTATTCTTACTCAAAATGTCTACAGTACATACTTAGATACTGAAAATTATATAAAAAGACATTCATAAGAAGAGTGTACAGAAGTAAAAATGTTTGGACCAACAAGTTTGAGTCCTGGGTTTTTTTAGTGATTGGATTTGATTTTAAAAAATAATAAGTTTTATAAACAAGGACTTGGGCAAAGCAGTTACCTAGGAAGAAAAGAATCATGAAAATATAAATAATAGGGTTGTGGGAACAAAGAAGAATTTAGTGAGCTCACTAAATTCACATTCCTAGATAGATTAACTTTTGATAGACTGTGGTAGACAGAAACAAAATTTTGCTACTCATCAATTTTCTGGATTTTAGAATATTGTCTTTACCTTTTGGTTCTTCCTAAACTTTAAGGATTTCTGTTGGCTATGTAGGTAGATTTAGATGGATCTGTAAGAATAATTTCTGAATCCATCTGCACTCTGTATATCATTTTTTTTTTTTTTAATTGTTGAGTGGTATTTCATGGTGTGGATATACCATGTTTTGTTTAACCATTTACCTATTGGATACTCGCATTGTTTTTAGTTGTTTTTTTTGGCTCTGCTAATGGATGTGTGTGCAGATTTTTGTGTGAGCATAAGGATTTCTCAGGGATAAATGCCCAGGAGCACAGTGCTGGGTCATCTGGTAAGTGTGTATTTAGTTTTTTAAAAACTGCAAGACCATTTTCTAAAGTTGCTGAATGATTTTGTATTCCCACAAGGATTGCATGAGTTTCTCTGCATTCTGCTTAGCATGGATGTTATCCCTGTTTTTTATTGTAGTAATTCAAATAGGTGTATAAATGATACCTTATTGTAGTTTTTTGTTTTTTTTTTAAGGTTTTATTTATTAATTTCAAAGGGAGAGGGACATCAGTGTATGGTTGCCTTTCACCTGCCTCCAGCTATAGATCTGGCTGGAGACCTGGCTTGGAACCTGGTTATGTGTGCCCTGGCTGGGAATCGAACCAGCGACCTTTGGGGTTTGCAGGCTGTGCCTTAATCCACTGTGTCACCAGCCAGGGTTTGAAGCTTTAATTTGTACTCCTTATGGCTAAAGATAGAGAACATTTTTTCATGCGCTTATTGGCTATTCTCTTGGGTGAAATGTCTGTTTATGTCTCTTTGCCATTTCCTAATTGATTTTTTTTGCTGTTAAGTTTTGTGTTCTTCATATATTCCAGATACAATTTCTTTGTCACATATGTGGTTTGCAGGTATTTTCTCCTAGTTCTGTGTCTGTTTTCATCACCTTCATCAGGGTAATTCAGACCCAAATGTCACCAGGGTAATTTTGGCAAGACCCAATATATCAATTCTTCCTTTATGTATTGTGCCTTTTGTGTCAAGCCTAAGAACTTTTTAAGAACTCCAGTCCAAAGTCGAAGATTTTTTTTTTTCTAAAAATTGCATTGTTTTACATTTTACATTTAAGTTTGTGATCCACTTTGAGCTAATAAATTTGCATAAGCTATGAAGTTTAGGTTGAGGTTCTTTTTTTCTTTTTTCTTTTAAGTCCACTTGCTCCAACACCATCTGTTTGGAAGACTCTTCTCCATTGAATTGTTTATGTACAAATATCAAAAATCATTTGGGTACATTTGTGTTGAATCCGTTTCTGGATTTTCTATTCTGTTCCATCCATTTGTATGCCCATCCCTTCCCCAGTACCACACTGTTTTGATTACTGTGGCTAAGTAATAAGCTGAAACATCAGGAGGAGTGATTTCAACCACTTGATTCATATTTTTCAAAGCTGCTTTAGGTCTTGTAGGACCTCTTCCTTTCCACACAAATTTTAGAATAAGCTTTTTTCTGTACCTGCAAAAAATCCTTTTGGGGTTTTGCCAGAAATTACATTATACCTATAGATCAGTTTGGGGAATATCAACATCTTTACTGTGTTTTGCCTTCCATTTAATGAACATGGTCTCTCCAGTTATTTAGATCTTTGATTTTGTTCATCACCATTTTGTAATTTTAATATACAAATTCTGCACTTTTTAAAAAAATTTATACATAAGTATTTCATTTACTTTGGAGCAACTGTAAATGACATTGTATTTGTAATTTAGGTTTTCACAAATTCATTGTTAGTGTATAGGAATGTGGTTGAATTTTGTGTATTAATCTTGTGTCCTGTGACATTGTAGAATTCACTTATTTTAGGGGAATTTTTGGTAGATTGCTTGGTATTCTCTAGGTAGAAAATCATGCCATCTGCAAACAGGGACAGATTTATTTTTCTTGTGATCCAGTCTGTTAGCCTTTTATTTTCTTTCTTTATTTGCTGGCTAGAATTCTGTGACGTGTTATAAGACTGAAGAGAACAGCTATCCAGGCCTGTGCTTAAGCTTAGGGGAGAAAGCATTAGTTTTCACTATTAACATATGGTGATAGCCGTGGGCTTTTTATGGATGTCCTTTATCAAGCTGAGGAAGTTCGCCTTTTCTAGTTGACTGAGAATTTTATTGTGAATTTTATCACATACTTTTTTAAATTTAATTTTATTGTTGTTGTATTACATTCATGCCATTTCCCCTCTCTTCTCTCCCCTTCTCCACCCACCCACTCCCCCACAAAGTTAGTCCCACTTGTTGTCCATGTCCATGAGTCTTCCATGCTTATTCCTTGACTAAACTCCCCTTCTTTGCCTCCTTCTCCCCCTTCCCCTCCCCTCTGTACATTGAAGGTCTGTTCCTTGTACTCATGTCTCTGGTTCTGTTTTGCTTGTTTGTTTGTTTTGCTCATTAGTGTCCTGTAATGGGTAAGATCATATGGTATTTGTCTTTCACTGACCGGCTTATTTCACTAAGTATAATATTTTATATTACATTGATATAGTAGATTACCTTGATTGATTTTCTTTTTTTATGAAAAAAATTTAATTGATTTTAGAAAGAGGAAGGGGGGAGAGAAGCATTGATTTGTTGTTTTCACTTATTTATGCATTAATTTGTTGATTCTTGTACATGCCCTGAACTGGAATCGAACCTAATCCTAATCCTTGGTACACAGGGACTACACTCTAACCGACAGAGCTACCTGGTCAGGGTTTGATCGATATTCAAATGTTGAATCAGCCTTCCTTACCTAGACTAAATCCCAATAATCTTTTTGTACGTTGTTGGATTTATTTACTAATATTTTGTTCAGGATATTTTGCATCTTAAGTTCATGAGAAATACTGGCTTGAAGTTTTTTTGTCCTTTCGTACTGTATTTGTCTAGCTTTGGTGCCAGAATAATATTGGCTTCATAAAATGACTTGGAAAGCATTCCCTCCTCTTTTTTGGATGAGGTAGTGTAAGAGTAGAATTAACCCTTTAAATTTTTGATAAATTCTCCAGTGAAGCCATCTGGGCCAGGCAATTTCTTTTTCCTGACTTTTTAAACTATGAAATCAGTTTATTTAGTGGTTATAGGAATATTCAGATTATCTGTTTCATCTTTTTTTAAAGAATTTTTTTTCACATGCTGATTGATTTTAGAGAGAAAGAAGGTGGAGAGAGAAAAAGAAAGAAAGAGAAACATCTCTGAGAGAAATAGGGATTGGTTGCCTTGCATACTTGCCCCAACTGGGGATCAAACCCGCAACCAAGGCATGTGCCCCAGGCAGTGATTGAACCCTGCAGCCTTTTGGTGTGTATGGGATGGTGCTCCAACCAACTGAGGCACCTGTTTCGTATTCATTGAGTTGAGTAATGTGTGGTTTCTGAAGGATTGGTCCATTCATTCTAAGTTGAATTTATGAGTGTAAAATTCCCTTATCACCTGTTTAATGACTATGAAATCTAATGATAATCTCCTATTTTATGCTCATGTTTACGATTACTGTTTTTTTCCCTTTTTGTCTTTGTCAGTCTTACCAGAGGTGTATTAATTTCATTTTTTATTATGAAGAACCATCTTTTTGTTTCATTAATTTTTCTATTTTTTTAAAGACTTTATTTTTAAGAGAGGAGAAGGAAGGGAGAAAGAAAGGGAAAGAAGCATGAATGTGTGGTTGTCTTTCACACACCTCCAACTGAGGACCTGGTCTGAAACCCAGGCATGTGCCCTGATGGGAATCTAACCTGTGAGCCAAGCTGGTGCTCAGTCCACTGAGCCACACCAGCCAGGGCTAATTTTTCTGTTTTGTTGTTTTTGTTTTATTGATCTCTACCCTTTTATTCTTTTTCCTCCCTCCTACTTGCTTTGAGTTTATATTCCTCTTATTTTTGTAGTTTCTTGATTTAGGAGCCAAGGTTATTGATATAAGACCTTCCTGCCCGGGTCAGGTCGGCCATTTGGTTAGAGTGTTGTCTTGATGTGCCAAAGTTTCAGGATTGATCTCCGGTCAGGTTATATGTACAAGAACCAAACAATGAATGTATACATAAGTGGAGTAACAAAGTGATGTTTCTTTCTCTCTCTCAAAATAAATTTTAAAAGCCTTCCCTTTTCTCTATGGAATGCATTTAATGATATAAATTTTCCTCTGGGTACTGCTTTCGCTGCATTTGACAAATTTTAATATATTGTATTTTCATTTTTGTTAACTCTGTGTATTTAAAATTTTTTCTTTGAGACTTCTTGTTCGATACATGAATGATTTCATTAGTATGTTGTTAAATTTCCAAGCATGTGGAGTTTTATTGAGTTCTAGTTGTAATCCGTTATGGTCAGAGAGTATATTCTGTATGATTTCAGTTGTGTGAAATTTTTTAAGGTTTGTTTTATGGCCCAAGATATTGCTTATCTGGATGAATGATCCTAGGGCACTTGAGAAGAATGTATGTTCTACTTATTTTTGACTCTGCTTAGTGTATTGGAATACCACCTACTTTTCTCTGTGCAACTTTCCGCCTGCTCTGCTCCATGGATTCTAGATGGTTCATGTCCTTATTATTAGTTTGATTAGCATCATTGACAATTGCTTTCTTTTTAGTCTTATTTCTTCCCTGGAGAATTCTTTACTTCCTGTTATTTATTTTCATGACTCATGTCTCACTTGACTTTTTCTAAAGTTTTAAACAAAATTTAATATTCTTTGTTCTAAAGTGACTAGTTTTTAGCTTAGCAGTATAATTTGTGCTTAAAGTAGTGCCAGATTGACCTTGAAATTTTACTACTCCAAGGTGAAAAATCATGGTATGTTTTTGTTATTCTTTTAACAGGTACGCACATGTACCCACACAGTATGATTCTCTGGATAAACTTAGAAAATTAGAAATTATATGCTAAGCATATTGCTAGGCATTAAATGGGAAGAAGATTTGTCTCCTCAAAGCACTTCACAGGACACAACAAGATGAACACCTCTGTAATGGTTCTAATGGTATAGGGCAGCACACACTTAATGGAGAAGTATTATAGGAATTTGGAAAAAGATTAAAGAATGTGGACAGGATTTATTTGTGTGGTTTTGTGAAAAGATAATACTTGAAAGAGTGGTGGGTGGAGTGGGAAAGATAGTTGAAGTGAAGTTGGAGAACACTATATATAAAAGGGGACTACTAAACCAAATGTGTATGGCCTGTAGGAAGGAGAATGTGGAGGAAATTCTGTGAGGCTGTAGGGTTAATGCAGTGCTATAAAGGTAGATAGAGGGTTCCTGAGTACTGAGAAAGAATTGCGATTTGAGCAGGCTGTAGTAGCTGATTTAAAGGTTCTTATTCTGAAGAGTGACTTGAAGGATGAAGTTAAAGCATTAGCATACTTGCAAGCTTGCTAGAAGTGCAGAATTTAATTCCCCACCTAAGACCTACAGAATCAGAATCATTTTTAACAAGAAGCTCATGATTTGTATGCACAATCAGGTTTGGTAAGCACTTGTCTGAAGGAAGTTAATCCAACAGAACTGTGTACAAATTGGATTTTGGAGGAAAGGGATTTCATTTAGAAAATTCTATTAATTATCCAGTTGAATTGGAGAGGAAAGGGCATGCAAGAATAAGTTATTAAAGGAATATAAGCAATAGGAATTAATGACCAGGGTTTAGAGAACGGAGGAGAGTGCTAAATCAAAGATCATGATCAAATTTAGGAACTGGGCAACTGAAAAATGGGTAGGCCATTGAGAGGAAATAAAAGCCTGGATGGCATAAAGAGCTGTGATTATTTTTTACTCCCTGGACACCAGAACTTTTTGTTAACAGAAAATCAGCATGATAATAACACTGGAGAGAAAATTTAAAAAGCAATGGAAAAAACTCAAAATTCCTGAGTTCTAAAATAAGTAGCATTTTCTTTTTTTGCATGTCATTTGATCTGTTATTAATATGTAAACTTGTTTTTACATTGTTCTTATTAGTGTATAGTAGTTTTGTAACATTTAAAATTTTATTGTGTAAATATTTTCCATGTTTCTTCATAATTTAATTAGTTTAAAGGACTTTTTTCCATTATAAAATACATACACTCAGGTTTTTAATATTTCTTTTATTTATTTTAATTTATTTTATTTTTTAAAGATTTCATTTCATTATTTTCAGACAGAGGGGAAGGGAGAGAGGCAGAGAGGGAGAGAGACATTAATGTATGGTTGCCTTTCACCTGCCTCCAGCTACGGACCTGGCTGGAATCCTGGCCTGTAACCTGGTTATATGCCCTGACTAGGGAATTAAACCAACAACCTTTGGGTTTGCAGGCTGGCACCTTTATTCATTGTGCCCCCAGCCAGACCCATACACTCAAATTTTTAAAAGCATAAATTTAAAATAGTAATGAGTCCAGTATTTCCATTTTAGATTGGTAAGGATAAAATATTTTGTTTTGATAGATCTTAGACTATAGATTGGTGCATTTTAAAGGGCAATTTGGCAGTGTTGTCAAACTAAAAATTACACATACCAGCCATTTGATTTCTAGGAATTTGTTCTACAAATATATTGGCTCTAGGTCAATTAATCTATATGCTACATTGTCAGCTTTACCAATTCTTTGTACCAGTGTATTTAGGAGAATATATTTTTAATGCACATGGAGAAAATTGCATTATCATGAAAGAACTTCTCAGTTTATTCTGATTTAATTAGTCCTTTGAAAAATGAGTCCCTGGCTGGTGGCACAGTGTATAAGACCCTGGCCTGCGAAAACACAGGTCGCTGGTTCGATTCCCAGCCAGAGCACATAACCAGGTTCCAAGCCAGGTCTCCAGCCAGGTCCATAGCGGGAGGCAGGTGAAAGGTAACCATACATTGATGTCTCTCTCCCTCTCTGCCTCTTTCCCTTTCCCTCTCTATAAAAATAATTTTTAAAAAATTTTAAAAACTATTTTGTTTTATCCATCATTTCCTGATATCTTTACAATTTTTTCAAATGTTATTTTATGATTTTTCTAGCATTTTGGTACTTTTAAGATTCTTTTATCAATTTTAAAGTGTATGTATGAACCTTGCTTTGATGTTTTTGACTAAAATTTGCAGTTATTTATATTGGATGGAATGATTTTAATGATTTTAAGGGTTTTTTAGAAGTAAGATTTGGTTGTACTCACAGCTGTAAAACCACTGTTGCCCAACCCTGTTTATACATGCAACATCATCTTCATTCATTTGTTGATGGCCCTTTAGGTTGCTTCTGTCTTTTAGCCATTGTTAGTAATGCTGCAATGAACATAGGGGTGCATATGTTCCTTCGAATTCCTGTTTCAGTTTTTTTCAGGTAAATTTCCAGAAGTGGAATCACTGAATCAAAGATAGTTCCATTTTTAATCTCTTAAAAGATTTTATTTTTAAAGAGAGGGAAAGGGAGGGAAAAAGAGAGGGAAAGAAACATCAGTGTGAGGGAGAAACATCGATTGGTTGGTTGCCTCTTGTACTGCCTGTCTGGGGACCAAACCTGCAGCCCTGGCAGGTGCCCTGACTGGAAATCAAACTGGCAGTCTTCACTTTGCAGAACAATGCCACAGAGCCAAACAAGTCAGGGCCCATTTTAATTTATTTTTATTTTTTATTTTTTTACTTTTTTATTTATTGATTTGAGAGAGAAAGCGGAGACATTGATTTATTGTTCCATTTATTTATCCATTCATTGGTTGAGTCTTGTATGTGCCCTTACCAGGGATTGAACCAGCAATCTTGGCCCATCAGGATGATACTTGAACCCACTGGGACATTTGACCAGGGCAGGGCCCATTTTTAACTTTTGAGGTAACTCCACATTGCTTTCCATAGAGGCTTCTCCAATCTGCATTCCCACCAACAATGTACTGAGGGTTCCTCGTTTTCCACAACCATGTCAACATTTGTTTGTTGACTTACTAATGATGGCCATTCTGACAGGTGTGAGGTGTATCTCATTGTGGTTTTGATTTGCATTTTCCTGATGATTAGTGATATCTTTTCATATGTCTCTTAGTCATCTTTACGCCTCTGCGAAGAAATGTCTGTTCAAGTCCTCTACTCATTTTTTAATTGGGTTTTTTGTTTTTTTTTTTTGGTGTTAACTTGTATGAGTTCTTACATATTTTGGATATTAACCCTTTATCAGATATGGATTATTTTTTTGTTTTGTTGATGGTTTCATTGCAGTGCAAAATGTTTTTAGTTTGATGTAGTGCCATTTAAATTTTTTCTTGGTTTCTTTTTGCTCAAGGAGAGAAAATAAAAAAAAATATTACTGCGAGCAATGTTAAAGAGTTAATAATTTCTTCTAGGAGTTTTATGGTTTTAGGTCTTATATATAAGTCTTGAATCTGTTTTGAGTTTATTTTTGTATATGGTGGAATACAATGTCCAATATCATTGTTTTTGCATTTGGCTGTCCAGTTTTCCCAATACCAATTTTTGAAGAAACTGTCTTTGTCCTTGTTGTATATTCTTGTCTCATTCAATGTACGGTATTTAAGTGCTCCTATGTTGGGTGTGTAGATATTTAGGACTGTTATATCCCTCATCTTGGATTGATCCCTTTATAATTATGTAATGACCTTCTTTGTCTTTTTTTTTTTTTTACATTTTTTGTTTTAAAGTATACGTATTTTGTCTGAAAGGAGTATTGCTACCGCAGCTTGTTTTTCATCTCTAGCTGCATGGAATATCTTTTTTCAGCCCTACATTTTCAGTCTGTATGTGTCATTTGATTTGAAATGACTCTCTTATGAGGAGCATACAGATGAATTATGGATTATAATTATTCAGTCACCCAGTGTTTTCTATTGGACCATTTAGCCCATTTACATTAAAGTAATTATTGGTAAGTATGTACGTATTGCCATTTTATTAATTGTTTTTGGTTGTTTTCATAGTTCTCTGTTCCTTCTTTATTCTTGATCGTTTTCCTTATGATTTGCAGTTTTTCTGTACTGTTTGTTTTTTCTCATTGTTCTTTGTACATTTTCTGTAGGTTTTTGTTTTATGGTTACCATGTGGCTGTATACCTATAGCAACCTTTTTTTTTTTTTTTTAAAGAAAGGTACTGTTTTTTGTTTGTTTGTTTTAAGATTTTATTTATTATTTGTCATAGAGAGGGAGAGAAAGAGAGAAACATCAGTGTATGGTTGCCTATCACCTGCCTCCAGCTACGGACCCGGCTAGAGACCTGGCTTGCAACCTGATTATGTTGCCCTGGCTGGGAATTGAACCAGCGACCTTTGGGTTCGCAGGCCAGTGCCTTATCCATTGTGCCACCAACCAGGGCTAATTTTAAGCTGATAGGTGTTTTGGTTCAACTATATGAGGTCTGTCCCAAAAATATTGGCTGTGCAAACTTTTAATTATATTGACATTGGCTCGATAATTTCCAGACAGACTTCATAATCTATAAGGACTACAATTTTACTCCCCATTCCATGCTTTGTTATTGATGTCATGTCTTAGATCTCTTTGTCTGTGTATCTTGTAACTACTTACTATAGTTTGAGTTAAGTTTGTTACTTTTTTAAAATCCTCAACCTAGGACATTTTTCATTACCCAGTACTCAACCAGACTGGGGGTCTAACCCTCAACCTACGTATGTCCCTGACTGGAGATTGAGCTTGCACCCTTCTGGTTATGGGGCAGATCCTCCAACTAGCTGAGCTACACTGGCCAGGGCAGGTTTGATACATTTTCTTTTCACCTCTGTAGTAGCATTTTAAATATCTTATTTGTTGTATTTATTAAATATTTGGTTTTACTTGTGCAGTTTTCTCTTTTGTCATATTTTCCTATTACTAGTTATGGCCTTTTGTTTTCTGTTCATATAAAGCTGGTTTAATGGTGATAAACTCCTTTAGCTTTTGCTTATTGTGGGTATTCCTCAGTTTTTGGTGTCCTACAGAGAGCAATAGTTTACCTTTTTAACTGAGTATCATTTTGACCTAGTAGGTGTGTTTCTTCTCCAAGCATATTGGGAATACAACCATTTTAATTCGTCATGCCAACATTAATGAATTTTAATCAGATTATCTTCTGTAGAAAACTACATTAAGTCAGTTAACTTTATTGGTTAGTTACCCACATCATGACATTAAACTTTTTCAGACTTTCCTTTTCCAGTATTTTTTAGTCATTATTTTTACTAGGATCAGTTGTTTCTCTTCCATATTTAGAACAAATTTTTAATTTGGTTAAATTTTGTTTTTAATTAAGTTTGCAGATTATAGCTTTGGTACTTAATAGTTTTTATTTAAATTTGCTTCTGCCAAATTCAGTGTGTCTACATATTGTACAGTGAAATTTTGTCTAGAGGAGTTGACTCATCGGTTTTTAGCAGCATATTTTACCATACACAGTTTTAGTCGTGGTCTGCTCAATTTTGTTGATTAACTATGCCATTCATTTTCTTACAAATTGGAAAAAAGACTGGTGTTTTATTTCTTAGCTAATCCATGAGAAAATTATATGCAATTTCTCTCTGATATTATAAGACTTCTAACTCTGATGTCACATTCAGTGAGTCTCAGAGTTTTCCAGTTCTTTTGTTTTTCAGTTGCATTCATCCTAAAATTACTGGTTGGCCTCTTTTTATTTTGGAGGCTTCCTCTTCCAGTGATGAGGTTTCAAAATCAAGTTTTGTGTTTGCATATGACTTATCCATATCTTTGTTAAAGGTTTGCTCTGTCACATAAACAACACCTGTGGTACAACAAGGCCATTTATTGAGTGTCAGAAATACAGATCTTTATATTGACCTAAACCAGACCTCAGCTTGTTTAAATTAACTGCTAAATTATATTAATTGCACTCTCAAGTGCTAGGCAAGCTGAAATACCATACATTGCTTTTAAATTATTTTTAGATAGAAGGGAAAGGAAGGAGAAAGAGGAGAGAAACATCAATGTGCAGGAGAAACATCCATCAGTTCCTCTCACATGCCCCCAAACTGGGGTCTGGCCTAGGCGTGTACCTGGAACCTAACTGAGGGACCAGCCCACTGAGCTACACCAGTCAGGGGCAGGAAAATGTTAACACTTAACCAGAACTTTTGGTTATGCAACCTTCTACGCACTATATTAATATGTTGAATCAAAGCCTATTTAAAAATGAAGATTGGTTATTAGCATAATGAAATAGTATTCCTGGAAGGAAAGTCATAAAGTACTATTATACTCTTAGAACAGAGAAGTTCTTTTGTCTTACGTCCCTTTAGCCTCTGGATAGAATAATATGCTACTTTTAACATGCAGTTCGACAGTCACTGTGCTTAAAACTCTATGTCTGCTCAGTTCAGTCAATTGAAAACTATTTCTTTGCCAAGTTAGTAATACCACAATATATTTTGCAAGGAAGTGAATAAAAACTATTTTTTGCCATGTTTTGATAGTTGTTGTTTATTAAGCCAAAAATATTAGTGTAGCCCACTTTTTCTGTTTTTAAATAGTTTTTAAACTAAGTAATCTAAGATAAATTTAGAAATCTTTTAAATGAAGCATTTCACCAGTCTATTTGTTAGAAAATAAGGAATACGTGCCCTGGCTGGTGTGGCTCACTGGATTAAACATTGGCCTGTGAAACTGAAAGGTTGCCGGTTCGATTCCCAGTTAGGGCACAAGCCTCAGTTGTGGGCCAGGCCCCCAGTTGGTGGTGTGCGAGAGGTAACTCTTTCTCCCTCTCTTCTGCTCTTTCTAAGAATAAATAAATAAAATATTAAAAAAGTAAAAGACAACAAGAACACTTGGTAAGTTAAATTAATTTTTTATGTACTTGCCTATTTATGACACATATGACTCATTCAAATGGCAAAGTCAGCATTTTTATTAAAACCTGGTTCTAAGACATTTTCATCATTCTTTTTTTTTTTAAGTCAATACATTGTAATTGCATTTTAAAAAATATTTTCAAACTCCTTTTTAGAGTTTTTTTGGTAATTTATGAAATGCATACTTAAAAGTGTATTTTTCCTCTCTTTAATTTCTTTTGGAGCCAGTCATCTTTTAGGGTAGTTTGGAAGGATTGCTTAAGTTCTGTGAGATACTTTCTGCTTTGACCTACTTGTTGTGAAGAACATTTAATACAATATATAGGAAGATCTTATTTGGTTAGTAAGTGTGTCTTCCAACTCTGCTAGGTGTAGGGATGCTGCCTACAGACTAGCTGAGTGACAAAATGATCATATATAAAGTAATAGAGTTTGAACACTATAAGTCATTGTATACCCAGGAATTAAATAAATGAAATACAGAGAAGGAAAAGAATGATCAATTGTTTACTTTCAAGACTGTTTCTTACCTTTAACTTATCTCTCCATGATTCTGCTTCCTCTAATACAATTTTATCAGATCCCTTTAAATTTAGTTTTTAACACAGTCCTTTCATAGGTACTTATTTACATTTTTTAGTACTGGTTTCCAAGGTGCTTCTAGGTATGTGTCACAGCTTTCATATTAATAAATAACTGTAAAACATTTTGTAGTTTAATTTTTTTTGAGGAATCTCACGTTTTACAAGACAAGTGTCTTATGAAGACATTAACATAAAAGTTTCTTTAAGTCCTGGCTGGTGGCACAGTGGATAAGGCACTGGCCTGCAAACCCAGCCTGGGCAACATAACTAGGTTGCAAGCCAGGTCTCCAGCCAGGTCTGTGGCTGGAGGCAGGTAAAAGGCAACCATATATTGATATTTCTCTCCCTCTCTTCCTTTATCCCTTCCCCTCTCTCTGAAAAATAATAAATAAAATCTTTTAAAAAAAGTTTCTTTAAAATATCAAGCTTTTTTTTTTCTTTAGTAATTTGAGTGGTCTCCATTTGATTTTACATGAATGGTGACTTATTATCAACCAGAACTGCCCTTCTCCATTCTCATTCCACCAACTAAAGGTTTTCTTGAAATAATAGGATTATTGCCTTGAGTATTTTAGGATTTAGACTTCTGTGCATGTATGAGAAGACTTCCCTCCCTCCCTCCCCTCACCCTTCTGCTGGTGCTTTGCTTCCCTCCAGGTCTACACCACCAGCTGAATCGTGGAACTAAATTCTAGTAAGAGTAGCCTTACCCGTAAGAACTCTGCAGGCATGGCGAGCTGATACAGATTTTATTTTTGATTTAAAAACTGATAATTAAACAATTTGAGGTATAATTTACAAGCTGACAAATTTTAAATATTTGGTTAAGTTTTGACAAACATGCACCTGTGTAACTTCTATCAAGATACACATACGCATACATGTACACATACATACACGCATATTGCATACATACACACTATTCCATCCTTGACAGGTGGCTCTGTTGGTTAGAGCATTGTCTGACATCAAAAGGTTGCTGGTTTGATCACCGGTCAGGGCACATAACTTAGGCTTTTGGTTTGATCCCTGGTTGGTCCTTGTTTCTCACATTGATGTTTCTCTTTCTTTCTCTCTCTCTGCTCTGCTCCTTCCCCCCCTCTCCCTCTCTCTCTAACTTAAAAACTTTTTTAAAAGATACATAATATGTATTCCAGTCACTGCAGAAAATGCCATCATCCCTGTTTCTACTCAGTACTTGTCTTCCAGAGTCAATCTCTTGTTCTTATTCTGCTACCACAGCTTAGTTGGGCTGTTAATACAATTTTATGTAAATGGAAGAATTTTGTGTCTGGCTTCTTGTGCTTAGCATAATCCTTCAGAGATTTCCCCTTGTTATGTTTATCAGCAGCTCCTTTTTATTGCTGAGTAATATTGTAGTATTCCATTGAATAAAAATACCACAGTTCATTTATCTATTCTCATGTTGGTGGACATTTCAGTTGTTTCCATTTTAGCCATTATGAATGAAGCTGCTTACGAGCTTTCATGTATAAGCTGTTCCGTGGACATATATATTCATTTCTCTTGGACAAATATCTAGAAGTGGAATTGCTAGGTTCCATAGTAAATGTATGCTTAAAATCTGTTTTCTCAAGACCAGCGTTTGGAACACAGTGGTACAGGGAATGGAATGAGAGATGACTCTTAAGGCAGTACCAGGAATGACCTTATAGGTCATACTAAGATATAGGCTTCATTCCAAGTGCAGTATAAAGCCCCTGAAGGGTTTTAAATACGATAGCAAAATTATAAAGTATAATTTTACTTTGACTAATTTTTTAAGAGCAGATTAAAGGTGAGGCCAGAAAAGATCCAGTGAAGAGGACTATTTTATTGTAAAGGACATAAAACTTGAGCCAAACTGGCTTTAATAGGGTCACAAAAATGAGAAAGGCCAGGCAATATCAGTCTCCAAACTTTTAAATATTAGATGTGTGTCAGTTAAAAATTGATATTTCATCAGCCCTCTTGTCTCTGAATTCTAGATATGTTTATTCAAGTGATTTCCCATACATAGAAAAGTGCTTTGCACACATTAGATATCAGTAAATATTTTGATGAATGAATGAATGAACTTACGCATCCCTGGAAATTATATTGGGAGTCATTCTTGAAATCTCCTCTTCTTCCCTTTTCAAACATCCTGTTTGGCCTCCTGCCAGAGTATTTCTCAAACTTTCCCACTTTTCTTTATCTCTGCTGTCATTATGTTATTTCTTACTTCCAACCTATCCTGAGTGTCTTTTGTGGTCTTGTGCAGCCTTTTCCATGTCCTTCTCTTGGTGAATGGTAAATTTTTAAAAATGGAAGATGAAAAAGATGTGACATTAGGAGTAAGGCATGGGGTTTTAAGTGACTGATGCACAGTGAACCACATACTACCTTGTTATATATGGAGGAAGTAGAAAACACAGCAATATTTACTATAAATCAAAGTTCTGGGGAAAAATAGGTACATAAACTAGAGGAAAAAATTTTAGAAGAGTTCTTTCTGGTTTGCTTGAGAATGGGGAAAAATGCATAATTCCATTGCTTTCAGGCTACAAATTGAGTATGCAGAATCTTAATATACATGCATCAAGTAATCTGTAACACTTTTATTTTTCTAAGATAACATATGATTTTAAAATATGTAAAGGAAATGAGAAAAAAATGTGCTGTGCCAGCATTTATATATGTTTTTTGCCTTTGACTCTGTCCTGTGTTTTCCTCTGGCATACAGATTTTCCAGCAGTTTTATGTATTTAAAAGATGTTGATGTTGACTCACAGCGATGGTGGGGAAAGTAATGGCAGCACGAAGAGGCACAGAGCACAGTAGTTTGCAGCTATGTTGTGAATGTAGCTGATTTATTTTTAAATCTGGGAGAACATGAAATTTGCCTGTGTAAATAAAGGTCATTGAACATATAGTAAATTCATTATTCATTTCTCTCTACCAAACAATAAACATTATAATCATCAATATTGTCAGTGCTTAGTACTATGTCTGATACATAGTAAGTACCTAATAGGATTTGTTGTTTTAAAAGTGATGAACTTAATTTCCCTACAAAATTTCCAGATGGTGAAAAATAGTGAACATTACTCAACATTGAAAGGCTCAGTCCTGGAAATGGAAATGTGTTTAAGGGAGGAAGGAATAAGAGTTTGGCCTAAATATCTTATCTATAAGTTATTTTTTCTTTAATTTGAATTTATTTCTTGTCTAGGCATTTTAAGTATAGAATGTAAACCTGCCCCAACCTTTGATCTTTGTAGTGTAGTAATATGCCTTATTTTTTAGTATATGTGTGTGTGTGTATGTATATATGTATACATATATATATTCAATATCTGTTCTGTAAAATTTTTAAATTTACTTTTAGTTACACAAGTAATGCATTTTTAGAAAAATTTAAACTGTATAGATAAAGCAAAAGTCCATTAGGATCACTTAGAAAACTAACTCCTCTGGTCAGTATGGCATATATACTTTTGAGATTTTGTACATGCACACAAATACACGCTTTTTAAAAGTAATGTTTAAACTTCTAGTTATCCTCAGGTGATTTTTAGAAAGCTTTCTTCGTTTTTCACCTGGTTTTATCATAGTATCTAGTATTCTTGGTTTACCTAACTAAGTCCTATCCTTTTATTTAAAATTAAGTTCAGTAATTAAAACCAGAGATCAGCAGCTTAGAAAATATATGAGACTTATTAAAAACTTGCTTTAACAGCCAAGCTGTTTCCAAATGATCTTTGATGATTTAGTGCATCAATAGCAGTCTGCTGTACGAGGTAGGGTGAGTTGAAGGTAAAGGCAAAACCCAGGTGATGGATTTTCCCAGAATCAGCTTGTTAAGGGGATTGACTGGAGGGTAATGAAGCCGCTGCGAGATGAGCACAGACATTGGCAGGGTGACACTGGGTGTTTTATGCCTAGGGGTTCTTCAAGTGATGGCACAGGAAGGGATGACCGAGAGGATGTCCTGCTGGAAACTGTTGGGAGGAGGACTCCGGGAAGAGAGGAGGAGATGAACAGCCACAAGCCAGGGGCATTGGAAGTTAACTAGGGAGCTGGGGTCGCTGATGAGCCATGAGAAGTTGCTCACTGGGAGAAGCAGATGCGTGTCAGGCAGCTGCCTTTGGAGTGTCCATCCTGGTGAGACGAATGTAACACTGGATGGGATGAGCATCTTGACAAGTGGACAGGCAATTTGGGGGACTTCTTAGTCTTTGCATCTCTGGCCAGTGAGTTTGCATTCTCTAGTTATGGCGGTTTGGCCCTTTGAGCTTTTGTCTGGTGTTTCGAATGGCTCCTTCCTCAGGTGCTTCCCAAGGGCAGGCTGGTGTGACTCCAGATAGACTTGGCCCTCTACATGCAGTAACTTCTCATTAGTTTTTTCTAGGTATTACTTTATAACACTAAAAACAAGAGCCATTTATTAACATTAGGTTTCAAAATATTGGCTTTATTAAATAAACCTTACAGTTTTCTTAAAATTTAGAAGCATAAAATATTATCATTACATATTTTCTAAGTAACAGTTAATTTATTCCTGTTGTTGGCTCTCATATCACTTAATCTCTTTAAATACTTTGTGCTTAACCTTAGAAAGTTTAATATAATCACTTTGCATTTTTAGAATTTTAGAACCAGAAGAGATGTTAAGAGATTGTTTTTAGTACATCCCCTTCACTTCAAATAGAAGCCTTAGGTCTATAGAAAGTCAATAACTTGACCATTTTCTCAGAACTAGTAGTTGTAAGAATTGGAACTGTAGCCTAGATCTGCTGCTGTACATACCTTATTTTCTGACTCTTTCTGATACTGAGTCTAATTGAAACAGAATGTGATCAATGTTTACATATTTGAAGATCTTTATTAGTAAGAAAATTTGCCAGAATCTATGTTGGCCAGAAGTATTTTGCAAAAGGGTCAGAGTTAAGTTTCCTATGAGAGAGTTTTAAGTCTGTCTTAGTGACATGAAGTTGATAATTATCCAGTCTTTTCTTATTCCATCTCTATGTATCTCTCCTTGCCCCCCACCCCCCGCCTTTTTTTTCTTTCTTTCTTTTTTTTTTTTTTTTTTTTCTTTTTTTTGTCTTAGAATGCAGACAGGACTGTAAAATAGACATTATATACTAGGCCAAAATAGGGAGACTGGACCTAGGGAGATAAAGAGATAAAGTCAAACTGGAGTAGGTTAATTGTATTTTGTAACTTTCTGTGCTGATTCTGATGTTCTAACATCAGTCACTAAAAACAAAGGAACCAAAAATAATAGATTTTAGAATCATCCTAGATTCTACCAAAGCTGGTAGTTTATAAAGTTATTAAATTCTCTTTATATTAGTTTTCCAGCCTACATCTGCAATATTTTTAAAAATTCCTTTAATTCTTTTACAAGCATTGTTTGCTTAGAAAAAAAAATTTAACAAAGGAACATAAAATATAGGGTGAATATACTGATAAGAAAGATTTTCTTTTAAAAAGTTTTTGAAATGTCACTGGTCTTATACTGATTTTTAAATCTTAAGGTTTGCTGACTCTCTTAAAAATATTTTCTTGAAATTCCATATTAATAAGAAAAGACATAGTAACTTTTAAATACTGAGGCCTCCATCATCAGGAACATTTTGTAAATGTTTAATAAGTGTTGATTAACATCTTTGGGGACAGTTTTACTTAATACTTCAACATGTATTATTCAGAATGGTGTTGGTTTTATTGTAGTTGTCATATGGCAGGTATTTCATGTCAGTATTTCTCAGGTACTATATGTATTTCCTAAATTTGGTGTAATTGGAAAACAAGCCCGTTCCACAGTTTACCTCAAGTTTGTGAAATTTTATGCTAGAGTATGAAGATAAAGAAATGTTTATGTATATTAACATAGTGCTAATAGTTTCTCATGGCATGGTAGGGCCAACTCAGCAGGGACAGTAAAAGTAAATGCTTAGAGTGGAGAAAAACCATTTGCCTAATATAATACTAAAAGGATTTCTCTAGGGAGGTTAAGAGAAATAGATTTGAAGGAAGCTTTAACTTAGACTCATACTCAAATTTGTTAGTTTAGAGCAGGAGTTCCTGCTACTTGTTTTTGTAAGACCTAAGCAAATAGTTTTTACATTTTGAAGTGGTTAAAAAAATAAAAAGAGGAATATTTTGATATGAGAAAATTAAAGGAAATTCACATTTCAAAGTCTAGATAAAATTTTATCGAAACACACCCACATGTTTATTTTGTATTGTCATAAGTACCTTGCATTTCAGCATCAGAGTTGTGTAATTGCAAGTCTTTATGGCCTACAAAATATAAAATATTTAGTATATTAACCCTTTACAAAAAATATTAGCTGATCCCTAGTTTAGAGCCTCTTATTTAATTAACATATTTTCCATTTCACAGTTAACAAAATATCCTTCATTTCCTCAGAATTTGCATTTTTTTAAACCTATAGGTTTAAATCCATGAAACCATTTGAAATATATAATTATTTAAATAGACCACTTTGGCTGCTAACAATGAATTTTTTTTAATTGCTTCACTTGTAATTGATATTGATCATAGACTTCATTTTAAAGTATGTGTACAGATTATATTTATGTGCAATTATAGATTAATACTATAAGCACATTGGAGACACAGCCTTTGAGTTGGTCAGATAGCTTTGCATTGCTACATGGATTTAATGCTTTAAAAAAAAAAACAAAAGCAAAATAAAATATTCTTGCCCTGGCTGGAATGACTCAGTAGATTGAGCACTAGACTGTGAACCAAAGGGTTGCCAGTTCAGTTCCTAGTCAAGGCACGTGCCTGGGTTGCAGGCCAGATCCCTGGTTGGGGTGTGTGTGAGAGGCAACCAATCTATGCATGTTTCTGTCCCCTTCTTCCTCCCTTCCCGTCTCTCTAGATATGAATAAATAAAATCTTTTAAAAATAAAATAAACATCATTCTTTACGTCATGCAACAATGGTCTTTTGTTTATAAAATGTTTTATTGTTTAAAACATTTGGACATATACATTCTCTTTGAGACTTTCCGCAGAATTACAGTTAGCTTAACATTTTCTGCTTGAAACTAGTTGGTTGGCATAAAATAGTTGCACATGTAACAGAGAATCCTGAAGTGTGTGCTACTTTTACATGATGTAAAACTATTACCATTCTAGGCCCTGACTGGTGGCACAGTGGATAAGGTGCCAGCCTGCAAACCCAAAAGTCGCTGGTTCGATTCCCCAGCCAGGGCACATAACCAGGTTGCAAGCCAGGTCTCTAACCGGGTCCTTAGCTGGAGGCAGGTGAAAGGCAACCATACATTGATGTTTCTCTCCCTCTTTGCCTCTCTCCTTTCCCCTCTCTCTAAAAATAATTAAAATCTTTTAAAACAACAACAACAACAAAACATTACCATTCTAGATTTTACTGAGTTAACAATAGAAGCAAAACACATATGTAGGCATGGAATAACAAACCAAACTGAAACAGTAATTTTTATCTAGTTTTTTTGAGAATTACTAGCAATCATTTCTGTATCTTAGGCCTCCTAAAAATCTTAATCTTTTGATTTTATACCACATGAGTTACATGGAAACGTATATAGAAATCAAGTATATAATATTGACAATTCTAGGGAGAGTTTGTAATAAGCTTGATTACGGTATTTGTTTAGCATTAATATTTAAAACCCGCTTTTCTAATTGTAAAAATCACTAGCCAGATACCTCTCATCTTTTCTCCTTCATGAATCCTGCCTTCAAGTCCACTCAGCCAAAAATCTGAAAGGATGGCCTTCCTTATTAGTCAAGGCTTGCCATGAAGTGAGAAGACCATAGTGGTGGTAGGATGAAAGAACTTAGGGACAGATGAATTGGAACTGGAACCCCTCTCAGGGGAAGAACAGCATTTGATTGGTAACATGTGCTAACAGAATTTAAGAGTTTACAGAATCTGAGTGACTGGGGGACAGATTTGGGTTTCTAAAGAAGTCACACCTAACCATGCGAATTAACCTTAAATCAGGAGGGGTTAGAGGCTGTGGATGGGAGTGGGTGGCAGAGGCAGAAGCGAGCAGAGCCTAAAGTGCTGGGAAGAGCATTGGACACTTTTTCACCATGTCGATGGCATTGTAAATGTATTTCTCAAATTTCCCAAGTTTCAATTGAAGAAAACTCTTTAGAATTTACATTTGAGGAATAAAGTGTGACTGCCTGTTATCAGGCTTTCAGGATGAGTCTGGAAAAACTCAGCAAGCCTGAATCCTGACACTGTTCAGCATTCTCGAAGGACAGCCTGAAGCAAGGGGCCTTATTATAGGAGCTTTAAGGAGATGTAATTCATTTATTCTGCCTGTTAGAGCTTCTGGTCAAGATGGAGGTGTAGGTAGATACACTTCACCTCCTTGCATAATAAGAAGGATCACAACTAACTTCAAAACAAAAAACAAAAACCAGAACTGCCAGAAAATCAAACTTTATGGAAGTCCAACAACCAAGGATTTAGAGAAAAAACATTCAAACGGGTAGGAGTGGAAGAGATGGGGAACTGGCACATAGAGGATGCAGTGTGGCGGCAGCAGCCAGTGGAACAGGTGGTCCCACATTCACGTGTAGCATATAAAAGCCAGGAGGGACACCTGGGAAGTGATCCCAGTCCTAGACCAGACCATGTAGCTCAGGGTTCCAGCGCCAGGAAAATAAAGCCTCATTGCTTCTGGCCGTGAAAACCAGTGGGGATTGAGGTGGCGGAAGAAACTGCCTGCCTCTCAGGAGAGTTCTTTTAGAGGCCTCCACAGTCCTAGAATGTATCCAGACAGACCCACTCTGGGAACCAACACCAGGGCAACATCTAGAGGGGCGCCAGTTGCATATGCGAAGTGTGTGAAGTGACTGGAAAAGGTGTGAGTGCCAAGCAGCCATCATAGCCCTCTCTGACTCCTCCCCTACATACAGAGCCACCAAGTGATGAAACAGGTTGCCCTGCACTGACAAATACCTAAGGCTCTGCCCTTACAATGTAACAGATGTGCCCTGACAGTGAGACAAAGCAGCTCTGTCTCATACACAGAAACACAGGGAGGCTGCCAAATTGAGGAGACAAAGAAATATGGCTCAAATGAAAGAACAGAACAAAACCCCAGAAAAATAACTAAACAAAACAGAGATAGCCTATCTTATCAGATGCAGAGTTCAAAACACTGGTGATAAGGGTGCTCAGAGAACTGATAGAGTACAGCAAAAGCATAAGGGGAGAAATGAAGGCTACACTAAGTGAAATAAAGATCCGCAGGAAATCAGTAGTAAAGAGAAGGAAGCAAGGGTTCAAATCAATGATTTGGAATATAAGGAGGAAATAAACAGTCAACAAGTACAGAATGAAGAAACAAGAATTCAAAAAGAAAAAAAGGAGAGAACAAGACAACTCTGGGACAGCTCCGAAAGTGCTAACATCTGAAACACAAGGATGCCAGAAGGAGAAGAGGAAAAGCAAAAAATTTAAAACCTATTTGAAAAAATAATGAAAGGAAACTTACCTGATTTGTTTAAGGAAATAGATATACAAGTCCAAGGAAGCACAGAGTCCCAAACAAATTGGACCTGGAGAGGACCACATCAAGATACATAGTAATTAAAATATAAAAGGTTAAAGATAGAGAATCTTAAAAGCAGCAAGAGAAAAGCAGAGAGTTGCCTACAATGCTATTCCCATACGACTATCAGCTGATTTCTCAAAAGAAACTTTTCAGGTAAGAAGTATTCAAAATGATGAAAAGCAAGGACCTACAACCTAAATTACTCTATCCAGCAAAGCTGTCATTTAGAATGGAAGGGCTTGTAAAGTACTTCCCAGACAAGGTAAAACTAAAGGTGTTCATCATCACCAAGCCATTATTACATGACATGTTGAAGGGACTTATTTAAGAAAAAGAAGATTAAAAACTATGAACATTAAAATGCCAACAAACTCAAAACTATCAACAACTGAATCTAAAAAACAAAAGCAAATGAAGCCAAAAACCAGAACAGGAACAGAATCATATGTATGGGGATCATTTGAAGGGTTATCACCTGGGAGGGAGAAGGGGGAGAAAGGGAGAAATGTTTCAGCGCTCAAGAAGCATAATTGGTAAGAACAAAATAGACAGAGGGATGTTACAGGAAATGATGAAGCCAAAGAATTCTATGCAGACCCATGGTCATGAACTAAGTTGGGGGGATTGTTCGAGGGAAGACAGGTACCAAGCAGAGAGCGGGGCAAAGGGAAAAATATTGGGACAACTGCAGTAGCATAATGAAAAAAATGTGCTTTAAAAAAACTTAATTTGAAACAAAATTCTGAGAGGATGAGAATGGCCCTTACATTTCAGTTTAGTATTTCTCTTTGGATTAATTTTTTTCTATTTTACTGCCATTTACTATTGTAAATTAATGTAAAGAACTGTCTCTAAAAGGACTGATTTTTAAAGTCCAGAGTGACTAGTAGAGTTTTAGCTTTTGATCCCTAGATGCATTTGTTTCAAATAGGTCTCTAGTTGAGTCCTATTTGAAACCTCACATAGGCTTATGTTTCTGCCATTTCCCCTAAAAAGATGTAGTTTTTATTGGTTTGTTGGTTTTTGTTTTTCTAAATTAAAAAACACATTGATGTAGGCAGCTTCTGTTGACAACCTGTACAAGTATAGTAAAGAACTAATTGGCGCACTAATTAGTCTCTGCTTTGAGTTTGTACAATTTGATTTTTATCTTATTGATAACACTATCAGGCTTAACCTTTAATTTTTTAAACTCTTAGCCTTCTTCTGAGAGAGCATGAACTAATGGGAAACAGGTTGATATTGATTCTCTAATTATGAAGATTTTTTAAATCTTTTTTTTTTTTTTTAGTTTTCAATTGTACTTCATTTTTAACTATATATTTTAAATATTTTATTATTTATTTTTAGAGAGAAGGGAAGAGAGGGAGACAAATATTGATGTGCAAGAGATACATCAATCAGTTGCTTCTCATACACCCCAGCTAGAGACCTGGCCTGCAACCCAGGCATGTGCCCCGACTGGGAATTGAATCTGTGACTTTTTGGTTCACAGGCTGGCACTCAATCCACTAGCTACACTATTTTAAATTTTAACTAATTTAAAATAGTTTTTTCCATGGAGATGTAAATGTTTATTTTCTAAAAATGGGCAGATAGGGGAAAATAAAACAAAAAAACTGTTCGTTGCTATCCTACTTAGTGAAAAACCCTGCTTGCTATTTTGGTTTATTTCCCTTGAATCAGTCTTCTATTTACCCATTTTCCCTGAAGTTGTGAGAACCTATTATTTGCTATATACATTTGTCTGTGTAGTGTTGAACATAATAGATGCAATGTTTGCACTCAGAGGATTCAAAGTTTAATACCCTTAAGTTACTTTTGAAAATTAACTTGCTTTTATAGAAGAAATATGTAATTGTGGGCAAGGTTCAAGTTTCCTGTTCATCCCATTTCCCTCGTTGTTTTTGTAGATGTAACCACTAGTACCAGCTTGTTTATAACTTTTTTCTGTGGTTTTGCATATGTAATTACATTAGTGTATATATAAAATATCTGGTTTCTTTTTAATACAAAAATGTTCATAGTAACTACAGTTAGCTTTTTTCATTCAGTCTTTATAGGTGTAGATTCACCTTAGTTCATTTTATTGATATACCATAATTTTGCCATTTCCTGTTGATGGCAGATTTTGGATTTCTTGCTGTTAAAAACAGTGCTGGAACTGTTTGTATATGCCTCCTCATTAAAATGTGCAACTATTTCCCTAAGGAAGATGTAGGGAAGTGGAATTAGTAGATCATAGTGAGTATGTGGTTAGCTTTGAAATATAGTCATTTCATATTGCTCTCAAAGTTGGACCTTATAGCAGTTATTCTGCATCACTCCTCCAATTTATATGTTGTTATAGCTTAATATTTTATTTTTACCTTTGTTAAATTCAACAGATTCTGTTACTTTATATAAACATATGTGATTCAGTTTACATACGTTTTTACCATATTCTTTCCTCACCATCTCTACTTTCATCTGGCTGTCTTTCTGAGACCATTTTCTTTCTTCCTGAAGAACATTTTCACAAACTCCTTTAGTGAAGGTCTTTTACTGACAGGCTCTGTTTTTGACTATTAGATTTAATTTTTAATTTAGCTTCATGATTTTATCAATTATTTAACAATTTTATCATGGAAATTCTTAAGCATATGCAAACGACACCAAGTGGTACAATAAAACCCAATTATTTTCATCCTTCAGTTTCTAGTTATGGACAGTTTGCTTTGGTAGTTTCATCTCTTCCCCATTCTGTACTTTATTTCCTGCTGAAATACAGTATCATGAAGTCTGTAAAAATTTCATAATATATTTCCTGTAGAAGAATTAAAAAAAAAAACAATACTTCTATCATATTTAATAATTCCTTAATATCAAATAATATCCAGTCTATGTGAAAAGCTCAGTCATTACAAAAAAAATGCCGTTTTATGATTTTACTCGACATTAAGGGTTATTGTTTTCCAGCAGCGCAATTGTAGGTTGACAGTAATTTTCTCGCAGCATCTGGAATGCCTGTCTTTCCCTTCTGGCTTCAATTGTTGCTGTTAAGAAGTCTGCTGTAATTCTGTCATTCCATTGCTTGAAGGGTTCTTTACATATTCTGCTTTGAAGATTCTTACTGCCTTTAGTGTTCTCCACTTGTACCCTCTTGTGTCTGGTGGGTTTGTTAATCTTAGCTTAGGTATGAGTGTGTTCTGAGTCTGGGGATATTTTTTAACTATTCTGGGAAATTTGTAGCTATTATCTTTTTCTTTTAAGACTTTGAAAAAAGAAGTACTGTATAGTATATTCAGAAAACATGTAAAACATGCATAGTTTGTTATAAAGCACACATCTTTGTAACCACTTCCCAGGTTAAAAATAGAACATTTCACTAACTGGGAACACCCCCCACCCCAACTCACAACTGCAGGGTAGGGGAGAATATGGACCTGCCCTTTCGCAGCTCTGCTTGAGGTCGGAAGGAGGGGATCATGGGGCGGGCTCTCCATGGAGACCCAGATCCCTCTGCTCCCCATTGGCAACTGCTTGGCAGAGTACAATCTGCATCTGTGTCTGGCCCACCACCCACCTCTTACCCATGCCATTTTGATCCTTCTGCTTCTTGGCCTTTCTGGCCTGGGCCTTGGTGGCTTCTGCTTCACTCATAGGAGGACTGGCCTTTGCAGTGCTAAAATCCCTCAGGACTGGGTCTCCTTCTTGAGGCCTTTTGGCCAGCTGATCACGTGCCCTGTGACTGGGACTGTCACAGAAAATTTGTGCCATGGGCTGGCTTGCTGACCACCTTGTGCCCTGTGACTGGGACAATCACAGAGAAGTGGCATTGTATGCTTGCTGACCACCTTGAACTTTAGAGATGGTCCAAACAGGAACAAAACCCACATGTTCCAAGCCGGGGTCCTGGGTAGTCAGATGGGATTGAAAGGGTCTTCTAGAAGCAGGAGAGTTCATCCTCATGTTACAGCCAAGGTGACCACAGAAAGGACCCCAGGAATCTGCCAGTTTTTTAGTGTTGCTCCAGGACTCATGATCTCCTGCCAGCCACCTATATCCTGCTTAGAGGAGGGAATAGGGAATGCCACTCTGAACACTAGGATAGCTGATGATTATGTCATGGTCTGAAGCCAGGAATGCCTCGTGCTTACCAAACTGCTCACCTTGTAGGAGCTAGCTCTCTGGTTCCAGGCTGCTGGTTTGGGGCTCTTTCCTCCAGCCCTTTGGTGGCCTTCTCTGCTTTTTACTGCTGTGTGCGTCCACCTGCGTGGGGAGTCCTTCTGGCCTGGAACCCAGCTCTGAGGGCACTGGCTGAGATCCTGACTTGTACTCAGTGCTAGTCCTGACCACTGTAACCACCTGCTAGAGACAGGAAATGAGGCACTGTGATTCCAGGCCAAGATCCAACGGAGGCCCCTGGTGCTGAGTGGAGGAAGAGACCAGGCCTTTCCTAGATCTGAGCACACTGGGGAAGGAATACTTTATGGCCCCAGGCAGATGCTGGCCTCTGAGGCCATCCCAGTTGGGATGAATGCTCTTTCCTCAATTTCTGCAGCACTGCCAGAGCATCCCCTAAGGGCTTGCTCACCTGTCCTGGTTTTAAATTTTCTTTCCAGGTGTGAATCAGCTTCCTGGGCCATGGTTCTGAGTTGAAAGAGATATTAGCAAAAGTGGAGAGCTAGAATGGTGGGACTAGGGGCGGGGGTGGGGGAAAATAAAAGGATTTAAAAAAAAGATTTTATGATTTTTCAAAGAGAAGGGAAGGGAGAGAGGGAGAGAGACATCAATATATGATTGCCTTTCACCTGCCTCCAGCTACAGACCTGGCTTGCAACCTGGTTATATGCCCTGTCTGGGAATCAAACCAGCTACCTTTGGGTTCACAGGCTGGCACCTTATCCACTGTGCCACCAGCCAGGGCTAAAAGGATTTTTTTTTGCCTCATGTTGCCCAGTGTGTTTATTAGGAACTGGATTGAGGTGAGAATTTTATTTTTATTTTTAAACTGTTTATTTATTTTTAGAAAGATGGGATGGGAGGGGGAAAGGAGAGGGAAAGAAACATCAATATGTGGTTGCCTCTTACTTGCCCTCAACTGGGGACCTGTCCAGCAACCCAGGCATGTGCCCTGATGGGAAATCAGACCAGCAGCCCTTTGGTTTGCAAGCCAGCACCCAATCCACTGAGCCACACCAGCCAGAGCAAGGTGGGAATTTTTTAGAGTATACTGGTTTGGGAGGTTTGGAAGACTTTCTGTTGTTGACTCTTAGTTTGGGAAAAAGGTTGTCAAAGGGCACAGGTTACTGCAGTTATTCCCACGATTGTACCTTGGCTTTGGAAAACACCTGGTTGTGATCCCAGCTCTGTCACCATACACCTATGAAATAAAATCAATAGTTTCAGCTAGTTGAGAGAGTCAGGTGGGTTTGGTCACGGGAATCTTTGAAAAAAAATTTAAGACAAAAAAAATAGAGCATTTCAATTACATCAGAATACCCTCTCCAATATACTTCTGGTTCATAAACCCTAACCTTTCATCCATGGATGTTCACTGTCCTCATATTTGTCACTTTCTGTGTATCCCTGTTGAAATTTATGACCACAATTTTGTTATTCTTTTTGCTTCCTTTTGTTCAACATTACATTTATGAGGTATTTTGTGTAGCTATGGCTCTTAATTTTTATTCAGCTGTTATTTCCTTAAATATTTTTCCTTCTTTCCTCTCCCATTATTCCCATTAGGTGTATGTTCATACACTTAATGTCTCAGAAATGTTTTACATTTCTGAAGCTTTGTTCATTTTTCTTTATTCCTTTTTTTCCCTGTCTTTGGACTGCATAGTCTATTGATCTGCCTTCTTCTGTTTCGCTAGTTCTTTCTTTTGCCGGTTAAAAAAACACACACTATTGAGCTCCTCTAGTGACTTTTATTTTAGTGTACTTTCCAACTTCAGAATTTCCATGTTTTTAATATCTATCTTTTCATTGAAATTTCTATTTGATGTGACATTTTCACTGCACATTCCTTTACTACTTTAATCATGGTTTCTTTTAGTTCTTTGAACATTTTTAAAATGGTTCTTTGAAGCCTTTGTTAAATCCAACATCTGGTGGCTCTCACAGGCAGTTTCTATTGCCTGCTCTTCCTGGTGTTATACTTCCTGGTTTATACTTTCCTGCTTCTTTGCCTGGCATATAATTTCTGGTTGGAAACTGGACATTATATTTTATGTAGCAGCTATGAGTACTGCTCTCCTCCTACCCCTCCCAGGGCTTGTCATTGTTACTTGCTTATTTGTTCAGTGACTGGATAGGTAATTTCAGTGAAGTCTGTTCCCCTCTTGCAGGGTTAAGCCTCTGTTGTGTTTCCTGAAGGGTGCAGACCTGGGTCTGCCCACAGGCACCCTGGGGTGACAATATTTCTGTCAGGGATCTTTTCCACTGTCTCTGTCCTTGATCACACCCAGACGTAATTGCCAGCCCACTGCTTCCTTGTTTTCCGCAATGCCCTAGGATGCAGGTTGCTTCTCAACTTGATCCAAAGATTTGAGCTCACTTGAAGAGATAGCTCTTGAGATCAGAGTTTTGCAATTTGGCTGAGCCTAGGAGGGCTCATTCTGGATGTCTTATTCTGGATCCTCCTTATTCTCTCTTGCAAAGTACTGGTTTACAGTTTAGCCTGTATCAGCATCCTCTCTCCCAGCTGGTTTTCATCACAAGTTTCTTGGTTTTGAGATTGCCCTAGGCCTGAATTTCCCACTCAGTTGCGAAGAGATTCAGAGCTATCTGCTGTACTGCCCGCATCACTTTCCTGGCGCAGTTCCTGGTTCTGACTCTGGAGTTGGAGAGTGGGGGTAGTAGTGCTCTTTACGCTCTGTGTGACAGGCAGCCCCAGTTTAGTAACAGAACACTTCTTGGCTTGGTCTATGGTAGACTTAGGTCTTCTTGTTTCACCTTTCCTGGTGTGGGAGCTCTGCTTTATGAATTAGTTGAGCAGAGGGCAATCAAGGTCCTGTACTTTCAGCATGCAGCAGCAGCATAAGGCTTCTTTCCTATGAGTGGCAGTTGGGTGAAAGAGGGGCGCTCCCATCTACAGGCTGCACTTACCTGGAGGGAACTTGCATTTTCACTCGGCTGAGAAGGGGAACGAAAGGAGAGAGAGAATAGCTTTTGGTTCAAATAGCTTGCTGTTTTTCCTGAGTTTTAGTAGATTTTCTTGAATAAATGTTTCTTCATTTGCCTTAGCCCTTTAGGATTATTTTCAGATGCTTGAAATGGTTGGTTTTAGGTAATTTTTGCCCATTTCACTGCGGAGTGGGGTCATGGAACTCCTTACACTTACTGTGCTGAAAGTGGAACTGAGAGAGACCTTCTGAAACTAAGTGAAACCTATGCCATTTCTCTGTTTAAAAATCTCTGGTTCTCTTAATTTATTTCACAATGAAAGCCAAAGTTGTTATAGTGACCTATGATGAAATCTTAGAAGATCCCCACATCTCTGCCCTTTAAAACAAACAAAAAAAAAAGTAAATATTTTTAACCATTTATTTCTAAAGAGAGGGGAAGGGGAGAAAAAAAGAGGAGAGAAACATGGATTGGCTGCTTCTCACACATGCCCTGACTGGGGACTGAACCCACAACCTAGGCGTGTGCCCCACCTGGGACTCACACTGGCAACCTTTCACCCTGTGGGATGACTCTTAACCAACTGAACCACACCAGTCAGGGCATATCTTTGTCCTTATCTGAACTGTTCTTCTTTCTTGTTCTGTTCCAACCACTCTGAATTTGCTGTTCTTCAAAACGTAAGGCATGTATCCTCCTTGGGGCCTGTCTATTGACTTGTTCTTGCCTAATCTATTTTCTTCTCAGATATTTTCATGACTTACTCAGTCACTGCCTTTAAATGTTACCTTTTCATGGAACCTTCTCCAACTGGCCCATTTAAATGGCTGTTCCATCTCTGGTACCTTCTTTCTCCATAGCAATATCACCTTTTATCATATTATTTAACTTAATGATTTATTATGATTATTTTTTAGATCCCTCAATTAAAAGTTAACCAGCAGCGCATTGATTTTACCTATTTTCAGCAATGAATGTATCCCCAAAAACTAGACCAGAATTTGAAACATAGTAAGAACTTAATAACTACTTACTGAATCACCAAATGAAGATAAAAGAACTCTTAGTATAGCAAAAAACCTTCTTTGGCCAACTGTCTAACCTATTTACATAGGCTAATAAAGTTAGCACCTATTTACATAGATGGAGCAATAAGTAAGAGTTACTGATATACTGGATAAAATTAGAACAACCAGCTAGCTTTCTTGATAAGAGAGGGCAAATGTGCTTTTTGCCTTTTTAAAAAAAATCCTCATTGAAGGATATATTTATTGATTTGGGGGCAGGGAGCAGGCATCCATGCAAAAGAGAAGCATTGGTTGCCTCCCATGTGCTCCCCAACCAAGGATCAAATCCACAACCTAGATGTATGTCCTGACTGGGAATTGAACCTGCAACCTTTCTCTGATGGAGGGGACAACATTCCAACCAAAGGCTAGGGCTTGCCTTTTTTTTCTTTTTTTCTTTTGAACAATCTCCTCCTCTAAAAGACTAATCATTGTTAAGTACTGATTAATTGATAACTCCTCATTCTCCTGACCTTGGGAACTTACACTTTCTGTGTCATGTATTTGTCTGTGATGGACTTACTTTATTTAGCATAATGTTTTAAGGCTTATCCACATTGTAGCACATACATACACACATACATAACACATATACATACATACGTACATACATACATACTACATTTTCTTTATCTGTTCATCTGTTGACAGACACTTGGGTTGTTCTACCGTTGGCTGTTAGGAATAATGCTGCTATGAATATTGGTTTATGAGTATCTGTTAAGAATTCTCTGCTTTTAATTCCTTCTCTATGTACCCAAAAGTGGAATTGCTGAATCATACACTAATTCTGTATATATCTTTTGAGGGACCACCAAATTGTTTTTCTATAGCAGCTACAGAACTTTATATTTTACAGTGTATTTTTATACAGATCTTTTGAACAGTGTTCTAAGCTCAAAGCTATGTATACAGCACTTGACGAGTGATAAGAAATTTTTGAGCCTGGTTTTGAATATACATTAATTTTGTGCTCTTATTACATGGTATGTCAGATTTTCGATGATTCAGGAACATTATTATGTCTGTTTTATACTGTGTCACAGTATTAATTGCAGGTGATACAAAGAATCATAACTCAGACAATGAGGTAGAAATTTCCTGTAGATTTTAAGTTTTTGAAAAAGTAATATCAGTTTTACTTTTTGAACATTTGCACTTTATATCTAAGGATATACAGTAATGACTTCAGTTATTATAATTTCTATCTTACCACGTTGGAAAGGGCATGGGTTTTTAAGTTGATTGTTTTTAACTTTCAAACGTATCTTTAACATTTAAAGACTGGGTCACTGTTTGCATCTTTAATGAGGGAATAGTACATTTTTACCAAGTAACTGTGAGCATTAGATCATGTGTGAGTAGGTGAAAATGAACTTTTTCAAAATTAATTACCGAATCAAAAATTGATCACTCTGAGCTATAACCCTTATACCTCATCCAGGAAATCATTGACTTTACTTTCCTAGCTCCATCTATTTATTTATTTGAGAATCTTTTTTTAAAAAAAGATTTTATTTATTTTTAAAGAGAGAGGGGAGGGGAGGGGAGAGAGAGGGGAGGGGAGGGAAGGGAGAGAGAAACATCCACGGGAGAGAGAAACATCCACGTGAGAGAGAAACCTCTGTTGGGAGCCTCCTGTAAGTGCCCTGACTAGAGGACTGAACCCACAACCAGGCATGTGCCTGACCAGGAATTGAATTGGTGACCTTTTGATTTGCTGGACAATACCCAGTCCGCTGAGCCACACCAGTCAAGGCTATAAATCTTATTGTCTCAACTAAAATTGTTTTATTTTTATTTTAATATTAATTGGTTTATGAAATAATAATTATTCTTCCTAAATGAAAATCCTAGCCAAGATACTTGGAGGGGATAGACTTTGTTTCGAAGCTTATTTTAAAAGCTTTATTCAGTGGGGTTACATAAAGATTATTTCTCTTTATTTGAAATTCCATTAAATTTTGTCTCAGTCTTTTTCAGATGAGTAAATTGAATCCTAGGTAGGGCTTTTAAAAGTCTTATCCAAAATCATAGGTTACTTAGTGGAAGAGGTGAAGCAGAAGTCAGCTCTTTTCACTTTGTGTTGCGGGTGTTCTACCACATCAGGCTTCCCTCCTGCATTGTTAACAGTTATGTGATTACACTCAGCCACAGGCCTGCATGGTGTCTCTCCATGGTGCTAGAAGTGTACAAAATGTACTTGGTCTTGTATTAACCATCTTAAGGGACTTCTTGCAATTTTGTCCTTTATTGTCCCCTCTAAACTGGAAAATTCATCCTCTTCCAAACCTTTTTAACAGCAAAAGACAGAAACAATCAAAAAGCAAAACCTAAGCCCTGGCTGGTGGCACAGTGGATAAGGTGCTGGCCTGTGAACCCAAAGGTCGCTGGTTCGATTCCCAGCCAGGTCACATAACCAGGTTGCAAGCCAGGTCTCCAGCCAGGTCCTTAGCTGGAGGCAGGTGAAAGGCAACCATACATTGATGCCTCTCACTCTCTCTGCCTTTCTCCCTTCCCCTCTCTCTGAAAATGATAGATAAAATCTTTTGAAAAAATAAAAAGAAAGCAAAACCTTGATAAGTCTTTTTTAATTTATAGCAACTTACTTTCTAGAAAGCTTTTCAATTCATAAATCCTTTTTATTGTTTCCTGTTTAGCATCCCATAAATTACTTCACTTAAAACTTGAATTAAAAAAAAAAAATTGAATAAGCTCTAGTTATGGAAATAAAATCTTAGAATCAAAAGTATAATAGAAGTGTAGATAGCACCCCTCAATTGTTTTAGTTTAGTTTCTTATTTGTAGTGTTTGATTCTGTATTTTCCACAGGTGTAGTTTTTGTATATTTAACTTGAGGGGCCATTAGATTGGCACTAAACCCCTCATTTTATATGTGAGAAAACTGACAGTGGCAAAACTGGGTCTGCAAACCAAGATGCCTAAAGTGTTTATAACTACATATATCAATTCTTCCTTTTAAAATTTCTTATTTTGAAATAATATAGGAGAATATTTCATTTTTCTGCTAATTACTAACAAAAGTCACATGACAATTTTTCTTTTTTTTTTCCCCCCCCTATTTTTCTAAATGAGATGAAAATAATTTCTTCTTTAAAGTTGGCCATTTGAACTGCAAAAGTAATATTTATTGTAACAATTCAGATAATACAGATTTTTCAAAGAATATGTTAGTAGTTTACGTTCCTTCATTTTGTCTTTTGTGATATGGTAACACTGATGTATAACCTTTCATGTACTTTATTTTGTTAAGAAAGAAATTAAATATGTTAGTCTCCAACTTGCTTTTAAAAGTGAAAAACACTATGTAGTAGACATCTGATTCAACATACATATTTACCTTATTATGGCTATGTCATTATTTACTTACTGATTTCTCTGATGGTTTGCAGTTTTCTATTGGTATGAACAATGCTGCAAAACATAGCGAAGCAGTTGGTACATATGTGTGAGTATTTATGTAGGACAGATTTTTAGGTGATTAAGAGCACAGGTTCTGGGGCTGACTTCCTAGAATGAATCCAGGCTGTACCACATAATAGCAGTGCAGCTTAAGAGAAGGTGTTCTTTGTGCTCCCATTTCCTCTTTAGAAGAGGAACATAAATCAGTGATGTCTACTTTGTGGGAGAATAACTTCTTTGACAGGCTGGTGGGAAAAATGCCATCTCACGGTTTACAAACTAGAAGGGATCATTTTTTCACATGTTGTAATAATTTGTAATTCTGTGAACTATCCATATTCTGTTCTCATTTTTTCTTTTTTGCCTTTTGAAAATTGCTTTATAAGATTTTCCAGTATATTCTGGACACTAACTTTTCATTACATACAGTGTTGACTTGCCTTTAATTTTTAAAAAAATTTTATTGTTGTTGTATTACATCCATCCCCTTTTTGTGCCTTTAATTTTGTATGTGGTTTTTTTGTTTTGTTTTGTTTGTTTGTTTAATTCCATGTTGCTAAGTTGAAGCTCTTTCAGAGCTTCTGAAATTCTGTCTTTCTTTAGGAAGACCTTCTGTATCCCAAGAGATGAAAAATTCTATTGTTTTTCCGAATACTTTATTAGTTCATTTCAATGTATATTTTTAGAGAGAGGAGATGAGAGAAAGGGAGAGAGACATCAATGTATGGTTGCCTTTCACCTGTCTCCAGCTACAGACCTGGCTGTAGACCTGGCTTGCAGCCTTATTATGTGCCCTGGCTGGGAATCGAACCAGTGACCTTTGGGTTCGCAGGCCAGCACCTTATCCACTGTGCCACCAGCCAGGGCCTGGGATTTATCTTGATGTCAGTGAGACATAGGTATATATTGTTTTTTTCTTAAAAGTGGATAGACAAAGTCCTTATTGGTCCATCCTTACCATCTTGATTTATAATGTTACTTTTATAATAAAATATTAAATCTCATAAGTTTATGGTTACTTTTCTAGATTTTTAATTTCGTTTCTTTGATCTTTTGTCTATATTTGTACCAGTATCAAATTATTTAAATAGAAGCAGCTTTGTAATACAGTTCAATATCCGATAGTGCAAATCCCTGCATTTATTCTTGCATATCAACTTTAGAATTATTTTGTCAAAATTATGTTTAAAAAAACTTATTTTGATAGGCATTGTATTGACATATTTTGGAGGCTATCATTTTTATAACCTAAAATAGTGATTTCACCCTGATGTTTTTTAACAGTGACTAACTTAAATTGTTCCCTAAACATTTTAAACTCTGCATGATCTACAAAGATACATTATTTAATTTTTTATTTTGTTTGATATGTGCTTATTCTCCCAGAAGTGTTTGTTGGCATATTGTGCATATTTAATTGTAAACAGATTATATGGCATATGTTATTTTTAATTCTAGCTTTTGTTTTCTTTGGTAAGGGTTTGATATTAACATGTAATTTTAGATGACAGAAGCTTTTTTCATTCAGTAAGCTTATATTGTGAATTGTGATATATTTTAGAATAATACCATGTTCCTTTAGTTATGTGTCAGTATTAAGTATTACTAGCTTTTAGGTCAAAGATAAGACAGTTCACAGTGTGTTTTAAGGCTGAAGATGCTTTTGTGTATCACTACTAGGTTAGTGGTAAATGTTTTTTCTAAACAAAAGGAAGTTCTTCTGTTTTTCTGTTGAATCCAAAAAGTTAACACCAAGCTTTTGGTTTTGAAATACAGAAAGTTTCAGGGTTCCGTTCTGAAATCTATTCTGAGATGATAGTAAAAATTGATCTGATTAATAAAATGTTTTGATAAAATGATTTTTGATTATTGAAAATACCATTTTTTTTTTCAAGTAGTAAGCAGTATATTTTGTTTCTTCTCATGTAGGTCTCTGAAGTTCTACATTTTAATTCTCAGTGCTGAACTTCTTTCTCCCTTAAATTATTATAAACTTTTGCTGCTGTTAATAAACGTGAAGATGTCTCGCAGTCCTGATGCGAAGGAAGACCCTGTGGAATGTCCTCTTTGCATGGAGCCCTTGGAGATAGATGATATCAATTTTTTCCCTTGTACCTGTGGCTACCAAATTTGCCGATTTTGTTGGCATAGAATTCGCACTGATGAAAATGGGCTTTGTCCTGCATGTAGAAAGGTAAATATTCCAAAATAACTTTGTGTACACATGTATGAGTGAGTAGATTCTTGGCTTTGTTATTAACTAAGTATATGACCTTAGTAAAGTCACATAAACCCTTGATTGGCCCTCATTTTGGCTGTTTAAGAGAATTAGAAGCAAAGAGATAGAATGGTATAAAATTGGAAAATGTTTAATATATCTACAGGGGATTTGCTTTCATTTTCTAGTAAAAAATAGTCTTGCTTTTTACTAAAATAAGACATGGGTTAAAATAATAGAAATTCTGGTTCAGAAGCTAATAGTTACTTGTTTTTTGAGCGCTTATAATAATTCTAGGCTGATGATGCTAACCCATTGTGCACTTAAGGAAAATGTGCCTTTGAAGGAATTTGTCCCTAGGTATGTCAACTAGTCGGTAATAGGTTAGGGATTCAAAAAAGTTAGTCTTTTGAGTCTCTTCTAACTCTTATAAAACAACTATGATGTTTAAAATATTTTCTGGATTTTGTTGTTTTAATAAGTAAGTGCAACATTTAGAATTGAGTGAATGACCTATCAGGTTGAGTAGGATTATTTCATATCTATTTTGAGGAACTTTATTAGTGACCTTAAAGCTTCATGCAAGTATATCTTTTGTCTTCTCTTTAATGTTTGTATGATTTAAATTATTTTTTCTGTTTACTCAATTGAAATAATTCTTATGTTTATTACTACCAGGTTGTGAGAAAGTGCAAACATGTTTTAAATACTTAAGATTTTTTTTTCAATTTTCTTACCAGAGGAATTAAATCTCAGAAGGTATACATTGTTCAGTTTTTTAAAAATTTCTAGTGGGCATGTTATATACATTACATGAATGAAAAACAGATCTACCTAAGTGTTAATGTAGTTTTTATATATATTGTACATATAACATGTAATATTTATAATGTATATTTAATGTATATAATTTAAATTTTTATATAGTTAATATACTTTAAGAATGTGAATGGAAAGGTAAATGACAACCTTAACATTAACTATTGTTAAAATCAATAATATATTTGTGGTAATGGGTTTGAAATGTTTAGTCGTATTTTCAAAAATGGTTCTTCAATGTTTCATAAGATAATTATATTGAACTGTTTTGTTGAAAATGGTAACTTTCAGGATAGCCCAAGACTAAGGCATGTGAATGTGACTGACTTCATGAAGTTTATGTCTTTCTCTCTCTCTCTCTCTCTCTCTCTTTCGCGCTCTTTTTTTTTTTTTGGTAGTTTTATAAAATAGGGTCTTAATTAAAAGAGACCAATTGTTACATTGTCATTAGACAAAAATCAGCTATTTGGGGAAATGGCAAAGAAATTCATTTCAATTTTAAGGGGTTACCTAGAATCACTTCAAATTCTTAGAAAGTGGAGAAAAAATAGGAAAAAATTACAGATTAAAAAAACACTGATGTTAGCAAAGCTGATTATCAATAAAGGGTCAATTTCTGGAAGGAGGAGGAAGTATGAGAAATAGGAAGGACAGAAGGCTGTTGGGATCCATTTTAATAGAGAAGCATTAGCTTAAAAAACATACTCAGGAGAAAACTGCTGAAATAAAGATAATAATAGTGGTGTTTCAAGGTCCTAGGGAAAATATGTGTCATTGACGAAAGCATTGGAGCAGCGTATGGGTCCAGCCTAACTTTTATACCACATAGCAGACACACACGCTCTCTAGCTGGAACATTGTTGATAAATTTGTATCAAATACCTGAAGGAACCTGGACCTCTTAGGCTTAGAAGATGAACTTACAACATATCCTATCCAGCAGTTTCTCCTCTCTACAGTCATAAAACAGCATCTTGCAGTAAACAAATAGCATTGGTAGGCTGGTTGACAGAAGTCTTACATGTAAACATGTGCAACAACCAAGACTCAACAGATATTTTAAGAAAACCAACATTATGAAAGAGAAGCACAAAAATTAGTAAATGGAAGAACCTAATATAAGTAAGCAAACATAAAGAAACTTTTGAAAGTGTCACTGGTACAAGAAGTAAGAATGACATATTAATGTAGATACAACATTTTTAAAAAAGCATATTAGAGATCTTGAAAATGAACAGTTTTAAGAGATGGATTGAAGAACAGAAGGAATACATTTCAAGAGCAAATTAGTAAATTGGAAGATTGTGCCAAGCATTTTCTTGCAGGATATAGTGCAAAAAAATTAAAAATAGAAAGCATGAAAGAAAAGTTAAGGAACATTAAAGATAGATGTGCTGGTTCTAACCTCTGTTAAGAGAAGGGTTAGAAGTAGCGAAGTAAGACTGGTTAGGAAGATGATTTCTCATGAAAAGCCATTGCCCTTAAAAGGGTTCTGTGAATATGAAGCAAGGTAACTGGAAAAGGTCAACATCTGGTTATATAATTGTGAAATTTTTAGAAAGTCTAGAGTAATGACAAAGTTTTAAAGGCTCATGAGAGAGAAATACATAGACTACAAAGGAAGAAGAATAAAGCATTTTGTTTTACAATCATAGAGAAGAAAGTAATTGATAAATTTGTTTTTCCAAATTTTTGAGTGAAAATAACTTTGAAGAATTCTCAATTTCAGATGTGAAAGTATAATACATTATTTTTCAGACATTCAAAGATTAACAAGGTTTAATATCCACTATACAGGAAAAGTAGATTTGAGGATGACTACAGGGTTTTGAACTAAGCATCTAGAAGGAAAAAATGGCCATTAACTGAGATGTGGAAGACTATAATAGGAATAGGTTTTTTGAGAGGATCAGGTACTCAGTTTTAGACTTGTTAAGTTTGATATTCTTATTAGAAAACTAAGTGGAAATGTTGAATAGACAGGTGAATATTCAAGTTTGTTTCTGACATGGAGATATATATAAATTTGTGAGTTATCAACATATGGAATGTTAATCTATTAAATAATGATGTTTGATGATATCACAAGAAAGAGGTCAGTAGAAAAGATGAGAGACTGTCTCAGGATGAGCACCAAGGCTGTCCAATATTAACAGGAAAAAAAATCCAGATAAAAGAAGTGTAGATAACTTCCTTTTGGGTCTCCAAGTTATAATTTATAGCTGAGGTGGTTTTCTCCGTGTCCCCGCCCCTCCTTCCTGGCAGTTACTGTTAATGGGACAAGACTAAATACCTTTGGTTGTTGTTGTTGGCTTAGTGGAACCACAGCTTCCAGAACTCTCCTTAGGTCTCTTGAGTACTGGACCGTGCATTCACCTGTCTTGTGCTGGAGTGGGTCATGGAAGGCAGGCAGTGTAGACTACACAGTCTTGGAGCCTGAGACCTGACTTACTGAGCCTTGCCGGGGAGTGTGCTGGGCACTCTGAGCACACGTATTTGTGAGCTGTCTGTCTTAGTCAGGGCCCAGCAAGTCTTCGTATAACTGGAGACCAGCCTCCATGGTTGTGTTAACACAGGAAAACCACGAGTGTTGCTAGAGGTCTGAAGGGGTCTGTGGACCCTTTAGTTTAGCCCCACTCTGCAGGGAGAGAGCTTGTGGAAGCCACTTGGATGTTACAAATTGACATTATTTAAATGAACTTGGAGATGCAGGTAGGGGGTTAGTTGAAGTAAGCTTTTGATTTTGGCCCACAAAGTGAAACCTGCTTGTTTGCAGAAATGCCTTCTTTGCTTTAAGAGCTTTGAGAAGCAGAGAGATGGTAGGTTTTAAAGACCAAGAGAGTTTAATGCTTCTGGTTGTAGTTGCTAAGCCTAATGGAGCCAAAAGGACCTTAATGCTTTCCTAAATATAGGCATAGGCTACCTGGTTGTCTGTTAGTGCAGCATCCTGAGAAAAATGCCTGCTGGAAACAGCAGGTGTGGGAACACAGGTGGTGTCTGACATCATCATACAGTGTTAACTCACATGCAAACCAGACTGGCCACACAAATGAACACCTCAGCAAGGGCATTATTATTTTACTCCCAGAAATAATAGAAGATATTGCTTTCATGAAACAGGAATAGGATACTTTTAAAAACTTTAGTGAATAATAAACACCATGATTGAAATTTAAAATATGATAGAAATAACTCAAGGAAAGAGGCAGCAGATGAAATTGAGAAGATTTCTTTAAAAATAATGCAAAAAGACAAAGTTATTAGTGAAAATGAAAAATGTGTCTTACCTGGAGAAACCCATAAAGAACTTTGTGGCCAACCCAATACTGTGACTCCCATTTTACCAAAGAGAAAATCAAAGCAGACAGGTCATATAAACGTAGGCAAGGTCTCTCAGGTAGTAAAGACAGAGCCAAGATTCAAAGCCAGGCAGCATGAGTCCACAGTTCTTATTCAGGCCTTGTAACCTTGGCATTAGCAGTAGGAGTAAAACAAATATTGTTAGATGAGAAATGAAAAAATTACAGTAGTATAATTGATCATGTTTATTGATTACTGTGTGCCATTCATGATAATAATTGCTATTGTAAGTGTTATTTTATCTTTAAACCAGTCTTTAAGACTTTTTTCATTTTATTTGTGATACTGAGGCATACAGTTCGATTAACCTAAGACCACATGGCTAGTAAGTGTTGAAACTAAATTCAAACTTGTGAACCAGAATTTCTCTGTATCATATTTCCCCTTCTGTGTCTCTCTTAGACTGGAAATGTGTTGAAAAACAACATATTAATCTTATAACGTATAGCAGGTTCTCATTAAGTATTTTATTATAATACATAAAACTTATAATACATAGCACCGTACAATTTTAATTTTCCTGTAAACTATGTTCTAGGCATTATAGGAATCCTAAGACTTTTTTTTTTTTTTTTTTTTTTTAATTTTAGAACCTTTGGTTTATGTTTAGCACTAGAAGTGGTCTTTGCTAAGCTTTAAAAGACAAGTATTTAAAAACTTATGTTTAACACTTAACTTTTACTAAATAAAAATATTTTAGGCAATTTAAATTCAGAAAATTGGAGATGTTACAAGTAACCACATACCCATCATCCAGAATTTAATAATTGTTATTTGTAGGTTTTCTATTTCTTTAACTTCTGTGTTGGTTTTATGCTTAAAGCCATATCCAGAAGACCCAGCAGTTTATAAACCACTGTCCCAGGAAGAATTGCAAAGGATAAAGAATGAGAAAAAACAGAAACAAAATGAGAGAAAACAGAAAATATCAGAAAATCGCAAACATTTGGCTAGTGTACGTGTTGTACAAAAAAACCTCGTCTTTGTTGTAGGTCTGTCTCAGCGTCTAGCAGACCCAGAGGTAAGTCCTTTTCCTATTTTCTTAATCAACAGAACATTTTTTCTTTTTGCTTTTCATATTTGAAAATAAGTGCTGACCCTGCCCAACTCTAGGATTTCACAGAAAATATTGAAACTTAGAGGAAATGGGAAATCCCTGTTTAATAGCCACTAATAAACCAATAACCAGTTGTGATCTTAGGCATCTTCACTGTTGGTCCTTATATAGCTACTGAGATTAGGAAGGGCTTCCAGTCAGTGGAGGAGAAAGTCAGGGAGATTTTACTAAGAAGGCTCTATCATTGACAGTAAATATGATGGCAAATCAAGAATTACTAGGACCTAGGTCCAGGGGTGCTGGTGTTTGCCGGCTGTGTGATATTTAGTAGAAGACCAGGTTCTTTCTAAAGCCAAAGGTGGGTCGAGAGTTCATACAGGAAAAGACTTCTTCAGTAAGAGATGTTAGAGAACTCAGTTTAGACCTGAGATTCATCTTCAGCAGCCAGCTCTTCCTTTTTCTAAGCTAGTACTTAACTCCCCAGGCAGGCACAATGCCACTTCACCCTTGACCATTTCCCTGAATACTGCCACAACTGTTCATCAACTGTTCCCTCTCTGTCTTTCAGTTCTGCCTTTTTTCCTAACCAGAGGGCACTGTTGCCACTGCAAGTTATTTATTTATATGTCCTTTTTTAAACCTGTCCTTTTATACACCTAATCTTATTGATTAGACTCTATATTTGTATTTCTGAAACTGCTATTGCAGTAAATTAATGGAAGTTTTATCTTTTTTTAAAAAAATTTTATTGTTGTTGTATTACATCCATCCCCTTTTTGCTCCCCTCTGTCCCCCTTCACACCCACCCATTCCCCCCAAAGTCAATCCCACCTGTTGTCCATGTCCATGTTTCCTTTATACTAGGTTCTTGTCTAAACTGCTCCCCTTCCTTGCCTCTGCCTCCCCCAGGAAGTTTTATCTTGATTTGGGAACTCTTAGATGTGAATGTACTTGAAATTTTAAAATACATCTTGGATCTTGTCTGCTGTAGAATGGGAGGAGATATATAGAGTGGCACCTGAAGGTTGGGTAAAATTAAACCATCAATCTGAAGTTTGGATTATAGATTTTCTACCTCTTCTTTAGAATCTTCGATTAAAAAAAAATTACTGTTGTATTACAATTATCCCATTTTCCCCCATTACTATCCCATGCCCCAACCACCCTATCCACTCTGCCATAGTCAGTCCCCACATGTTGTCCATGTCCGCGGGTTATTTAGACTAGTTCCTTGACTAAACTCTTTCCCTTCTTTGCTCCTCCTCCCCCTCCCCTCTGGTCACTGTTAGTCTGTTCCTTGTTTCCATGCCTCTGGTTCTATTTTGCTTGCTTGTTTGTTTTGTTCATTAGTTTTCTGTATTAGGTGAGATCATATCTATGATTTGTTTTTATTTACAACATGCTCCCTTTGTTATCTGTGGGATTTATTCCAAGACTCTCAATGGATGCCTGAAATCCAGGAAAGTACTATACTCTATATATGTATACCATGTTTTTTTTCTATACATACACACCTATAGTAAAACTTCAATTTATAAACTAGGTGCAGTAAGAAATTAACAATAACCAATAATAAAAAAGAACAATTTTAACAGTATACTATATATAATAAATATGTGAGTGTAGTCTCTCTCTCTCATATATCTTATTGTACCTCTGCTGCCCTTATTGGGATGATGTGAGGGGATAAAATGCCCACATGATAAGATGAAGTGAAATGAGTGGCGCAGGCATCGTGACAAGGTGTTAGGCTACCATTAACCTTCTGGTGGTGCATGAAATGGAGGAGCATCTGCTTCAGGTGGTCCTGGGTCATTGAATCTTGGTGCTGTTGATGGTTGGATCTCAGAAGTGGATGATGTCAGTGGTTGGGGAAATTTAGTACTTTCAGACCACCATTGACTATGGGTATCTGAAACCATGAAAATGAAATTTTGGGTAAGGGAAGACCTCTGCATTTACAGAGATTTCTTGTTTCCACTAATAATATGGCTTCAGAATGATTAATCTGAAGAACTATTTTTCAGAAAGAAATTAATCTAGATGGTGACCAGTGAGAGAGAACACTTTATTAGGAGTTTCAATGTACCTTAAAAACTACTCTACCCATTTATACTTTATTTATTTGTTTACTTAAAGATTTTATGTATTATTTTTAGAGAGAGGGAAAGGGAGGTGGGCATAGAGGGAGAGAAACATCAATGTATGGTTGCCTTTCACCTGCTTCCAGCTACGAACCTGGCTGGGGAATTGAACCAGCAATCTTTGGATTCACAGACTGGCATATACTTTATTTTTTTAACTTTATTTATTATTGTTGTATTACAATTGTTTCATTTGTACTTTAAAATAATTGTTGCTCGGTAAGAGGACAATAAATTTTCTTAAACATTGGTTCGTCGCTCTTATTTCTCTTGAAAGCAGAGGAAGACCAGAGACCAGTGTTTTTATTTATTGATTCTATCACTTCTAAATAATATCTTTAAAATTTTTCTTTTAATTTGCCTATACAGGCTTTTCAGTTTGGAAAACTTAAAGTTGACTCATAAGAAAACTCAGTTGCAAATTGAGTTAGTATAACTTTCAAGTCAAAGAAGATCCCTATTGTTTACTTATCTTTGGATGATTAACAAGGAGAGTTTAGGAAAATTTGAAACTTAGTTTGAAAATATTTTTTTTGTATACCAGAAAATTTCATACCAAGAATAATTATTAAATATATTATTTATTGAACAATAGAAAAGCTATCTTAGAAGATACGGTAATTAGAGGTAATGATCATCTTCTAAGTTGTAAAACTTTAAATTTGTTGGAACCTAATTCATTTACTCTGTAAATTAACTCTTGAATACTTACCATTCGTTGGGTACTTCAGTGTTGCAAATAAATAGTTCAGCAAGCCAATCATGGTCTCATCCCATGACAAGTTTACAGATTCATAGAGAAGACAAAATTTAAGAACTTACAAGTGTACTGAGCATTAATAAGCAGGGAACTACAGGGTTCTTGTGAACATATTACAGTGGGAAACTTAATGTATAGAGGTCCACAGAAAGCCTCCCTGAGGAAAGGATGATTAGGAGTTACTGGGGATTAGCTAGGTAGCAAGTAAGGACAGGAGAGTCCCAGGTATGTGGTGATCTGAGAGAGCAGATTGTTGGAGGAACTGAAAGATTTTGAAGACATAGCCATTTCATTTACAAAAGAGACATGCAGGCACAGGGAAGTTGAGCTACTTCATAGAATAGCTGGGACTAAGAAGCCTCCCAGCCACACCCCCCACACCCCTCGTATACCCTGTCTTAAAGCTCCTATTTCAGTGTATTTTACGTTGATGATTGTTCTGTTCATCCATTTATTTATTCATCCTTCCATCCGCTTACGAAGTGTTTGATTTTTCTTTGTCATCATGAACACTTGACTGTGGTCCCAAAGAAGACATTTTACACATTAGGCATGCTATTGGGCATTTATAATTCTGTCACATGACCTTTTACATTCTATGTTAGTATGAAAACTGGCTCACTGTGAAGTGAATTGTTAACATTGAATATATGGATAATAAGGTGGTAAGCAGCGTGCTCAGCCTACTCCCCATCCTTTCTTTATTCACTTTAATACTATTTTGCTAGTTGACTGTTAGATTTAGCAAAGCCTGTAGCATTCTACTTAATATAAAAAGTTTAAATTAAATTTAAATTATTTGAAGTTCTCTTGACTGGGCAGGCCATTTCTTCTCAGCCATAGGCCATTTGCTGAGAATTTGAGACTTCTGTATGCATGTAATTCTTTTTGTTCACTGCACGGACAGTTCAAGTTTTCCATAAGCATTTATTGAAGAGTGCATTTATAAGCACTCTGCATGAGGCTGAGCATACAACAGTCAGGAGGTAGTCCCTGCTTATTTTGGAAAGTAACAGTGCAATATGAGAAGTGGTTAATGCTGGAGATGCACAAGAGGTAGCACCTGACCTTGTGGTGAAAGGTATGCACCCCTCTGTTACCTGTGGGGTAAAGTGCTTCTGGCACAGGAACTAGACAGATGCTTCCGGGTGAGGGAGAACTTGGTCTGCAAGAGGTTTGGCTGGCTGGAAAGAGTGCAGTGTGAGAGAAGAGGCTGGTGAGCTAAGTGAAAATGGGTTATGAAGGGCTTTCTAACCATGCTAAGGAGATTGCACTTTATCTTCAAGGCAGTGGGAAGCTGTTAAATGTTCTTCAGGACAGAGTGACATGGATAGACGTGTACTTTGAAAATACCATTCTCGCTGCAATGTCACATGTCAGTGCAATTATATACGTGTCTTGTGTTGTTACGAAGGTGCCAGATATTGGCCAGAAACTTTTCATAATTCAGTGGTCTAACCTTATCATAGTACCCACATTTTAAAAACTAGTATTTTATTATAGCCTGTGACTTTTACAAAATGTCTTCTTAGTATCTGTCTGCATAGATAATTTGCAAAAAAAAAAAATGGAAAGCTCCCACAAATTTCCAAAGTGCCCCCTTGCATGCCTCCTTCTTTGAGAACTACCACCATAAATAGATGGTGTTATGTGATGCTAAAATAGCACACATTGTGACCAGCCAGGACCCTTAGAAGCAGATGTTTTGTCTGCGAGGCCTTCTGCTAAGTTGATATGCATTCAGCCGGAGTAGTGAGTGAAGCTCTACACTCCATCTGCCAGAAAACTCTTCAAACTGTACTCAGTCTATTCCTCAACCCTGAGACCATTGCCTTCACCACTGTTACTATCATAGTCCTCAGAGGATTGGGTGGGAAAGTATCACTTCACTTTCTAATTCATTAAAAGCGTCTACAGAAACATGACAACACTATACTTATGAGAACCTATAATAAAATGTAAAAATAATTAAAGTTGATCCTTGAACAATGTGGGTGTAAGGAATGACTTGAAAATCTACATAAAACTTTTGACTCCCCCAAAACTTAACTACTAAGAGTCTACTGTTGACCAGAAGCCTTACTAATTATATAAACAATTAACACATATTTTGTTTTATGTATTATGTACTATATTCTTATGCTAAAGTAAACTACAGAAAAGATGTTATTAAGAAAGTCATGAGGAAGAGAAAAATGTACAGTACTGTATTTATTGACATCACAGCTTTACATCATGTGTTTACAAGATGAATTATCTGTCAGTACTTTCATCAATATTGCCTTATACAAAATGCTGTAGATGTTGTAGATATTACTAACATTAGACACAAAAAAATGGAAAGGTAATTGAAAAAATATTTACAGCTATAACCATTTACTGACAATAAAGAAGAAATATTCTGTGATAGCCTAGAGTAATTTATACAGTTGCTTCATGGTATTCTAGCCTATATGCTAATGAATGAATCTTTAAAAAATTTTTATGGCATACAACATTATAGCCATATTCATAATAAAGTATTGGAAACATTGTTACATTTTTTAAAAACTACTTGTGATGATAGGCTGATAGATAATTTCTCCAATTATGGGAGAGGCATACTATACAGTGATGTAATTCTTTGAAAATAGACTTCTAAAACAGTAAGAAATTACATTAATTTTGTATTAAATGTCACTTGTATGCCTCCATTCCATATAAGTGGTGTATATGATGTCCTACACGATGACCGCTTAGGCAGTGATGATGATCATGACACAAAACTGTTTCATGCCAATGTATTTGCTCTACACTTACTAGATTTTTCACATGAAAACACATACACAGCAGAGAAGTTTCTTTACTGTATGTCATGAAGGTGGTTACTTACTCTATTAAGAGGAAGTGGATTATTGTGAAGGTCTTCATCCTTATGACCTTCACACTGAGTAGGCTAAGGAGGAAGAGGAGGGGCTGGCCTTGCTTTCTCAGGGGTTGCAGAGGCAGAAGAGATGGAAGGGGAGGCAGGAGGGGCAGGCACACGCAGGGTAACTTGGTGGAACTACATCATGATTTCTGTCTGACTTTTTTTGCTTTTTCGTTTCTCTAAAAATGTTTCAATATGGTACCAGTTTTTCCCCCACTGTTTGGTTTAGTTTCATTGCCTGGGTCCTAAAAGGGTCCATGTGATAGAAGAAGTCAAATGCAGCCTTGAGCAATGGGAAGACTTCTGCCAGGTTATCTAACTTGGCAGTTTGTTTTCAGGCAGCGCTGCTACACCCTCTTCCTCATTGTCTGGCTCTGGTTTGGAAGCACTCAGCTCCAGCAAATTATCTTCTGCTAATTCTTATGATGTGATGTCCATTAGCTTTTGAATTTCTTCAAGATCCCTATCTTGGAATTTTACCCCTCACCCTTTTTACCACATCCACAACCTGTTTAATGATTTCCTTTATCAGCTCTGTAATAAAACCTATGAAGTCATGCATGATATCTGGACAGTTTTCTCCATCAGGAATTGATTGGGCTTGATGCTTTCCACATTTATTTTTTTGACAACGATGCATCCTCAATGGTGTGATCCTTACAGACTTCCATGATGTCCTCCCTCTCAGGGTTCTCGTCCTTAGCGTTGGCAGCCTTTTCCAGAGAACGTCATGTGTAATGAGCATTAAAGAACCTTGTGCCCCTGATCTAGAGGCTGAGTTAAGGACATTGTGTTTGGGGACAAGATTACCATTTCAATGCCTTCACTGTTGAACTGATAGTGTTCTGGGTGACCAATAGCAAAAAAACTTTAAAAGGGATGATTGGATCAAAAAACTTTGGTACATTTACACAATGGAATACTACACAGCCGAAAGAAAGAAGGAACTCCTAACCTTTGCAACAACATGGATGAATCTAGAAAGTATTATGCTTAGTGAAATAAGCCAGTCAGTGAAGGACAAATACCATATGATCTCACCCATTTCAGGACAATAATGAACAAAAACAACAGGCAAAGCAGAACCAGATATATGAATATAGTGAATAGGCCTTCATTGGGCAGGGGGAAAAGGGTTGGGGGGAGTGGGGAGGAAGGGGCAGGGAAGGGGAGCAGTTTGGACAAGAACCTAGTATGGAGGAACCATGGACTTACGGGATTGACTTTGTGGGGAGTGGGTGGGTGGGGAAGAGGACAGAGGGGAGCACAAAGGGGATGGATGTAATACAACAACAATAAAATTAAATTTATAAAAGGCAGTGCCTTGCTGGCAAGGTACAATACTTCCTGACTTGAGGGATAAAAGTCAATGGAACCAATCCAGAAAAAAGGTTTTTGTAGTCTAGGCCATGTCATTGTACAACTGATATGGCAGCTGGTGTTTACCTTTTCCCTTCAAGGCTCAGGAGTTAGCAGCTTTTTACAGATGAGGGCATTCTTGATCATATATCCAGCTGCATTTGTTCAAAACAGTAGTTAGTCTTTCACTTCCTGCCTTAAATCCAGGTGCTCGCTTCTCTGATTTACCAATAAATGTCTGTTGTGGCATTTTTCCCCTCAGAATATGGTACTTTCATCTGTATTAAAACCTATTCAGGCAGATTTTCTTTTCTCCTCATGATTTTCTTAATGGCATCTAGAAACGTGCTTGCTGCCTTTTGGTCAACAGAAGCTGCTTCTATTATCTTGACATTTTTAAAGCCAAACCTCTTTCTAAAAGTGTCAAACCATTCTTTATTAGCATTAAATTCTTTAACTTATTCACCTTTTGCTTTAAGTTATCATATAATGACTTTGTTTTTTTCACAAATTGTACTAGAGTCTGTAGGTATGCCTTTTTTATTGCAATCTTGTATCTATATAAAAGGTGCATTTTCAATGCCAGGTAAAAAGGAATTTTTCAGAAATCCATGGTTTTTGTAATTGCTGGTGTAGCTGTAGCAAAGGCTTCACAAATTTACTTGTTTTTTAAACATGGTTCTTACCCTGGATTCATTTACCTCAAAATGGTGGCTACTGCAGCTGCACACCTCAGCTTTTGGCAGTTACCAAGCATGTCAGCCTTTTCTCATGGTGTCATCACTTTGCTTCTTAGGAGCACTTCCAGCATCACTAGTGGCACTTCATATGGGTACCATGGAGTTACTTGAGGTTTATGGTATTGTACTAAAAGCAATGAGAAATACATAAGAACTTGAGAGATTGCTTTTTACTGTGTAAAGAATGTACTGGTGAGACAGCTGTTCACATGGAGATGATTAGCATCACATGGCATCTTAAGTGGATACTTGTAATACTTGAGCTCACTGCAGTAGCAGCAGGAGGTGACTGTGAAATTAGTACACTAGTACAGTATGTACTGCAGTTCATTTCATACAGTTTTAATATTGTGCCTTTCAACTGCGGATGGCATTATGAATGTCTATGTAAGTTTAAACATTTTTTAAGCTTTTATATTAGATTTGTATATCATTTTGGTTATAACTAATAAAATAAATTAGTACCTACATAATATTCATTTATGATATACCTAACTCAATTTTTTTTGCTATTTCTAGGCTACTTAGTTCATCTGTGAGATTTGTTTAAATTGTTGCTCATCTCCAAAAAATTTTCCAGTATATTTATTGGAAAAAAATTAATTATAAGTGGATCCACACAGTTCAAACTGTGTCGTTCAGAGGTCAACTGTATAGTAATTAAGTTGCAAACTTAAAAGTTAATGATACCCCAATCATAGACTGTTTCACAAAGCTTTGATTCTATTTGATACAGAACATATCTAAACTTGGCTAATTTGCCAGTACCTTGATGCAAAAAACCTCTCTTCAAAATTATATATTATTTTCCTTAAATAAAAAAATCCTTACCTTAGGATACATTCATTGATTTTTAGAAAGAGAGGGACATCGATCTGTTGCCTCCCATATGTGCCTCCACTGGGGATTGAACCAGCAATGTAGGTATGTGTCTTGACTGGGGATTGAACCCATGACCTTTTGCTATATAGGATGATGCTCCAACCAACTGAGCCATCTGGAGAGGGCCCTTTTTCTAAAGTTTACCTATAGGCCTACTGTCCCTACAGTCTCTCCAAATAGCAAGCTCCCTTTCAAAGGAAGCTTTCTATGTACACCTACCTGTTCAAGTGTATGAAAATATTCTTTCCAAACACTTTATAATATTCTCACACATTTAAGAGAAAGTAAATGAGTACATAAGGTGATACCAAGTATGAGGGGAAGTCACCATTGAGAAATAACCTAAAGACTAGAGAAAGAACTGTATAGATTGTCTCCCAACTATTTTTTTCCTATCTATCATCTCACATACATTATATACCAGGAATGGAGAGGTAAAAACAATTTGGAGAGTTGAGAAATGGTAATACCAATTGATTTAAGGAAACTAAATAAATATACTGTATATTCACATAGTAATAAATCATAAAGCATTGATAGTTAAGGAGGATTCTGTTACTAATTTGGAATTTCTAGCTCATAAATAATGCTTTAATATATCAGATATTAGCACCACACTCCAACCAACTGAGCTAACCGGCCGCTTAATAATATATCAGATATTATACACAATAGACTTATGAGTAAAGAATCTTTCTACTTAGGTCCTTGAATTTTTATCTCTATCTTTAATACATAATTTTGGTCATTGTTTTGAGAAATAATTTCTTACAGGATTCTTTATTAATGAAAATGTGATCAGGGTATTTGATCTATTTTGTGTTTAAGAATATTGTAAATGTAAGATCCCAGAGCTTTGGTGCATAAAGTAGAACACAGTAGAAAATAAGTAAACTTAGTGAGTTTTAGTTTTATTCAGTGGGTCAATAAAAAATAACAATTGGACTCTATTGATGATTTATTGTAGGCTAACCACACAAATTGTAATTAGGGAAATAGTCACATTTATTAGGAAATGTTAGAAGTTATTTTGCTTTGATTGGAGAGTGTATGTCCCCATTATAAGTATAAAACTGATGAAAATGGGGACAGTTTATATCTTATTTCTTCTTCTTTTATAGGTTTTAAAACGACCAGAATATTTTGGGAAGTTTGGTAAAATACATAAAGTTGTTATCAATAACAGCACATCATATGCAGGCTCACAGGTAACTAATTATAGGGATTTTGCCTTTCCTCCCTATGGTCTGGGTTTGACCTGGGCTATTCAGAAGGAAAATTCATTGTTTGTGATTAGAAAGCTTTAGGGTCAAGGACTAAAGTATTGTAATGACCTGTATTGGTGGGGAAGGGACATTTTTGGTGTTTATTGGACTCTTCCAGGACTTAACAGTGAATTGATAGTAATAAGAGGGAACTAGTGAAACAAAGATGGTTTGAAGGAGAGACAAAGTTGAGTCTACTATTAGTCTAATAATTAATGATTTTTAATAATATTTTCAGATACTGAAAACTTAATAGGGCATCTTTGTTACACTGCTATTAGCAGATGGACTGGACTATTCTTGTAAAGTGCATTTATTTTTGGGGGAAAGTATAATTTGACACAGTCTTCAAATCTTCGTTTTTAAAATAAAACTTTCAAAGCTTGCTTTTTGTAACCTTGATGAGCCTGTCAAATTACTTTAAAAGAAGAAATGCCAGTCTGAAGATGATATTTTATTCTTACGTATTTTAGCCTACTTAAAAACATGTAATTTTTTGGATGTAATACAACAACAATAAAGTTAAAAAAAAAAAAAAACATGTAATTTTTAAGTATGATTGTTTTCAAATGAGCTAGCATATGGTTTAATTAAAGCTACTACAGCTTCTAATAATTGTGATTATTATTAATGACAGTTGTGGTCAAGGCTTTTAGAATTTTCTAGGCAAGTTGCAAGAGTAACCTTTTTAAATGTTTTTGTTGAATTTGAAACTAATAATAGTGCATTTTCATGTTAGGGTCCAAGTGCCAGTGCCTATGTCACCTATATCCGGTCAGAAGACGCTCTCAGAGCCATACAGTGTGTCAATAATGTGGTGGTAGACGGCAGAACGCTTAAGGTAATATGATCCTCTTGATGTTTTTTTTTTTTTTTTTTTTGGGGGGGGGGAGGGCATAAATGTAGTAAGAGGAGCACCTACCATTTACATATTACTTTCAAAGGGAGTCTTTTTGAAGGTTGCCTTTTAGGCCCATAGTGACCTATGACATCTAATTTGTATATTGCTGACTTACGGAGGGTAATGTTTGGCCAGGTATGAATAAAGATTATCATTATGGGGTGAATAATCATTTTAAATCTTCTGGATTAATAAATTTTATTCTGTAAAGATGAATTATTACAATTATCAGAAGTAGATAATAGTTCTGATTTGTTATCCTTCAATATTTTGACATTGATCAATACAGGTTTGAGTGCAGGGTCCCACCAAGCAATGCTTTATGTAAATGAAGGAAGAATGGCATAATTAGAAAAAGGAAGCTGCCTTCTTATGCACCTAATTAATATGGAACAGATTTTGTCTCACTTCTGACCCCAGGGAAAGATTTGGATGCTCAAGTCCTAGAAACCATAGACTAAGATATTTTCTCAAGTTTTTTTCAAATGAGCATCATCTTGAATAAGTCCTGATAGTAATGGTTTATTTCCCTAGAATTCACAGGCATACTTCTTGTTCTTTTGTGTGTGTCTCACAAAACATGGAAATTCTCATTGTGGTGTCATTTCACATTTTGGGTCCACCCCCGCCCTTTCCTCTCTTCCTGCAGGCATCTCTAGGTACAACAAAATACTGCAGTTACTTCCTAAAGAATATGCAGTGTCCAAAGCCTGACTGCATGTATCTACATGAATTGGGGGACGAGGCGGCCAGTTTCACAAAAGAGGAAATGCAGGTAGTAAAGTAATGTGAATTATCAAATTTGCAGAAAAAGGGAGGTAATGCCAGTTTACAAAAATAAAACCCCTAATTCAGCCATTTTAATTAACATAAATAGGACTTTGACAGGACTTCTCAGAGGCTTTAACATGCTAAAGTATAATCGAAAGATGGGGATGTACAAGTAGAACTTTTATGACCAAGGAATCCATTTTGGGAAATGCTACTCTAAGGGTAACATCAGCAAAATGACAGCTAAGTGTAGTACTAAAATTAAGAGTTGAGTTGCCCCCCCACCCCCTCCCCCCACAAACCTTTACTCTTTAGACAAACTGGAAAATAATATTCTATCAAATGTTGCTGATAAGCTCACATCATTTTTATAAAGTGATTCTTCCCATGAAACAGTCCTGTACAACGTAAAGTGAAGGTTTATTATTTTATGTTCATTTTTACATTTCCTCTTCTCCTGTGTTTCCTTTCAATTTGTAGTATAAACATGTCTTTACAAGTAAAAATGTTGACCATACGGCATATTAAATGAGGATTATACCAAAGCACAATGCTGTACTTCCCTATTATAGATGAGGACTTCAGATTGTTGCTGTGGACTTTTGCAGGAATACTTCTCATTTAGAAGGTGGGGGGCATTGATTACTACCTTTCATTCTCCAGGTCAAACTAGAGAAAGTCTAGCAGGGACTCCTTTAAGAGCAGATTGCTAAATAAAATGAAATAATACCTTTTTTGACTTGGAGTTACTACAGATTAAATCCCATTATAATGAATACATTGGAATTTCTGCGAGTGTTGTCCTTATAATCCAAAAACGGTGTTAGAAGATCTTTGTTGGATGACTTAGTTATCTAATAAGTACTTTTTGATTTTCTTCCTTCCTTCGATGAAACCTTAGCTTTAACTATTTCAAACTGATTTTGACTAATGGGGAGTATGCTTTACTCAGAGGTACTAGTACAATAAAAATCTCTGTTGAAGAATATCTGAGCTCTAGTTTACTTCATTTTTAAGTGGTATTGAACAGCAAAAGAAAATGGGTGATACCTGAAACTATTACAGTAATGTATGTCAGCTGTAATTGAGAAATTTAAAAAAGTTGTTTTAAAGAAAATGGATGGACAGTCCCATAGAACTTAATTTGTAATGGGATTTAATCTGTTTCAGGATCTGCCCTTGTCGAGTCATTTGAATATCTGCTTAATCTCTTTGTGGCTAACAAAAGCCATAATATCTGTTGAAGTATTGATTACAGAAAGAATTTTCAAGGCTTTTCATGTGTTAAAGTTGTAAAATCCACATCTAATTGTATTTGTTCTTAGTAATTTAAAATCCATTTTATATTTATGTTTGGAATGCATCTTACTTTTTTACCTTAGTTCAGATTTACTTTGTAAAGGGGTTTCTTTGTTAAAATACATATTTTCTCTAAGTAGAAAAAATTTTAAGTAAATTATATTATGGCAAAAATCAGAAGATTTTCTTTTTGTTATTGCATAACGCAAAATTCAGTGCCCTGTGAAGTATGTAGAAATCCAGTTGAAACAGGCAAGAGCCCTCTCAGAACTGGGAACGATGCATTGTGCAGTAGGTGTGCTACAGTTGTCCCTGAGTAGATGATCCTGCCCTGCCCTTGCTTGTTTTTAGGGTTTTGGTTTTGAATGTCCCATAACATCTATTTAGACCACACTTTTAAAACAATTAACAGTCCTGAAGGTAAGTAAAAATGCCATTCTAGTCATGATATACATGCAGTATAGTAAAAAATTATTCAGAGTAATTTCATTGTAGTTTACTTTTGTATGTAACTAGTTTCCCCAGTCAGTCTTTGCCTCATTTCTCCCATAATGTTTGTGACATTGACTTCTGATACATAACTACCAAGTACAGTACATACAGAATTTTCTTTGTTGTGTATGGAGCAGGGATTGCCAAACATTTTCTGTAAAGGGCCATTTAGGAAATATTTTAGGCTTTTTGGGCCGCATGGTCTTCTGCAGCATTACTTGCCTCTGCTCTTGTAGCGTGACAGCTGCCTGAGATAACTCGTACATAATAGACAATTCACAAATGGCACTTTATAAATGAGTGTGACTGTTCTAATAAAACTATTGACAAAAACAAAGTGGCTAGCTGTAAATTAGCAATCCCAGGCCTAGAGTTTGAAGTATGTTAAATGCTATATAGAAACATAATTTTAATCTGGAAAAAGAAGTTGACTGATTTTCACTGATCTTTAGAAAATTTAGTAACAGAATATTACAATACTTAATCTGTATATGAAGGTGGTGTTTAAAAGTAAATTTTGGGGTGCTGGCAAAAAATACTGTCTCTTAATATACTTTTCTACACAATAAAGTAGTTGATGAAATGAACGTATATGTATATACATATATAAATTAAGGTGTGTATATATATATATAAATAATTTGTGTGTGTGTGTGTGTGTATATATATATCAAGAACTTTTATTGGTGTAGAAGAAGTTTTGTGATAGCCTCCTCACAGATTTCTCTAACATGAAAATCCCTTACATTGTTTTATTTAGGAATTTTTTAATAATTCACAAAGTAATCCAATATTTTATGCCAGCCATTTTGTGAACCTCACTGCACTTTTAATTTCTCCTTCCATTAGGCAGGTAAACACCAAGAATATGAACAAAAGCTACTACAAGAATTATATAAATTAAACCCCAATTTTCTTCAACTGTCTACGGGTTCAGTTGATAAGAATAAGAACAAAGTGACCCCGTTGCAGAGGTATGATACGTAAGTACTGATATTCGTGTAATTAGACACCTTACCTTCATGTCTGTTGACCTTGTCTTTGCCTTCTGTATCCTTTTCAGACAGAATCCTTCTTGCAGTGTCTGTCATATATGCAGAATTGTTGCGCTGTATCGGAAATAATGAGAGTCAAATTTCTGGGTTTGAATATTTGCTACCTGCTGCTCCCTGTTGATAATTTAAATGAACCACTTGATGGCTGCCTACTTGTATTGGTTTGCCCTAGGAACAGCCTCATTGATAAAATAAATTAAGAGATGTTGGTTATTAAAGGCTCTTGTCACCTAATTGAGGTTTTCCCTTTACATAATGAAAGGAACAAAATACTAAAATGGAGAGGGAGTATTGTGTGTGAGTATTCATGGTTGTCTAGTCTCAGGAATCACCAAAGTCTTATATTCCCTGAGTGAGAAGGGTGTCCCATATTCAGAATCTTACTCACCTTAGGAGATAACTTGTTTTTGTGTATACCTATAGTGTGACAAATTTGTAGTCTTAGATACCAATCTCATTCTGAAATGGCACGCTTCGTATCTTGTATTATATTTGGTTATGGCCTGTCAGAAAATGGTCTGATTAGTAAAAACAATAATTTGGGGCTTGTACTCTATCTTGACTGTTCCTTAAATTTGATGAGTTAGGATCTTTGTTTATTCTTTTTATATTTGGTAAGTTTAACATTTATCACATGAATTCCCATACAGCAAATAATTATAATTAGATATGCTTATTTTCTTTTTTAAAAAATTTATTCTAAAGTTAAATTTGCTTAAATAATGTTTTGTATGTCTAGATGTTATATGTATTCCATTATCTATGTAGGACAAAAATAATATAAGGACCATTCCACAAATATAGGTAATAACTACATGGATTATTTCAGTTTCTTCAAAATTGTATTTAAATTCTTGGAAGTCCTTGTTAAATTTCTTTGCTTTCATCGTAAAGATTATTTATAAATAAGTTAATTCTTGTTTATACGCATATCCATACACACATGTACGTCCATGTTTATATAAATATATAGAAAAGGCCATAGAATAAAACAGAAAATTACTGTATAATGAACTATGTGAATTTTGTATGCGAGGTGTAGCAAAGTTAAGAATAAAAACTAAGTCCAAAAGATGTCTCTCTGGGTTGATAATCTTTGACCCTTTCCATTGATCTTTTTGTACCTTTCTACTCCTCCATGTTTATTATGAAGTATATGCTATTACTTACTTCAATGGCTGCTGGCTCTGTAGTGCTTCTTATAAGAATGTGGTTATTGTAGTAAACATTTACTTCAGATGCTTTTAACATTTATACATATCATTGTTTTTATTAAAAATGTCATTTGAATTAAGATTATATTCTGGGTTTATAGCCCCTAGAAAATTCAGAGCAGAGATTTAAATGTTAGATATCTCTTTGAAATAACATTTGTTATTAATATTTTCTAAATGTAAAAAGTAGTATCTTCTTATTGAAGGAAATTAGAAAAATATATAAAACATACAGAAGTAAATATTAAATGTATTTCTAGTACTCAGGCATTTTTACTGAAAATGAGTTGATGTATTTTTTTGTAGTTTCTTTCCAGTGAATGTATATAAACACAAAATACATTGGTTTGTTTCCTTTTAAAATTTAATTCCCATTAGTATGAGTATTTTCCCATATCATGAAAACAGTTTTTTATGGCTGAGTAGAAATCCATTATATATGAGTATTTCAAATGTTTCAAACCAATCTTCTGCTGGTGTATATTATATTACTTTCATTTTGGTGCTGTTATTTGTAATGCTTCAATAGACATTTTTTAAAATAATACCATCCTTGATGTTCTTAGACATGGTACTACTGAGTCACAAATTTTGAGTGTCCTTCAATTGAGTGTTTTTTTTCCTACACATTTGCCAGTGTGATAAAATGCTTTCATTTTATAATGTTTTAAAATATTTATTATTTAATTGATGTTTTAGAGAGAGAGAGAGAAAGAGAGAGAGAGAGAGAAATGGTAGTTTGTTGTTCCACTCATTGATGCATTCATTGTTTGATTCCTATATGTGCTCTGACCATGGATCGAACCCACAACTTTGGCATATTGGGACAATAACTATCTGAGCTATGTGGCCAGGGCAGAAAGCTGTCTCATTTTCATTTGTATTCTATGAAGAGTGAAATTTTCATGCATAGTAAATTCATATCTGTTTGTCATGGTTTATTGGTATACTTAAGTATTTTATTTGCAATATACAGATCTAACTTTCCTCAATGAGTTGACCAATGTATTTGTATTTCAAAATACCTGAATTTATCAATTAACCTTGGAAGAATATATATTATATAAATATAACATTGAGTCATCTCAACCATTAGCATATATACATCTCTATTTAAGTCATTTGTGTTTCTCAGGAAAGATTTTTTCTTTTTTGTCTTCTGTTTTATTGTATTGGGCCTCCCACCACCACTTCTTCCTATTTGAGAATCCCTAGGCTAAAAAGTAAGGAACAGTGTTAGTGGTGCTAGGAGGCATCCTTGTTCCATTCCTGACCTTTATAGGGATATCTCTAGTATATTATGTATCTACCCTTAAGTATGATTTTGACCATTTATTTGATATAAATATTTTTAACGATAATGTGAAAATACCTTGTTATTTCTATAATTTACTGAGCTTTATTTTCCCCCTTTAGATTGGAAGTGAAAATTAGAATTTACCAAATATCTTTTTGGCATTTATAACTACTATTTAGTTTTTATTCTGTTTTTGTGATCAGTTATAAATAGACTTACTAATATTTAATTGGCTTTATCTTTATACACAGTGTAGTCAGAGCACAATCATAGCTATTTCAGTAGCAGGAGAGGAGTTTCTCAGGAGCCATAAGTTGTAGGGGGAAGGCCAAGGAAGATTTAGAACAGTGAACTCATTTAATTACTCCACCCAAAGCCAGTGATACTGAGTCTCTGCTGGGACTCAGAATAAATTGGGTGCGGTTTTATGCTTTGTGTAAGTACATGTTATAGGAAGTTTTTTCCTAGGGGGAGTGGCGTTGTTTTTTGTTTGTTTGAGTAGGTCCCCAAATTTATTAAAGACAGTTGAGGCCCAAGTTAGAATTGTTTTGTTTTTGTTGTTTGTTTTTTGGGCAAGCTTCTGTAGCTGTTTTCTTTCTAATACTAACCCCCTGCAAGAGAGTAAGTTTGATTGTCAGTGATATCAAAGACCCACTATGGTTCTCATTTCCGTATTGCCATCATACAGGGTACAGTGGAAGGGGCAAATTTGTAGATAAGTTGAAATGATGAGCAGTATAACTCTTCCCACAGTCCTACCCTAGAAGTTTTTCAATTATTAATTAAGATAAGTTGAGGATTAAACTTCATAGGGAAAAAAGAAAATGAATGGTTCCCCCCCCCCTTTTTTTTTTTGTTTTTTGTTTTTTGTTTTTTTGGCCATTCCTAGGTAGTGAGGAGCGGCTTTAGAAGAATTACAAGAAAGCAAAACCTGGAACCTTATTCACTGACATTAGAGTATAGATATTAAGAGTATCATAGCCACTAATCCTCACTGAACCCCTGACATGGTCCCTCAATACATATATATGATAGTAAGTATATAATGTTCTATAATCTGCCTTTATCCCTATCTCGCTTAAATGAAAATAAATTCTCAAAAGGAGTGTGTCATTTTCTCTCTCCCCCCATTATGAATTTGAGAGGATATCCATCAGATTGAACCTAGACCAAAGCTGTGCTGTTTTTCTATATTAATAAATTACTTTGAAATGACTAACACAAATGATGGGAATGGGGAGTGAGGAAACTAGATACACAGTAGTGATGTTTAAGGACTGGGGTATTTTGTTTTTAAGTTTGGGGCTTGAAATGCCTTCACTTAGATTGAAACACTGTTTACCAACTGAAAACCTGGAGACAGTCGGAAGCCAGCAAAGTTGGCCAGGCATCTGAGGAGCAAAATGGCGGTACAGCCTTGCCCGCCTGCCTGCTTGCAGGTAGTTGTGAATTTTGGTATTTTTACTTATAAAATGAAGATTTAAGTTTGATATGCATAACCCTCCTAGCTCTAAAATCTAATATAGGGGCTTTAGGGAAACTGGATTTGATGGAAGTATTTTCACTGTGCTCCTCTTCACTTCTAGATCAGTGATCATCTAATGTCAGGCACCTCAACTTAGACCCATTGAATTAGAGGCTCCAGGGACAGAGCCTGGAAACACATCCCCATATTTTAATTAAATAAATGTAGACACATGTATTTATTTTTTTTGAAAAGCTTCGTAGCATGGGATTGCAATTGTTAGGTTAATCAAAAAATACTCCTGAGAAATCAGTAATCTCATCATTATTTCAGAACTGTTTAGGGCTAGAACTTTTTTTTTTTTTTTTTCATCAATGTATGGTTGCGTTTCACCTGCCTCCAGCCACAGACTTGACTGGAGACCTGGTTTGCAACCTGGTTATGTGCCCTGGCTGGGGAATCGAACCTGCCACCTTTGGGTTCGCAGGCCTGCACCTTAGCCACTGTGCTACCAGCCAGGGCTGTAGAACTTTTTTGTGTGTTAGTTTTCTTTGGGAGGGGGCTAGAACTTTTTTTAAAAATTAGTGAAGAGTGTTTATGAAAACATCATATGTTTCAGAATTTTTATGTCAGAGATTTAGACACATAACACTACCTTCTGGAAATAATGCGTTGATTATGTTATGAGATCAGGCTATCTATTGAAACTTGGAAGTCTCACTCAAATTCAGTGGTTTTCAATCAACTCTGTCTTCAGATATCTTGATTTCTCTTTCTTTCAGCACATGATTTGTCAGTAATTTTTTTTAAAGATTTTATTTATTTTTAGAGAGAGGGAAAGGGAGGGAGAAGGAGAGGGTGAGAAACATCAGTGTATGGTTGCCTCTTGTGTGCCCCCAACCTGGGATTTAGTCTGCAAAACAGACAGGTGCCCTGACCAGGAATCGAACCAGTGACCCTATGGTTTGCTGGCCAGTGCTCAATCCACCGTGCCACACCAGCCAGGGAATGACTTACCAGTATTTTATTGAACTATGGGTATAGGTAATCTTCCAACTACTAGCCTTTTCAATGATTGTCAACTTGTTTTTGCCTCTTTCATTTTTCAGTTCAGTTTATGTTATATGCTTTTCTTTCCTTTAACCAAATCCATGTGCTTCAGGGTTTCAATACCTTTGTAGGTTTTTTCCCATACTAGGCAACCTCTGCCCTGCTGCTTTGTGCAAAGGAATGTTAATCTTTTCTGTTGAAAATGTAATGAATAACAAAACTTTTATTTCAAAATGCAAAATATTTTTTACAGTGTGGCAAAAAGAGGTTGATATAAGAAAGCCTGAGTTGAGTGGCAGCTAGTGTTGGTGCACCAGCTGGGAATGTCAGGCTGGGGTGTTTAGACACTCTTTCAAGTTTGCTATGTGGAGGTGGGTCAGAGGGTCTAAAGCTAAGGAAGGGTTGGAGGCCCTAGTGCTGGAGCTCCCTCTGGGGAATGGAAGCTATGACCAGAGCTACTAAAGGGTTTGAGTCCAAAGCCAAACTCAGACCCCAAAAGCTATAGTGAAAGATTTTGCAGAATCTTGAAAGCCCATTTCAGGGTCACATAGCCTCCTGCTGGTAGACATTTTATAGTACTTAGCAATCGGGATTGAAGACCAGGACTGGCCAGGAGACTGCATTGGGCAACGATAACTCCAAGGCTGATACGCTGTCCTTCCACTTCCTTTGCCAACTGAACTATGAGTATTGCTGCTGTAACCTGAGTGCTTGTTGCTAAAGCACAACTTGTGAAAATTCTATCAGGACATTCAGACTTTCCCCCAGAGTCCTACCCAATTGGCTGAGATGATCTTTAATCTCTTTAATTCTGATCCAGGCTCAGAGGGCTCAGTCGAGCAAGGAGAACCAGGCCTTGAAGCACCTATGGAGAGTCAGCAGCATGAGATTGAATCCTGGATCCTGGTATTGAGGGCTAAGATGGAAAAGCTGGTGAAATCCATCAGCCAACTGAAAGACCAGCAGGATATCTTCTGCTTTCAATATGAGGCCCAGACCTCAGAGTGGATACCTTTCTTTGGACCCCCATGGACCACACAATAGCAACTGGGCAGAAAGAGAGAGGAGGTTCTGGATGCTTCTAAAGCACTGTTAATCCACTTAACTACCCCAGTTGAGCAAGTGTTGCCAAAGCTGAAGGCATGGAAAATACAGTAGCACAATGCCTGTTTTGGAAATCTTTGGACCACAGCTGGAACATGCTGGAGAAGTGGTTCACAGCTCCAGCAAAGCTGTTATTTCACCTATGTCAGCTGCTACGGAACTGAAGGGATTGTCACCTGGTTAGCTATCAGAATGACCCTCTGACCAAAGGGATGGAGCTACAAAAGGCTCAGGACACAGAATTGCTAGTGGCTACTCCACAGAGCCTTGTGGTAGAAATGCAGTCCTGTGTGCCCTAAACTCCCTATCAACCCCTCAACCTCAAGACTGGGAGGAAGTTTACTTTATAAACAAGGCTGCTGATGAGATTCTAGGAAGTCAATGGGTCACTGACTGAAAAATCTCCATCAACAGACTATCATTATGAAGTTTTACAGTGCATTATAGGTTTGGCATTCTGACTTCAAACCAGAAAATTTTGACCCCCCAAAGAAGGGACAGGGTCAGAGCTTAATTTGGGACTTTGACTACCTGACTGGTAGAGCAACATTCAGGTGATCTGGAAAGGGCTTCAGTGGGGCTACTGGATGTGCCAGGAAGTGCAGTTATCAGCTACATTGTTGGATAGTAGCCACCTACCAGGGGCTGAAGCAGGCCCTGAAAACAGACACCCTCCATGTGGTCATTACTTCTCTTTCTAAGATGAACCTACTCTCAGTTGCCTGGGCCTCAGTTATCTTGTTTGGTCTGCTTAGCTGAAACCGCCACAGTGAGCACTTCTTCCTAGGCACACTCTCCGCCCTCCCCCTAGCAAGCCCTAATTCCTGTTGGACTTTGCTGCGCCCTGTTCTCAGTTGGCAGTGGGTACTATGCTGGTCAAGCCCTTAACCTGGAGTGACTGAGCCACAAGCTGTTTGGGTAGGACTCTAGGATTGAATGTGCATTGTTGTCCTGCAATGGCTTCATCAAGTAGGGGAGTCTCCCAGGCAAACTATTCTGGACATGGTGGACAAAATTCTGAACCTGATACATGACCATCTGATGGAACTCTGGAATGATGGACACATCATGCATGAGCTTTGTGAACCAGAACCAAGAGCACCACCTGTTGAAGATGATCATTTCTGGTGCCTTCTTGCTTCAGTAAATCATCAGAATGGAGAACACCAGAACAATGATAAGGTTCTCATCCACTCTGTGCAGCCCAGCACCAAGGAGGTAGCCCTGAGCGGCTGTTGGCAGAGCCACACGGAGGGCGAGCGGCCCTGTGCTGGCCAGTCACTTCCATCCCACGAAGGAGCCACGGGCTGTGCTGGCCCCGAGGGGTCGGGTCTGCTCGGCAGGTTCCCGGGGCCAACTGCAGACATTCACACTAACTGAAAGCATCCAGCAACTGCTCGCTGAGGGGAACATAGCTGAGAACCTTTTGTGCTTCCTCTACCAGCATATCCCCTTGGGATGAGGCTGCAACCTGGAGATAGTTAACCTCCAGGGATGGAAGAAATGCCCAAAACTCACTGTGGTCTTAAGCACACAGGTGGATGAGCTGCAACAGCTCTGGAGTTGAACCTGCAGCCAGAGCTGGAGTCGTTAGAGCTGGAGCTGGAGCTGTGGCTGGCGCTGGGCCAGAGGCAGGGCTGGTTCTGGGGGCATGACCGGAGCCCACCCTAGGCATTGTTCCCCAGAGTGCCAGGACCACACCTGGGACCCGAACTGAACCTGGAGCCTATTCTAGAGCCAGTTCCAGGGAACCCAGGAGACAGTTGCCATTACTCCAAGATGTGCTTCTAGGGTAACCCAAGGCACAAATGAAAGCCCCGTACAGGCGCATCTCATTTTATTGCGCTCCCATTTATGCTTCACAGGATTTTTAATTTTTTTTAATTGAAGGCAAGGCCCTCCGCCAGCCAGAGTATTGACTTGCTTTACTATGGTGGTTTGGATCTGAACCTCCAATGTATTTGAGATGTGCCTTATGTGTGGCTGTTTTACAACCTGGTATGTTAGAGGAACAGTCCTGTTCAGAAAGAGGACTTTCTGAACAGAAGTGGCTAATAAACCGTGCTGGCATAGGGGACAGAGAGAAAAGAAAACTTGTAGATTTCTTTTGTCTGTTTTAAATAAAAAAGCTATGTGCAATTTATCTTAGCCTACCCAATCTTCATTCATCTGTTATCAGTGGGACTTGGTATTTTTTGATCAGAGAGTAGTTCATTTCATAAAAGCAGGTCTCTTTCTTCATTAGTAAAGATAGTGCTTATTGGTTTGTTTTTCTTAACCTTCTTGACATGATAATGGGGTAGGTGAATGTTGAATGCAAAACCACAAATTTGTTAATAGGGTCACAGCTTAAGCAGACACAGCCTTTGATGAGGAAGCAAGTTTGACATCTTATGCCAGGGAAGTTGTAAGAACTTTGACCTCTTAATGGTAGCCTCGGGCTATCTATATTCTGTCCAGCCATTAGATTCTGTCCAGCCATTAGAGATCCAAGGAGTTCATATGTATTGGAGTTGGACTTTGTAAATGTAAATTTTCTTAGGAACTCATATCTTTATTTTCCACTTTTACATTGAGAATTGCACTTATGATGACAGATTTAACTCTTAATAGACTTTTTACAGCCCACGTAGAAAGTAGCAATTTCTAGTTATAGCTTAATTTTCTTCATTTATTATTCTTTGGACTCCTTAATTATTCTTAAATTGAAGAATGCACTAAAAGTCAGTGGAACATAAGCTTACTAATATCTTGCTCCAATCACAGTTTTTCAGCAGCTGTTTTTGAATCGATGACACTGATCTAGAAAATTTAAAGTAACTTTGATAAAACTTTGCCAGATGAAGCATAAAAAATCTGCTTATAAGACTGCAGCTGGAATGGTGCACAAGACTATATAAGTTATTCTAATTAGTTGTAATTTATAAGCCTTTTTAAGATTTATTCTGAATGTAATATTTTCAGATATTGCCCTTGACATGAATAAGACTGATTTCAACTATATTGAAAATTATTATTTAGTGCTCTTTGATGGTGGTGGTTGCTAAGGTTAAACAAGATTCTTTTTTAATATCTTGCTTTCGTTTTTTTGTGTATTAGTACTGCTACCTCTCATCTTCTATCCCTTATTCCAATAATATTAGAATAGTGCAAGTTTGGGAAAAGTGGCAGAGTAGGCAGCAACAAAAATCTGTTTTCCCATCTTGACAATAATTTTACTGGCACAATCTGTCTGATATAATTATACAGGAAGTTTGAAAGTCTGTTGAAAGCTTGCAACTTCTGGGAAAAAACCTGGTGGTTAATTTTGATCAATTCCAGCTTCTAGCACAGTAGCAACGTGTTAGGCAGCTGTGCATATGTTTCTGGAGCACCTTGCACGTAGCTTGAGGAAACCAGAGTTGGTAAAAAGGACTCTGTTCTCCAAATAGTGAGAATCTCTGCTCGGTCTGACTGCTGAGTATAGCCTCTGACCACAGAGGTGCAGACAATGAGTCAAGCAGCCGTTGATGTGCCTCCCCCATTCTTGCAAGCCCCTTTCTCTCTTTCTGAAATTATTTCCAGGAGATTTATAGGAATAATGCCCAGCCCCTTTCAGTTTTCAATTTTCCCTCTTTGAAAGTCAGACAATAAAGACTAGGGCATTAAAGAACAACTGCATCTAGGGGAAATTAGAAAGTAATTCAGTATGCCCAAGAAAAATCTTAACAAAGGTTTGTACCTAAGTTTACACCTAAGGCTTATCCTCTCAGCACAGGGGCAGCCTGCAACAATACCTCCAACCCCCCAAAACCCAAAACAGCAACAACGAAAAGAAAACACTGGGGAAAGGAGAGACTGATTTCCATAGGGACCATGTTCCTGGACTCAAATTGCCGGTCTTCAACAGCAACAACAAAATCACAAATCATATGAAGAAATAGAAAAATATTGCCTATTCCAAAGAAAAAGAATAAATCAACACAAATCTTTCCTGGAAAAAAAAAATGACATATTCTAGACCAAGACTTTAGAACACCTCTCTTTAAAAATCATTAAGAATTAAATGAAGATGTAAAGAAAGGCAAGAATATCATGTATGAAAAAAATGGAAATATTGAGAAACCAAGAAAGAATTCCAGAGCTGAAAAGTACAATAGTTAAAATGAAAATTTTACTAAAAGATTCAAAGGTAGGTTAGAACAGGCACAAGAAAGATACAAGATGTTATCAAGTCAGAGGAACACAAAGAAAAAGATTGAAGAAAAGTGAACTGAGCCTAAGGGACCTGTAGGACATCCTCAAGTTTACCAGCATACTCTTTCTTAGAGTTTCAGAAGGAGAAGAGAAAAGGGTGGAGAGACTATACGAAGAAATAATAATGGTTGGAAACTTCCCAACTTTGATGAACAACTTGAATATAAACACCCAAGAAACTTAACCAATTCTAAGATGAACTGAAAGAGACACCCACTGAGACACATGTTGTTCAAACTCTTAAAAGCCCAAGATGAGGCCAGAATCTTGAAAGGAGTGAGACAATCAAGTCATCATGTAAAAATAATCCTCAATAAGATCATCAGCATACTTTTTATCAGAACTTTGGATGCCACAAGTCAGTGAGCCAGCATATTTAAAATGCCAAAAGAAGGAAAAATAAGAATCCTATATCCAGCAAAGCTGTCTCCAAAGAATGAAGGAGAAAGGAAGATATTCTCAGCTAACCAAAAAGTTGAGGGCATTTGTAAATTCTTGACCTGCCTTGCAAGAAATGCTCAAGGGAGTCCTATAAGGTGAAATACAAGGACACTAGGCAGAAGTAAAGATCTCAGTAAAGGTAAATAAGTGGTAAAGTAGGTAGCAACAAAAATCTGTTATAAAGCCCTGGCTGGTGTGGCTCGGTGGTATGAGTGCTGACTTGTAAACTAAGGATTGCTGGTTCAGTTCCCAGCCAGGACACATGCCTGGGTTGTGGGTCAGGTCCCCAGTTAGGGGCATGTGAGAGGCAACCAGTCTATGTTTCTCTTGCACATCAATGTTTCTCTCCCTCTCTCCCTTCCCTTCCCTCTCTCTAAAAATAAATAAACAAAACCTTTTTTAAAATCTCTTATGAAAGCTGCTAACATTGAAAAAATGGTTGGTCACTGTACCTTTTGTTTGCTAGATGATTTAAATGATCAATAGCTTTAAGATCCAGTACATAAGTATAAAAGGTAGTATTGCTGTAACTTTGGTTTGTAGCCCCAAATTTTGTTTTCTACAGAATTTCAGAAGGTGAATTTAAAATAATTACTAGTTTGTTTTTGGGCACACAATATATAAAGAGGTAATTTTGTGATAGTAACAACTGAAAGTTACCTTAGTATAACTTCACAGAGTGTTAAAACTTTAGGATGTTAAATGTAATCCACATGATATCAACAGAGTATAGCTTTAGTATATATACAAAAGACAATAAGAAAGGAGTTTAAACATTTCACTACAAAAAATGTCAACTAAATGCAAAAAGACATTAATGCAGGGAATGAAGTGGGGAAGGCTATAAAACACAGCATAGTAACATAAGTAACTCCATCCTTATCAGTAATTAAATGTAAATGGATTCAACTCTTTACTGTAAAGACAGAGATTGGCAGACTGGACAAAAGCACATGATAGAACTGTGTGCTTTCTACAAGAGATTCACATTAGACCCAGAGATACAAATAGGTTGAAATTAAAAGTATGGAAAAAGATATTTGATGCAAGTAATAACCTAAAAATATCAGATGTGTCTATACTAATCAAAGTAAACTTTAAGTCAAAAGCTACTGAAAGAGAAAAAGAATGACATTATACGAGTATATGTGATAGATATCTAAAGATTTTTATATTTTTTTTAGAGCGTAAGCCTTATATGAAAAACCCACAATGAATATCATACTCAATGGTGAAAGGCAGAGAGGAGTAAGGCAAGAATGCACACTTTTACTTCTTTTTAACAAAATATTGGATGTTCTAGCCGTAACAACCAAGAAAAAGAAAAAGCATCCAAATTTAAATAGAATAAATAAAATTAATCTGTTTGCAGATGATACAGTTCTATGTGCAAAAAACTAAAGATTCCATCAAAAAACCCTGGTGGAACTAATTAATGAATTAAATAAGCAGGATACAAAGTAAACACAAAAATCCTTTGCATTTTTATATGTGAATGAATTAAAAGAGGAAATTACAATAACAATCCCATTCACTATAGCATCAAAAATAATAAAATACTTGGGAATTAACCAAGGAAGGAAAAGACTTGTGCAATGAAAACTAAAAAACATTGCTGAAAGAAAGAGTACACATAAGTAAATGAAAATATATCTCAGTATCATGAGTTGGAAACCTTAACATTATTAAAATATCAGTTCTACCCAAAACTCTACAGATTCAGTTGAGTTCCTTTCAAAATTCCAGTGGAGGTTCTTGCAGCTAGCAAACTTATTCTGAGATCCATATGGAATCTCCAAATGGCCAAATAATCTTGAAAAAGAAGAATTAAACTGGAGGACCCATACTTTTTTATATTAAAACACACCACAAAGCTACAGTAATGAAAGCAATGTGTTATTTACTGGTTAAAGGCAGGCACAATGGAATAGAATAGGGAGTCCAGAAATAAACTGTCATATGCAGAGTCAAATGATATTTGACAAGGGTACCAATGTAATTCAATGGGGAAAGGACAGTCTTTTCAAGAAATAGTGCTGGGGTAACTGGATATCAGTAAGTAAAAGAATGAAGTTGGACCCTTAACACCATATTCAAAAATTGCTTCAAGCCCTGGCCATATGGCTATTGTTAGAGCATGGTCCCATACACCAAAGATTGCAGGTTTGATCCCCAGCCAGGGCATATACCTAGGTTGTGGGTTTGATCCCCAATTGGAGCATATATGGAGAGAACCAATCAATGTTTCTGTAACTAAAATCAATAAAGTGATTTTCTAAGGTGAATATTTTAAAGAATGCTTCAAAATAGACCAGTGACCTAAATGTAAGGCCTAAATCATTAAAGCCTTTAAAAGAAAGCATAGGACATTATGACATTTACTTAGCTTCATGACATTGGATTTGGCAGTGATTTCTTGAATATGACACAAAGGCACAGATAAACAGACAAATTGGATTTCACGAAATTTAAAAATTTTATGAATCAAATAGCATTATCCACGGTAAAAGGCAACCCACAAAATGGGAGAAAACATTTGCAAATCACATATCTGCTAAGGGACTAAAATAATAAGAACATATATAGAATTAAAACTCAACAACAAAAAAATTAGATAACCTGGTTCAAAAATTGGCAAAGAATTTGAATAGACATTTCTTCAAAGACAATATACACACATAGACAAATACATTTTTAAAAGCAGAAAACATTCGAATACCCAGCCACGGGCACATAAACAGGTTGCAAGCCAGGTCTCCAGCCAGGTCCATGGCGGGAGGCAGGTGAAAGGCAGCCATATATTGATGTCTCTCTCCCTCTCTTGCTCTTTCTCTTTCCCTCTCTGAAAATAATAAATGAAATCTTAAAAAAAAAAAAAAAGAAAAGAAAAAAGCAGAAAACAAACGTTAGGATGTGGTGAAATTGAAACTTGTGCACTGTTGGTAGGAAGGTAAAATGGTACAGCAGCTGTGGAAAATGGTATGGAGGTTCCTCAAAAACCTAAAAATACAATTTCCATGTGATTCATCAATTTCACTCTTATACACCTAAGAGAATTGAAAGTAGCATCTCAGAGATATTTGTACACCTGTGTCATAGCAGCATTACTCACAGTACCTTAAATGTGGAAGCAACCAAAGTGTCCATGGACAAGCAGAAACACATGTTGTATACATACAGTGTAATAATATTCAGCCTTAAAAAGGAAGGACATTCTTCAGTATATTATAACATAGATGATCTACAAGGATATTATTATTAAATGAACTAGTCACAATAAGACAAATACTCTATGATTCCACTTACACAAGGTATTTAGAGTAGTCAAAATCATACAGAAAGTATAATTTTCTTTGGTGAGTTAATCATTAGTGGGTACAGAATTTTAGTTTTTACAAGATAAAGAGAGTAATGGGGATGGTTGATAGAATTGATTGAACAGCAATGTGAATGAATGTATTTAGTAACATCAAATTGTACACTTAAAAATATCTAAGATGGTAAATTTTATGTTAAGTGTGTTTTACCACTTACCTTTCCAAAATATTGCTTCGTTTATATCATTCCTACCCTCAAACATTCTCATTGGCCTCTAGTGTCTAGCCTCTGTCCATCTTCCTGTCCTGACCTCCGGTTGTTAAAATCATCCTCCATTACTAAACTAATTATTAAACTTGCTCCCAGCTCTCCCTACAACCTTTTGATTCCGATTCACTTGTATTGGTAATTTCCACCTTGAACGTTCATCTTAGACTTGCATTGGTAATTCCCACCTTTAACATCCTTTCCCTTCTTTCTCCTTTCTCCCAATGTGTAGATCTTTTCAAGGGCCTACTTAAATTTGAATACCCTAGGAAATGTTCCCTAATCGCCCCACTTGTGGTGGCTTCACTTCTAAAGACATAGCATTTGTTGATTTAACAGTTCATTAACTAGTCACTGGATGATATTCGTGTACATTTGTTGCCTCAAATATCTCTAAACTTAGTAGGCTCAGAACTGTATCTTAAAATTATTTGTAATTACCTACTCAACTTAATAACTTGAATTGATTATAGATATATTACGAATAATAAGTAAAGATTCTCTTCAAGTAAATTTTAGATCTGTCTGTCAAATTCTAGAGCATCTGGCATGTTTCTGCAGAAGGTACTCTTGATATTCAGGTTGGATACAAACCCTTGTTTCAAGTTTCTAGATCAATCAAATGTGGTAGCAGTAAGTCATTTGTATGGTCACTTTGTATGTATTTTCAGACAATAAACTAATTTTAAGAAATGTGAAATCTTAAATTTTTTGGCTCTATTGTATCAAATATTTGTATTTGGGTATTAATAATCTTTTGTTCATCTTTGTTAAAGTTGTAGAAATGGTTGTTGGTTGTATGTTAGTGCTTTGTGTTGTAGTGCTTGTAAAGATTTTATTTTGTCTTTAAGTCAGATGACTTAAAAATGGACTTTTAGTTATCAATTCTATAGTACTTGACTGTGGTACCGCATTTTCTCTATATGGAAGTCAAGGTTCAGTGTTTTGTTTTTTAAGAGTCAGTTGTTAACACAAAAGTTTGCTTCTAATAGTCTCCTGTGTGTGTATATGTACACATGCACATACCTTCTATAGTGTTATGATTAGGAAATTGAAGTACTAACTTTACTGTCCGTAAGAACCTATAGAGAACATTCCAGTAACTTTTATGTTCCTTGTCAAACACCTAGAAAAATGGGTATTAAAACAAATTTAATGGGGAATGTGTTAATTATGTCACAGAACTAATAAGTGGTTAGACTTTTAACCTATTAGTTGTAATAATGTCCATTTTAATTAGTAATTTTTACAACAAGCTATTGTTTTTGGAGAACCTAATTAGAATGTACCTGCATGGGAGTAGGGATTTTATCTTATTATACTTTTTTGTATCCTTAACATCAGCCTCATGTCTTATATCATAATGCTTCAGTATACGTTAAGAGGATAAGATATTTGTTTTTCTGGGGAAGGTTGTTTTTATTGTGGAAGAGTTGATTTTACTTTAATTTATTCCATTTGTTTTCTTTTTACAGCCCCATTGACAAACCTTCAGATTCTCTCAGTATAGGGAATGGTGATAATTCCCAACAGGTAAGACTTTGATACTGTACCTTTTCATTTATCTGTTCTTCCGACCCCCCAACCCCTGAAACGGCATTCTTTGTAAGTGAATTACCTAGATAGTGAAAACTGCTTTAAGTATTAAACAATGTAAATTGTTTAATATTTAACAATTTAACATCCTTGTTAAATGTATTGTAATTAGCCTTCTTTTTCTCCCCAGAATCTATAGAGCATATTTTAATCCTCTCATGACACAGAATTATCATTGTGACCATGTTATTGTATTGTGTGGCAGTAAGAGTCTGTTATTATTGGTCTTTTGTTTTTAAGATTTTATTTTTAGTTATTTTTAGAAAGAAGGGAAGGGAGGGAGAATAAGAGGAAGAGAAACATCTACGTGAGAGAGGAACATCCGTTGGTTGCCCCCTTGTACACACCCTGACCAGGAATTGAACCCGTAACCCTTCGATCCGAGGCATGTGCCCTGAACAGGAATCAAACCAGCAACCTTTCGCTTTGCGGAACAATGCCCGGCCAACTGAGCCACACCTGTCAGGGCTACGTTCTTCTTGATCCTACATGAAATGGTCCCAGGCTATGCTTTATACATTCCTGATTTTATGAGTTGTTTCAGTGCCCTATGCTTCCATGTCCCTTGCTGTCAACTTTATTTTCTATTTCTCTCAGGGTACTTCCTCCCAACAGTTTTTCTCCTTCCTCAAAATGACTGGGATTTGAAATGATAACTAAATAGTTAAGTTCAGAGTTGCCCCAATAGTGATACTGAATGAGGTCTAGATCTTTACAGCATGCTTTGTTATCATTTTGTTCTGTTGCTAGTTTTTCACTAGTTAAGTTTCTGTATATCTTCTTATATTGGTAAGAAATTGTAGTTCTAATCTCTTACACAGTATTTGTAAGAAACTTAGAGGTCTGAAATATACTGCTTTCCCAAAAATTTTGCTCACAAATTCCGTAAAAGAATTTGAAAATCGGTATGTCCCCTTGTGTATTTTAGGTTAACATTTAAGATTTTTAAATAATAGGTTTAAAAAATTGCAAAGGATGTAACTTCTAACATCATGTATTGATATTTTGATTTGGTCAAAGCAACTTATATAAGTATAGTTTTGATAAAAATTAGTTTTAAAACAAATACTAAAAATATATTGAAAATTCATTTCTTACTGAGATAAGTAGAATTAGTTTTATTTATCTATAAATGAATATTACCTTTTGGTACAAGTTTCAGTAGTAATCTCAGTCATATTTTTATTTTTCTAAATGTAAGTTCTAAGATACCTTGTTGATATAAATGGAAAATGGAAGGAATAGTATTATATCAGTATCACTTAAATGTTTCAAACTCCTTTTGAATTAAGTACCTAAAAATTATAAGAAATCTCTATCATAAAAATTATATTTAATGATGAGTTTGGAAATAACTTAATTTGTCTTTCCATTTTTCCCCCAAAACTAATGTATTGGAAATCACTTAGTTTACCAAAGAATCCAGTCATTAGAGTCAGTCACCCTCTTATCACCCACCCAAATATTTCAAATCAATTTTTGTGAGGTTCCCATAGTGTTTTCACTGCTGAGCAAAATCATATAGTTAGGTCCTAGAGAATGAGAAGTATTCTTTTCTGTGTAAAGTAAGAGAAGTTAGGTTGTGAAAGTTGTAAAATGAGTGGAGACTGGCTTAGTCTTTTCAGGAGGGTCAGTTTTAGAAAGAGAACTTACATAAGTTGATGGATTTTTTTGAAGATTTGTGCACTCAAAAAAGTTTTCAAGTACCCCAGTTTAAAGACCACTAATTTTAACACCTTTGTTGTAAGTTGTTTTAATTGTAGATTATTAAGATGTGTAAATTTATGTTGATTCTTCTTTTTTTTTCCCCCTATTTTATTTAGATATCTAACAGTGATACACCTTCACCACCACCTGGTTTATCAAAATCTAACCCAGTCATCCCCATCAGTTCATCCAATCACAGTGCACGGTCCCCTTTTGAAGGGGCAGTAACTGAGTCACAGTCGTTATTCTCAGATAACTTTCGCCATCCCAACCCTATTCCAAGTGGGCTTCCTCCTTTCCCCAGCTCCCCACAGACATCTAGTGACTGGCCTACAGCACCAGAGCCCCAGAGTCTCTTCACATCAGGTGTGTATGTAACAGCACCACTGCAAGTTAGTAATTATACTCATAGACTAGAATGAGACCCTTGCTGGAAGTGTTTTTATCCTATTTCACCCTGTTTCCTATTACATAAAAATTAATTTAAATAAACTGTATGGAATTGGATGGTTAGATATGTTGTTATATGACCATAGAACTTAGTTCTATGTTAAGAGGCAGATTTCTCCAGAAATTAATGATTAAGATCATTATTTTCCAGTAATAAAATACTTATTCCTCTAGGAAGTATTAAGGGCTTACATTTTTAATCAGATTTGTGTTTGTATAGTTAAATTTAAGACTTTTTCCCTAGCTGACAAAAGACATGTTAGTTCATATTAAAATCTATATTTTTGAGCCACTTTTTTATTTACTATAAATTCTCTTAAAGTAAATTAATATGATGACAAAATTAACATTGACGAAAGCACCTATTGTCAATGGAGCAGACATTTTTAAAAACTATAAAGGTTAAAGGTAGTTTGTTACATTATTTTTTCTTAGCAGTATATAAAGTATATGTTCAAAATTATTTATACTTTGTCTTTAATAAATACATTTTTAAATATGAACTTCACTAATAAATTCAGTCGTACTTGTTATTTCATTTAAATGACTTATTCTGGGTTTTGATTATGAAAGACAATAGAATTTGGATTTCAAGTAACTTGTTGATTAGCACAACCAGTGATTATCACTCAGAGTTTTGAAGTCAGTCAGTCAGTAACTTAAGAATGTTCTAAGAAATCATATTTTGTATATATGTGCCCTTATCCTATGATATGTTTCACTTTCACTAGTGTAGGTAGGTACTCGCTAGTATGAGAGCGAGCTGTGTGTTTTAAATCCCTCCCGCTTTCCTCCCTGACAGAAACAATCCCGGTAGCGTCGTCCACGGACTGGCAAGCAGCGTTTGGCTTTGGTTCTTCTAAACAGCCAGAGGACGACTTGGGTTTTGACCCCTTTGACGTCACTCGGAAAGCCTTAGCAGACCTGATTGAAAAGGAGCTGTCAGTCCAAGACCAGCCTTCCCTGTCACCCACACCTCTCCAGAACTCCTCTTCACACACTACAGCCGCCAAAGGCCCGGGCTCTGGGTTCCTGCATCCTGCTGCGCCTTCAAATGCCAACTCTCTCACTAGCACCTTTTCAGTCTTGCCACAGAGGCTCCCTCAATTTCAGCAGCACCGGGCAGTTTATAACTCATTCAATTTTCCAGGCCAGGCAGCCCGATACCCTTGGATGGCCTTTCCACGCAATAACATCATGCACTTGAACCACACAGCAAACCCCACCTCAAATAGTAATTTCTTGGACTTGAATCTCCCGCCACAGCACAGCACAGGTCTGGGAGGGATCCCTATAGCAGGTAGGTTCATTTATAGCACTTGAGAATTCTTGAATAATTAATGCCTTCAGGATGTTGGGTGGGTAGGGGGGAAATTTTGAATAACAGAATATTTATCATTAGTCTTGGAAATTCCTGTGGAAAAGAAGTTCTTATAATATAAAAAATTTTTTAATTGGGTGGATGCCTTGTAATATTGAGCTTTATGAGGATGGTGGAGTATTATACCTAGTTACTGCATGGAATCATTTCACCTACTAGGATAGTTACCAAACTTGCATGTGCCATAAAAGTACAAAAAGAAAAAGGGGAAAAATGGGCTCTGAAATTATGGTGCCAACACCATGGTAAAAATTTTGATTATACATTCTGAAAGTAAACTGGTTCAAAAAATTTTTTTAGATGGTAATAAGTGAGAGCACAAGGGATAAAACTATTCTTCACTTTTGGCAGTTACGTATTTTGACTCATACACACATACACATTAGAACTGCTATATATTAATAAAGTAATATTTGAGAACTCTGATGTTTCACAGACATATATGTGCATAAAAGTATGTTCTGTGAGAAAGGAATTGTTGAAGGAGAGATATTTTCCCTTTTGCCGTGTCATTTTTATTTGGGGATGGAGTGCATATTAAGTTCCTGTAAGTGATGCCAGAATACTTCTGGTTTTGTACTAGTACCTTGAAGGTTTCAGAACTTTCGGGGTTTTTTGTTTTTTGTTTTTAAGATTTTATTTATTGTTATTAGAGAGAGGGGAAGGGAGAGAGACAGAGAGGGAGAGAGACATCAGTATGTGATTGTCTTTCACCTGCCTCCAGCTATGGATCTGGCTAGAGACCTGGCTTGCAGCCTGGTTATGTGCCCTGGCTGGGAATCGAACCAGCGACCTTTGGGTCCTCAGTCTGGCACCTTATCCAGAACCTTTGGGTTTTAAGGTCCGATATAGCCTCAGATCAAGTGACTTCTAATCTGAAGGAATCATCTTAATAATTTTTTAAAATTTAATTTGAGCTTTAGAGGTGACAGGTAAAAGTTTGTTCCTCTTCTGCTTCTCTTAAGTAGAATAGAATAGTCCTTCACTTACGTAATTCATTAAGTTATTTTTTTTTATCTTTGTCATAGCTTTTGAGGTATGGCATTGGCACAGTATTAGTGTCATAACGTGCTTTTACCAATGAGATAGTCTCTTGTTTTTAGCAAGGTTGATAAATCAGTTTACAGAGATCTATCAAAATTCCTTGGCTGTAATCTCTTTACGATCAACATTATTTCACTTTTAAGACAATTAGATGGGTTGAGAGTATTGTTTGTAGCTGTTGATACAGTGAAGTTAATATTAATAGTTTATACAGTGAAGTTAATTTACGTAATCTTGATAGCATTTACCCTGGTAGTTTGCTTATCAGTGGGACTCCTGATATTTGTTTATTTGATATAGTAGCTAGTAGGTGACATTTTAAAAATTCTCTTGTATATGATATTCACAGAAACACTAAATGTTTGGTTTCTGGGACTCCTTTAATTCATCCTTTCAAGACAGCTATCAGAGTGAAATTTTGTTTTGCTTCGTGTTAAACTTTGAGGGATGTGGAATTTGAATTAGCCAGTAATATACCTTGTAACAGATTATAATATTAAGATGAAAGTTATATTTCCTAAATATTCTAAATATTTTTAAATAAAGTGTTAAACCAATTACAGTGAATATTTGAGCTCCTGTTTGCTCAACAATGAACTAGGCCATATGGGTAATACAAAAAATAGATAAAATATGGATACTGTTTTCAGGTATTTGATAGTGTAGTTGAGATCAAATGGAGATGATATTTGAGAGTGTTAACTATAATACTGGAATCCCAGAGCTTATACTGTTGGGGAGGCTTCACTGAAGAAGTAGAAATCGATGTGTACTATAGTGTCTTATATTTGAGGTAGCAGGAGGGAAACAGAAAGACCTTTTAGGTTGATGGGGATATCTGAATAAAGGCATAGAGGCAGGAGTTTGTTACCACATCATGATGTTAAAGAAACAGTCAAACTATCTTCTCTAAGCAGAGGTGCTTCCTTGGGTTCTAGAGAGAACCAGTGAGAAAGTGGGGAGTTTGGACAGCAAGGCTAACAGTATGGTCTTGGTGTGATAGGAAGGAGGGTGCCTTTGTGGAACTCCAGTGCTCAGCTGTCTTCACTGTTACTTTTATTTGACATGTTATATGATCATTATCTGTTCTTCCAGTGTTATTGTTATCATATTGTCCATTAGCACAAAAAGAGCAGTTTTAATCCAGCTAGTTCAAGCCAGTAGGTCTTCTGGAAATGCCACAGCAGTAATGAGTAATCACTGATTTGTGAGTGCACGGTCCCCTTTTGAAGGGGCAGTAACTGGGTCCTTTGAAATCTTCATCTGCAGTAGAAAGATGATTTATGAAAAAAAGTTTGTGGGAGGTGGGTAGGATTTGTTATTTCAGGTTTTGATTATGCATACTTTCTTGGTATTTAAATGGTGACTTATTTCTAAGCTTGTTAGATTATTTTTAAGGCTCTGACAACTAGAGAAGTTTTAATTTTAATGTACCAAAATATTTTTAATTGTTATCAAGAGCTACACAGAATCCTCTTATGGCCTATAAATATTTGGTAGATACCTCAGAAGCTGAATGTGCTAAGCCTCAAAACAGAATAGTTATGTAATTGTAGCCAGATGATTTCGGATTGTCAGTAATAATTAGAAATGACGGAAAGTAAAGTTCTAGAAAACTATGTACATTTTAACTGTCTAATTTGAAGCAATTTAACAACTGGGCAATATCTGCCCCCCACTTCCACCCCCTAGTGGTAACTCATTTATATTTGAGTTGAACTGTTCAAAATAGGTTCAGCTTTGTATTCTGCAATGAATAAATACCATCTTATTTCACACAGGGCAGCTTTTCCTTAAGAGCTTGATAATGGGAGAGTGCATAATGTTAAGTGAGACTAGCCACTTAAAGATACACTTAGACTATCATACACTGGAAAAGGCGTGTATACATATTCTTTAGGTATGTAAAGCAAAATAGATTCCCTGACCTTCAGGAGTCAGTACTCAAAGGGGATAGTCACCTACATATCATAGAGATACCATGTCTGTATTTATTACATGTTTGTATTCAAATTTTTAGTTTAGATTTGTTTAATTATTAAAAATTTATATATCTGAAACTTCTCATGGGAAGGACAGTTGCCAGGGGTTTGACAGAAATATGGCTTCCATTTTCTTTGCCTAATTGAAAATGTTTTTGTGTCTAAAATTAGTTATTTCCTTAATTAGGAGAATTTTTTAAAGTAAGAGTTTTCTTGGCAGTTTATTTGGTTAAGTTAGAAGGAATTTTGAAGTAAACATTCTTGGAGGAAACTTTAGTTAATGGGAGTTACAGTAGGTCCATGCAGCTCTTTCTATTACTAGAACCATGTGCTTTTGTCTTTAAAAAATGACTTTTCTGGTCCCAAAAAGTGACTTAGCTTATAACCAACTCCTCATTTTAGGAATGGCAAAACTCTGTTCTGGAAAGGTTAGATAATTTGTTAAAGGTCACACATTCAGTTAGTAAGGAAATTAGAATAAGAGCTCAGATCCCAAATTCAGTAACTGGAATGTTTTTCCACTGCAACATTGACACTCTCCTTCATACATGAAGGAGATCATGGGCATGGACCTTCACCTGGCTCTCTTGCTTTAGTGGTTGACTTTTGCTCTCCCGCACTTCCAGGTTCTTTTTTATCAACAGTATGTATTCATGAGACATTTGGCCTAGCTCAGGGGTATGACCTATAGTTAGAAATAGAATGAAGTTTATTAACTTGATGAAAATTAATCTTTAGTTAGAATTCATTAGTACCATGTTCTCGCAAAGAACTCCAGCATAGCATTTCCCTTACACATCCTCCTTGCTATGTGCTTAGGGTTTATAGAATTCTTGCCAACTTGCTGGAAGGCTATGAAGTAACCTGTCCTAGAGATTGAAAGTCCTTTCTTCTCATCAGTTAAACTATCTTTCTAAATGTAATTTTGAAGATATGTTTTTCAAGAATTCTGCCAAGATGTTTTTATTCTATAATGCTAAAAAATATTTGGAGAAACAAATAATATTAAATCTTAAGTCTGTAAGCATTGTTGTTTTAAGATACACTTAGGATTGGATTTTTTTTTCATGTTTTTGTTCATTCAATTTTACTTAATGTTAGGGCATTTTTCTTCAAATTTCCTTTGTTTCTGAGCTAGCTATTTTAACAGTGGCTTGATTGAACTTTGAGTTATGTGTGAAACAAGTCACTTGTCAAATAATTATCGATTATAATTAGAACTGATCTTATTTCATGTATAAGTCTTTGACCTAGAAGTAGTCATCTCACTTTCAGTCAATTGGATCATTGTATTGTTGTTAGTATTTTACTATTTTCCAATCACTTCAAAAGTTCACATTAAGTTTCAGATGCTATATGGTAATTCACTAAATTAATATTTTTATCTTCTTATTTCTCTTCTAAACATAATTTCTGCTTCTTAAACATGGATTTGTCCGTTTTCCCTTTTAAAAATCACATTTTCACTTCTGTGAATTTGGCTTTAATTTTTTCACAAAATACTATTACTACTAGCGGTATCTGAAGTTATAAGGGGTCCAATTGGCTTGGAAAAGAATGGCTTTCCTGGTCTTTTTTTCCTTTTTGTATATTGATAATCGTAAATATATTTGTTCTCATATCTGACATAGTATTATTAAGTTAAAGGATGTGTTTAGAGTGTAACTACTTTCTAGGTACTTGATAAATTTATATTTTAAAATTCATGCTTGTTTCACACCCAGATTCCAACCATTAAGCATGTATTTTATATATGTATCAGTATTCCAAATATTGAAATCATTTTTAAAGGGACTGTTAACCAATCTAGTCACCCGTAACTAGACCATGACTGACTTTTCCACAGGGGAAGAAGAGGTGAAGGTTTCGACCATGCCACTGTCAGCCTCTTCCCATTCATTACAACAAGGACAGCAGCCTACAAGTCTCCACACTACTGTGGCCTGACAACAGAACTGAGAGGAGAGGATTAGACTCTGGGGTGCTTGCATGGGAAACCGGATTTTTGCATGATTCCTTTCTGATTTTGCATTTAATGTATACACCCGAAGGAGCCAATATAAACGTTCCTCATGCCTACAACTAGTGTGTTACCTCATAGTTGCTAAAGTACTTCTTCATTAGGCCTTTAACACAATTGATGAGCATAATAATTTTGGCATTGTTTCTCATGCGTGATACTATTTTTAACTCACAAATAAACTTGTAGTACTAATTAAGATCCCAAATGAGATTAGCTAGAATTGTTTTTATTTTGACTCTATTATTGAAAATATACAAAGATAATGGTAGTTCCTTATTTTCTGATTTGTGAAAAAACAATGGTAATATCCTAATATACTCATGAAAAATTTGAAAATTAAGAAGATAATGTCTATTGCATTCTTTGAATAATTAAGAAAGAATACATATAAAACAAAATTGATGGTGTCATTTAATGCTCAGAAGTATGTTGTCAGCAATTGTTTTAGTTGTATGGATTTATATCCTATATTATGCATTACATGTTTAGAAACTGTTTTTGTACTCTCTTATTTGCACATTTGCACTTTCTTTTTGAATGGTTGTTAATTATATAGAGATGGTTAAAAAATAATCATTATAGACTAAATGCAATATAATCTCTTTTCTAATGCACTGCCTAGTATACCAGGAAATGCCTCAGAAACAGAATTTCAACTTAGAGTTGATTACTCAGAAACTTGAATATGGAGTAAACATTGTACATGAGAAACAACCATAGTAGTGTAACATTATCTTTTGAACCAGTGGTACTTCTGTGGGATATTTGTTTGGAAATTTCATTGTTTAATAATTGAAATGTGATAATAAAACCATATTGCAAAAGCACCCAACCAGAATGGGATAAGGTGGAAGAGAAGAGATTGGGGACCCTCTAAAATTAGGTCACGTAAGTTGTATTAGATCATTTTAGTTAATCATGGAGCAGAGTGGAGTACTTCATTAGGATATAATGTGAAGTGGTATTTTTGGATAATACACAACTTTTTGAACTAGTTTTAAAACTGATAATGAAAGAAAAGAAGCTGAATTCAGTTCTGAGCAGTGGACAAAAACTGATTCAGAAAACATGACCTAAATTAAGCATCTGGCAAGCAGGGGAAAAGTCAGGAGTTCCTCTTGAAGTTTTCAAAAAACAGTTGTGACTTAAAAGATTTATTTTATTTGTTAAAAATATTAAAAGGCTAATGTGAAAATCAAAAAAAAAGCGTAGCGATTTAAAATAAATAATAGAACACCTAATGAGATGATACTTAATATCATGTTGGAGCTGAAGTTTTCAAGTGCACTTCTCTATATAAAGTCTGATTACTTGCCATTAGATGTAATACTCAGGCTTTGTCCTGGGTTATGGTGGGGTAAACTGAGATCTGGTCTTAGCTATCCTTTGATCTGGTTAACTGAGGATGTAGAAGCACCTACTCATCTAGCTATTTGAATTATTTTTGTGAAATTCTGCATAATTGACAATCTAATATTTTGGAAGCAATTTTAGGACAGCATTACAAGAAATTTAGAAAACACAAATAAAATATTGTAGACTTATTAGAAGCTTTTTATCATGGCTTAATTATGGGGTTTTGTTTGTTTTTGCTATAAGAGGCAAAGAAATTAACTTAAATGTGGTGCTGAGCCTGGGCTCTGTTAACAGACTTGGTTGGGCTCCCTGAAATGAGTGGAACATAGCTTTCTTCAGCCATCAGGGTGAGCTTTTCATCTCTTGGATCTTCTTACAAAGACATAAGAGGTGGTTAGCTCCTGTTTACTTACTTCTCTGTGTTGAGAGAGACACCCGTTAAACAAGGCTTCTTTCCTGGGGTTGCCTGGTCTCTCTTCTCATTCCTAGCCAGTGCCAAAAAACTGTCAAGCAGTTTGCCCAGACTTGCTGGAACCCAGAACTGTTTCCCTGCCTCCTTCTCCTTCCTCCCCACTTCCACATACACCGTATGCTGGGATGATGCTTCTAAGCCATTAGGCTTTAATTTGTATATGTTCACGTAGGAAGCTAGAGATTATCCTTTAATTATCTTTGTCATTTTGAGATCATGTAAGATGAAGAATAACAAGCATCATTGTTTTGCTTACTAATATTTCATGTAGCATGACTTTTAAAAAGATTTTATTTATTTTTAGAGAAAGGTAAAGGGAAGGAAAAAGAGAAGGAGAGAAACATCAATATGTGGTTGCCTTTCGCACATGCCCCAGCCAGGGCTGGCTCGCCACCCAGGCGTATGCCCTGACTGGGAATCAACCCAGCAACCTTTCGCTTGTGGGATGTCACCCAACCAACTGAACTACAGTGGTCAGGGCTAGTATTATTATTATTTTTTTTAATAAAGTGAAGTCTTAAAATCATAGTCATGATTAAGTATACTAAAGCACAGGAGAAAGTATACAGCACATAGAAGAAAGCGGCACTTCATATAGCAAGTAAATTGATGAAACCAAGTGACGGTAGAGAATGAGAAATTATTTTAAAATCTTCAAAATACTTTTGATAAATCACTGCATCATTGAGTATCATGCACAAGGGAGATTTTGTATGCTTTTACCTATTAAACTTTTTCTTTTTTTTAAGATTTTATATATTTTTAGAGAGAGGAATGGCGGGAAGAGAGGAAAAGAAACATTAATGTGAGAGAGGAAGAAAAGGGATTGATCTATTGCCCCTTGAATACCCCTAGCCAGGTACCTGACCCTCAACCCAGGCTTTTGTCCTGACCAGGAATTGAACCAGCAACTTTTCTGTTTGTGGGGTGATACTCAACCCACTGAGCCATGCCAGTCAGGGCTTCCTACTTAGCCTTTTAAAAGGTGAATTATACCTGGAGTCCAGAAATCTTGCAGAGTTAGGAGTTTGTGTGCATGTACCTCTGTCCATTTTTTTCTGTGGAGAAGATTCATAGTTACTAGATGTGTAAAGGGTTTGAAAAAGAAACTCTTTCCAAGGAAAGGTGGTAGGAACTTCTGCCCCCAAGTGTTTTTACTGCTACTGTAGAAAATAGACACCTAGACTGAATGATTTTAGTCGTATATGAGGAATATCAATTGCCTCTTTATTTTCTTTCAGATTCCATTAGGAAATGTTTTCTAATGAATACTGTACTTTTCATTCTGCTGTTGCACTTCGTTTTACCAGGTGGTTCTTTTGTATACTCTTCCCTTATTTCAACAAAGAATTAATTAAGCATTCGAGTGTCTATTCTGTGTAGTGGCCTGAGCTAGATCTTGAGGGATACAAGGTTATATCAACTACAGACCCTGTTGGCAAAGACAACAGTCTAGTGACAGTTTTATTTCAGATTATTTCTATGAGTCAGCTCTTGATCTATTTTAACCACAAGAACAGCCATAGCAATCCATACTCATTTCATTATTGCTCACTCTGACAGTGGCGACAGAGGGTATTGAATACTGCTGCTTGAAGTTTTCAAATATGAACCTCAGCAGAATGAGAAAAACAGGGCAGGCATCCGTTTATTATTCTAGTTTATCTCTCAATCATGTGTATGCTCATGTCTTTCCCTCTTAGCATCCTGCAACTCACGTAGAGCTTTCTGTATCTGTGTTCTCTTAAAGAAAATAACTTTAAAGCATTGTGTCCATGTCCCTTTTTACTGACATGGCTTTTTTTGTATGGTATTCCGAGCACCTTCAAACTGCCAGTGCTCTTCGCAGGTCTTTAGGGAGCGCCTCCCACAGAGGCCTTGCCTCAGGAAGCCCAGAGAAAGGAATGCATGGCAGGTGCATTGAAATCTTCACGAAATGAAGACGACTGTGTTATTTGTGCATACATAGCAAATGGGATATTTTTCCCTATGTTGAGTCTGTAAGATGTGGGATTTTTTTGTTTGTTAATTTGATCATGAAGTTTCCTCAAACCTGCTTAATTAGCTATAAGAGCAATAGCATATGATTGAAAACAATATTTTTAAAATATTGTGAGAGGTGAGAACCCAAGACATGACGTATGTCTTTGTCTACAAAGTATGACCCAGGTCAGTTACTTTGTAGAAAGTTAGCCCTTCTGCTCTTAGTGCAGTGTCTCTCTTCTCAGCCTTTTGATCTGAGTGAGTGCCTAATACATTGTCTCCTTGTGCTGAGTACATGGCAGGAATATATGCAGGTATTGCACATGATGTTGTGATACATGATTTATATCAGCATAGGATCTGATTAGTTCTCTAAACATTTATTGTGAGCTGGTTCAAGGACAGGCTTCGTAAAAAGTGGAGTTTCGTTGTTTGTTTTTAATTTGAAGGATGGCTGAAAGTTAGTTGATGAAGGGGGGAAATACTGTAAAGGGAACAGATTGAGCAAAGAATGAGAGGCATGACCGTGGTCTGTAGGGATGATGAGGAGGGAAAACCAGATAGGAGTTGGATTCATCTGAGGTGTACAGGTCATAAGGGAAGATGGGGCAAGCGTACAAAAACCTTGAAAGCCAAGAAGAGTTCAGTCTTGATGTGGATGTGATCAGTGGCAGAGAACTTGAACATCATTGATAAAAATGTAACTCAATTGTAGTATTTTCAGGAGATTAATTTGGTGATACCTTTGCATGAAACTGAGATTGGTTAGAAAGCAGTTCCAGTATGTCATTGCTCACCAGTACAAATTACGTGGCGTGGACTAGAACAGTAATAGGACTGGAGAAGAAATTAGGAGTTAGAAATCAGAAAGGACCTAAGAAAAAGCTTTTGAGTTTGGTTGGGTCTCTAAGTGACTTTTAAAAGTGTAACTTTCATATAAAGGCACAAATAGAAACCAGATTCCTAGGATTCATGAGGAAATGTCAAAGGTATGGATGCAGAGATCATTGAGTACTAACCTAACACATTTAGCAACACAGGGGAGGAGATAAGTTTCTAATTAGATGGGTGGTAGATCTTAGAAGGCCTTGCTTGGAAATCAGTGAGATACCTAAAGATTAAAGGCGGAAGGTACAGAACCAGTTGAGAGGAAAGCATGGACTGTGCTGAAGCGAAGGTAGGCTGATCAGTAGGATGCAGGTTCCTGTCGGTGCGTTGGAGGAGGTGAGCCCCAAGAGGAGGTTAGGTGATGGGATTAGCTTCAGAGAGGTCAGATATATCTTCCTCTGTTACATGTAGGAACAGTCAGAAATTTAGGAGAGAGAATAGAACGTGAGAACTAAGAAAATGAGAACAGATAAAGGGGGCTCGTATCAGTAACTATCAAAGGCATGTAGTATGAGAATGGGGGCAAAAGAGTGGAGCCAGGAACTAGTAAACAGAGATTCAATTCCTCTGTGAGAATAAGCCAAGAAGGGCTTCGGAAAGAAATGAAAAGAATTGCTGCGTAATGATAAGGATCGATTTTTTAGAATCTAAATGTACATAATTTTGTCTCTTCTGGCTCAGCACAAAGTGTCAGTAGAGGACAAAGCAAATATTGGGAGTTTTGGTTAGAAGACAAGGAAAGGACACAAAGATGTTCAAGAAAGATAATATTGAAATACCTAATCTTGTCAAGAAGAATCCCCTAAGGCAGGAAAGAACCGGTGGTGTCAGGCGGTGTCAGTCGTATCAGTGTATTGAAGAGAGCTCGGTGATTTTCCTTTCCGTGAGGACAAAGAGCTGGTGGAGTCCTGTTAAGTGAATGGCAGGGGATGGGGTCAGTGTGGTGACCACTCTGCGGAATGAGTGAGAGAGAACCTGAAATAGGTTGGTAGCTACCTAACTTGGGGGCTGCAGGTTGGCAAGAAGGCCAGCTTTTGTAACCCCTATTATCGCTTCTCTACCTGCTTTCCCACCTGTCTTGCTGGAGAGTAGGAAGTTAGACTGTATGAAAGGGAAGTGCAGTAGAGCCTGGGGAGTCCTGAGACAGGTTTCCTGTAAGTTAATTCCCAGCGGAAAACTTTGTGCAATGGCATCAACATTCCTTTCTCAAAGTAAGGGAGAACGGGGAAGCAGAGTGAATGGGGAGGCCCTGGGGAAAGCCCGAGATGAGATTGGCAGTTGGCAGTAAATCCAAAGCGTGTGAGGGATTGGGTGACATGTTACTCAGGATGTGAAGGATTTCAGCAGGGATTAGGCATGGCCTGTCACGAGTCCGATCATTGAGGAACCTATATTGCAGGGATGAGCTACTGTCTGCCAAGCTCATGTACAAACTGGAAGGAAACAACTCTCCATCTACATAGGGAAAGTATATTTTCCTAGTTGGACTAGGTTTTATTTGTATCACAAATTGAAATAAAAAGCAGTAGATTGGTGAAGAGTGGAGAAGAGAGAAATGAAGAATTTTATCATAATTTGTTATAAAAATATTTTAACAGTTTTCCCCAAAATAGAATGTGCTATGTGAATGAATGGATACGTACCTGCAAGTTATTAAACTAATCTCCTATTGGTTCTTATATTTTTGTATTCTTTCATGTGACCTTAGGAAAAATTGCTGAAGATCTAGTGGAACAGGGATGGAGATACAAAGATACAGAATGTATTTTTTCTCTTTGTTTGATTAATAGCAACTGTACCTAGTTTGGAAGTGCCCTTAATTTCCAGTACACTAGAATATTTCACACTCACTGGTCTTGTTTCCTATATGTCAGCTGAGATATCAAGGATGACATTTAAAAATGATAATACCTCAAAGTACCAGTCAGTGATCAAGAATACTGTTTGTGAAAACATGCTGAAGGACCGAGAAGCCGCTGCTCGCTCCTTGGATCTCCTTACTGCCCTGTGATTTGCCCTATGATTTGCTGGTGTTAGTGCACAGCTTCTTTTAATCAGGAGCTTTTCCTCAAGAATCACCCTTGAGAAGTCAGGATTCATTAAGGAGAAACTACTCTGTTCCATCGAGTTTGAACACATCTTTTCTCGGTTTGAGTTAGACAGAACTCTGGTTTACACCTGTTAGGTTCCTACGACCGAGGACAATCTGCTGTTTGACAACGTGTCTGAAGTGCCATGAAGCCTCTGGGAAGTGTTGAACCCGTCCCTTTTCTGCAGTTTTCCTCAGACAGTATTGCCTAGGGTAGCCGTTGACTGTTTTTAGCCTGGGTCACGAGTTACTCTAAAGGTCCTGGAAGCTGCAGACTGGCCCTGGGACACACTGTGCTTCGAACACTTTGGTTGTTCCAGCTTCTTTTTGATACTGAGACCCACTGTTGTGCTCGGGTACAAAGCACACCCCCCAAAGCACCCCTCTCCACCCCATATAATTTCTAAAGCCTTTAAAGCATCCAGTTCTTAAAAAAAAAAACAAAGTGAAGTTCACATAACATACAATTAACGACCTCAAAGTGTACAATTCAGTGGCCCAGTACTGTTCTTTTAACTATCTAAATGTTAATATAGCATAATACATAACCCACACCGACTCTTGAGAATTTTGGCCTACTTCTTGTTGGGGCTGTAGGGCGGTAGCTGCCTTTAGAGTCAAGTTTTATCCAGTCAGCTGAAAGGCAAATATTACACCTTAAAGTAGCGCACACTTCACAGCGTACTTAAGTTGTGGATCAAGCAACTTTTATACCCCACTCTCTCCCAAAAAGGTGGCACGGGGGAGGAGGCAAGGAGTTGTAAGCAAGAGACCTTAAGCTACTTCATTTCCTGAGTAGGTAAAAGTGTTTGAAACAACCTTTTGAATCATTTTGAAATGACAAGCCTTTCTGCTTTCATGACATTTGATTAGCATTCTGTAAGGAAAGGTTTGCTTAGCGAAGTTAAGCAAATCAGCCTAGCTCTGTATGAGTATGAGGTTGAATGTGTGTATGTGTTTTGGGTTGTATGTAGCAATTTTCAATTAAATCCTCCATGTAATGGATGTACCAGAGAAAAACATGTCAGGCCATCTCTGCAGCTTTTCATGCCTTCATTCCTGCTGTGTTCTGATTAATTTATATGTTTAGGATAAATGCTATATTTATATTCTGCCTTTCTCTAAATAATTTTTAAAGAAATAAAGACCCTATTAAATGCAGTGAGCTTATAATACCGATGGCTCACCCCAGTCATGTTTTACCTAAACAACTATTTTCATTGCTTTTTCTCTTAAAATTTCACGCCATTACTAAGGATACTTGTGTCATGTCACACTCTTTGGGGAAACCCAAGGAAAGGAGGATAAGGAAAAAATAAGATTTGTCTTAGAAGCATGAAATTTCAGAGCTATGAAATGTATAACATAGTCTTGAATAATCCTCCTTTTAAAGAACAAATAATAATGATAATAAACAGGGCTTAGAAAGACTGTGATGTGCCCATAATCACATTCCCACAACAATTTAAAGTTCTGTTAGCCTTCACCATCTGAATTTGCTTTCATACATGTAGCTCAAGGGGGAAAAAGTCCCAAGATGCAGAACATCTCTCTTGTCTAAACTTTGTTGTGTCCCAGTTTGATTAGCCCTTGCAAATCAGAGGCTTTCAACTGTGAATATCAGTGCACATAGTGAACTGAAGGCTTTTAAAGTGTCCCTCTCTTGGCAAGTAATAGTATCACAATCCTGTGAGTTGTCCAACCAGCCTTGTGTTCAGCATGGCCCAGTGATTTGGAGTAACTTTCGGGGGTGGGGTGGGGGGGTGCAGAGTACCTTGAGGTCCTCTTAACGTACTCTTTAACTGGTAAAGTGTCAGAACTAAAGGGTAAAACAGGTGGAGTCAAGTTTACCCAGGATTTTTCTATAGTGCCGAAGGGTTTTTAAGGCTAACATGCATGACCCTAGACTGGAGACATCTCTGATTTTTAAAGTCTTTCATTAATGGCACTACGATGTACTGCACCCACCCTAAAGGTGTGATTGCAGATTCATCTTTGGAGATCTACTGTATGCTACAGCATGTAAATAAAGCAATAGCATATCTGCTGATTATTTTTTTCGGAACTAAGGAGGTTGTTTTCAGCATAGTGAAACAGAGGGAAAGCGCCACCAGGATTTTAAAGATGATAATCTCATCATCATGTTCAAAAAGAAATGCAGGAAAGCTGACTGCAATCAACTTTTATAGCCTAGAGCCGTCTCCTGGTAGGGTGAGATCCTATCCCAAAGACTATGTTAATATTTACATTCTGTTAACAGTCTTGCACACTGAAGTACTGTGTCTATGAGCAGAGCTTAGTGATTTGGAGCAGTACTGGGACGGTTTTAAACGATTTCATTTTACATATTGGTATTTGCAAGAAGACTGACCCCCTGAAGCTGTTTTGTTTTGTTCTTGATTACGTCTTCAAATTGATATCCGGCTAAAAGGAAAGGACTCGCTGGGTTATGACTTCACCAGCCAAGTGGCAGGGTTTCTTACTGGCTTTAGCTGAGTGTTGGGCTACGTACCATTGTTCCACTTAGGTTTTTATTAAAATTTATCATTATGAGTTACTGATATTTGCCCTAATCCCTTACCTCCCATTTAGGGTAAGATTTGATACCAGGTATGTTCCTTTTTACTCCTAAACTGTTAACAGTTCTCTATTAACATAACTGTAGTCTTCTGTAGCCCAGAAAGGTATAAACATATCTTGCTTGACTTTTAGTGTAGTCAGTTCTGCTAAATGTAAACTCCCAACACCTCACCTGTATTTTAAATAGCAGGTGACTGGAATGAAGCCTGTTACTAAAATATGCCAAGATCGTATATAATCTCCAAACACTTAACACACAGCCATGCAACCATTGTTTTATAACATGCTTTCAGTTTTCATTTTTGACCCCCTTGAGCCTTATTCTGTATGGTAGCCTCTCTAGTTTCTTTTTCTTTGACAAAGAAGAAATGGTTTCTTTCTCTGTGTAACTTGCCACAACGAGAGGGGTAGTCTTGACTAGATCTTACATGCACTACCCATACAACTCCCCGACACGATCCCCGACATAATCCCCGACAGGCCTGAATTTTCCCTTTTCAACAGAGAGAGCTCTGCCCCTATCAGCAACCTCTTCTCTATGATCAATTATCTCCCCAGGAACCAGTCTACTACCTTTAACTCTTTCCAGACTGTCATTTGATTTTAAGTGATCTTATTCTCATCTCTTTTTCTCCTTCTCTCTCCCCCTTTTTTATTCAAAATAACACATTCAAACAAAGTATAGTCTGGGTTTTATAGCAACTTGAGTAACAACCCTGTACTGTTAAATGTCAGATTGATAAAGATTTGTGATATTGTATGACTACCATTATTCCAACTTCTAAGTTATTCTAGCTCTTTTAAAAGTCACTTAATACTTCTGGGCAACATGACTAAAATTCAGTGTTTTTACCAATCTGTAAGTTTTAATAGAATTAATTTTTTCACTGAAATGTTTGTTCTAGTTCATTATAAAGCTCTAGGATATAGTGAAATAAGAATTGTCATTTCTAATTTATATTTGAGAAAGTATTCTTCTGGTCTTCCCTCTTCCTGCACAGTAAGACCCAACACTTGAGAACTCTGTCAAAACTATTGGGAAAATTTTTCCCAATTCAACTGTAATAAATCATAGCTAAAGATGAACACTTAAATAAATATAAATGATTTTTAAACTAAGGCTGGTGGCACAGTGGGTAAGGCGCCAGCCTATGAACCTAAAGGTCGCTGGTTCGATTCCCAGCCAGGGCACATAACCAGCTGGCAAACCTGGTCTCCAGCCAGGTCCATAGCTGAAGGCAGGTGAAAGGCAACCATACATTGATGTTTCTCTTCCTCTCTCTCTCTCTTTTCCCCTCTCTCTAAAAATAATAAATCTTTAACAACAAAACAACAAAATGTTTAAAAAATATATATAAACTAAGGCTCCCAGTGGACGGGTGGTGAGCATATAAGTCTTTAAATTCATTAGCGATATTAGTACTACTGCTTTTAAAATCAAGACATAATTTTAAAGTTGGAAGTGAAAAGATTTTTTATTTTGCCCTAATGACTAAATAGGAGGAAAAAATAAAGTATTCTTGTTTTTTAAAAATTACACATTACATAGATAAAATAGTTAAATCTCAAACATAATGCTTGTTTTGAAAGTCAAATGTGTATAAAGTAATCTCAAAATAAACTAATAACTGTCTCTTAGTTTGGATAAATAGTACAACAAGGAAGAACTCTTCAAGATATATATATACTTGGTCTGTTGGGTTGGACATGTCTGTCACCATGACTATACCCATGCCTGCTTCATTCGCTATACTGTAAAATAATGAGGAAATTGCTTCATTTTTTGAAATTAAGAAATAAAGCAAAATTTTGTTTTAACGTCCAAATAGATACTTTCTAATAACAAAGCTCATAGCTCAGTTACAAAGAATTTGTCAATTAAAATCATGTTTCAGAGCATGGATAATTTTAGCCACCTTTGGGGGGATTTTTTGTGACAGATTTAACTTCTTAAGATAGGAGCCATCTTTCAAAAATAGATGAGAGTAATCTTCACTGTTGAAATAAAAGTCAGTTGTGTGATCAAATGGAATAAAAGTCTGGGTTCAGTGTTTTTAATAACTTGGAAAATTAGGAACATCAGAAAACTTTAGAGTTTCAACAGACACATAACCGTAGGGGGTTGGCTGCATTGGTGGCAAAATACTTTGGTCTAAATGCAAGCCCGAAGAGGAACCTTTCCCCCATAAAAATACTTTATTGGCACTAACAGTCTGAACCATCACTGACTTTGTTCACAACAGCCAACTTCCAGTAATCCACTAAAGAAATACAAAAAAGAAGCAGAACACATAGCTTTTAGGAGGCTGCTGTAGGATGTTATAACATCAAGCGCCAGAGAAAATGATACAAGGTGGACAGTAAATCTCCGTTGCATGAAAACTGATGGTTGAGAGTGATGTTAGCGTCTGGTTGCTTCTGGAGGCCTGTGAAGCCTGGATCTGTTTTGTGTCACAGCTGGACTTTGGGAAGCTCATAATCAGATGCATTGGGACGTGAGTGATAACTTGCCTCCTCGGTGTGAAGGCTCCTCTCACCACTCCGCCATCAGTCCTTTCCTTCTGTCTTTGTTACTCAACTTTTTCCTGTTTCCCCAGGAGCAGTCCTCTCATCCCCTCCACACAAACTTAAAAATTTGCCTCATAATATCTTTCTTCACTTCAGTTTTTCATTTATGATACAAATCAATCCCAATAATCTCTCTATACACACACATATGTACATGTATATACTCATATGGAAAATAAATAATACAAGAATAAACCCTGATTTGAGTACTCATAACTGTAAACCTACTTTTAACATATATATATGTTATATATATTATATATATATGTATTATAGAGAGAGACATATCCTTTAAACATACGCACATAATTTAGAAGGTCTATAAAATACCTTTTCTTCCAGAACTCTATGGGTGTTTTGGGAGCTGAATACGCTTTTTTAATTCTATTTTTTAATTACAGTTTATATTCAATATTATTTTGTATTAGTGTCAGGTGTGCAGCAGAGTGATAACATAGTCATACACTTTATAAAGCTTCCTCCCCGATATTTCGAGTACCCACCTGGCACCATAGGTAGTTATTACAATAATTATTGACTGCATTCCCTACACTGTACTTTACATCCCCGTGATTATTCTATAACTACCAATCTGTACTTTTTAATAGTAGGGAGATGCTTTCGGGCAACTTACCCTTGCTAAAGGACTTTTCCTTTTGGTCATACCAACATCTTTTCCCATTTATACTTCTGGTTAAGTATGTGAGAGCAGAGCAGTTACCACTTAACTAATAACTTCTATGACTTCTAGGTATCGATGAAACAGTTGTTTTCAACCATTCGACACAATCTGGTTTCTAGTTTTATCCCTAGTTCAGTTATACTCTGCACGTATATTCACTTGACAATAAATGCCTTTTTAAAAATATGAAGCTCACACTTTAATAATCCAGCTGTGATCAGGTAATCTACTTTTTAGTTAGAACCATTATTAGTAATATTTTTGCCAGTTACAGAGTTCCTCTATAAAAATGTTTTGTGGGGTAGCTATTATCCTCATTTTATAAATGAGGAAACTAAGGCTCAGAGTGTTTATCACCTATGCTTTGCCCACTGTCAGACAATTTTTAATTCAGTCATTGTACATCTCTTTATGTGGTGCTAAAGTTACCTTTTTAAAAGTTCCATTATCCAGTTGTCATATTAAATATTGCAAGCCTTAGTAAGGTCTTACAGCAAGACCTTCTTTTCATGACCAGATTCTTCCATCCTATACTTCTTTAATGTGTTCTTTGTTTTTTTGTTTTTCATCTGAATGTCTAGCTGTTAATTTTCATGTGTTTGAATTTGGTGTAGAGTGTATCCTGTTTGTATGATACCGTCTTACAAGTTTGTGATTGTGAAGTGATAGATAAATGTTATTGCTAACATTATCAGTAACATTCGTGTGGAGAATTTAAATTTAAGAATAGTTGAAGTTTTAATTACAGGTTTTGTCATCTCTGGAGTTGGCTTTTATTTGCATACTGAAGTTAGCTTTGTGAGTTTTTTTGAGCATGGAGTCAAAAGATATGCGAAGCAGAATCTTTTAGGCTGACCCAGAGTATCTTAAGTTCTATGCAAATCCACTTAAACACTGCTGTTATCCATGTTATATATTTTACCATCTTACCTCAAAAGATAAGATGGTCAGAAAACTTACCGGAAACTGCTGAAGTCAAGATGTATTTATGACATCCTAGGAAACCTACTCAAAGAATAAATTAATTTGATACAATTTTTTTAAAAATATTATTTTTTGAGAAAGGGGGAGGGGGAGAGAAAGGGGGAGAAACACCAATGTGAGAAATATTGATCATCAGTTGCCTCTTGCACATGCCCCAACTGGGTACCCAGCCTATCTGAGCCACACCAGCCAGGGCAGTATGATTTGGTTCTTCATGAAAATGCACTTTGGCTCTCATTGGTCACTCTGCTGCTTTTGCTTTATGGAACTTAGGTGTCAGTGGGATGGGAATGGAGCTAGCTGCAAATTCTTTGGGTTTGGGCAGGTAACAAAAGAGGAAAGGAAATGGATCGTGGCATAAAGGAGGAGGACGTTTCCAAAGGGAAGCAGTTGTCAGTAGACCCTGCCTCATGACTGCCTGCTCCACTTCAAAATGAAAACTTGAACTTCCTGTGTGTTTCGGTTAGAAGGGAACTGAGGTTCTAGGCAAAATGCTATATGTTATTTTCCATGAAAAATGCCCAAACACAAGCAATAGAACACTGCTTGCTTAAACCTGTTATGTTATTGATCGTTGTTAAAGAAATCATCCAGTTCTTAATCTGTTTCAGAATTTCTCCCAGAACTAACGACAAGCATGTAGCTTCCAGAGTCTGCTTTTCCCCCCTTTTCTTGCACTTCTCTTAACAATGGCTTTGTGATCACATCCGAGGATTCATGCCTCACGATAGAACTCATTTTGCACCTAGAGATTTTAAACTCATTTAAGTGGAGTAGATTTTTTTTGTTTGTTTTTTAATGTTTTGCATTTCTACTGCCAGTTCTTTCCTGTGCATTGCTTAATTGGTCCTTTCTGGCTTGAGTATTGTGTGCTCTTCCATAAAGAAGATGGAAGGAAGCAAAGCGAAGATGGAACTACGTAGCTCAGCCTTCTCTCAGGCTTGACATTGTGGTATCAGGCTGAGTGGTGACTTTTCCTCCTGTTTGAATTTAGTGTTTTCTTACCTTCAGCATTTTTCACAAGCTTCAATCATGATGGATTCTGATTTTAACCCTCAAAGATTATGGTACTGGTATACAGGTAGGTTATCACCTCTATCCATCTTTTCTAAGCTTTTCAAGTCTAGTCCCAGGAGATTCTCCCTATTCAGTAACTGGCTTCCTCAGATTTTCCATGATTTATTTCCCTTACTAGAGTTATTTATTATTGCATACTCAGAATGTTGTATTTTAGTGACTTCTGTGATCTGTGAAACACTGTTCCCTGTAACCGTGAGACCACACTGACCCATCCTTTTTTGACATTTCTTGGAAAGCTTACATCCCAAAAAACCTGGAAGCAACAAATGTTCTATGTGTGCTCTTTATTTAGGAAACATAAACACCTCTTTAGGTTCAGCTCAGGCACTGTTCCCTATGTACAAAGAGAATTAAGGCCCCTTTCTTGGAGGAGTTCACAGTCTATAGGAAAAAAACTAACATCGTCAACAGGCGATTGCAAAACTAACCAGCATGCCCACCATTCAAGAACTCAAGTGTCATTCTCATTCTTTGCTTCTGTAAATCCTTACATTATCTGCGTACCTTTAGGGCTCCTGATCACAATAGGCAACCAGTCCTTTGTTGGTCAGGAGCCTAGAACATAAGTTTTCTTCCTTGTCTTCACTTTGGGAAAATGAAATGGTCAGGCGGGGAATGTTACAGGGTTCATTTTCTTCTAGTAGATTTAGACCTCGGAGATGTTAAGGGGACTGATACCCTTTATGACTCTGCAGTTCTGTAATTTGTCATGGCGACGCCACCCTCCCCTGGGTCACAAGCTCCCTTGGTCGTTGAGGGTCCTCAGAGCTTTGCTCAGAATGATGCTCAGATGTGAGTCATTTAAATGCCTTCCTTCAAAGCTCACAACTTCAGATCCTTTACAGTTCTTAGTGGATTTTTGCACCTCCCTCCCCTCATTGAGCTCTTTTGCTTGTATATTCTGGTTCAGGTTCCACCTCATCCAGGTTGTAGTACTTCTAAGAATGTATTTTTTGCATTATTTTATTTTTTTAAGGTTTTATTTTTTTATTTTCAGAGACAAGGGCAGGGAGGGAAGAAAGGGAGAGAAACATCAATGTGTGGTTGCCTTTCAGCTGCCTCCAGCTACGGACCTGGCTGGGGACCTGGCTTGCAACGTGGTTATGTGCCCTGGCTGGGGAACTGAACCAGCGACTAGCTGGTTTGCAGGCCCGTGCCAATCCACTGAGCCACACCAGCCAAGGTGCATTAAATTTTTTAAGTTTACCTTTTTCTTATTCTATGTATAGCTTTATATAGGGACATTTTTCGTAAGTATTTTTCACTTTTTAAAAAACAATAGATTCTGCTTCCTTAGATCCTTCATAAAGCAGACATCTAGATGTTTTCTTGGATTCCATTAGATGATCTGATTCTCCCCCCAAACAGAATTATAGATCTTTTAGGAACATTCTAGGAAACTACACATTGTGTAAAACACTTCTCCTTAAATTTTGACATGTTCCTGGTCTATGATTAGCTGCTTCTGCTAATTCCATATGGAATGCCCTTTCCCTCTTCCATTTCAGCTTCCTGTCCTTCGAGCTTCTGCAGTGCCCGTTTATCCTGTATGGAAGATGGCAGAATTGTCCACTTTTTCTTTATGCTCCTTTATACAGAAGGGCGTTAATGATCACCTAGAGCAGCTACTTAAACGTGCCTGCCCTCCCTGGTGCCTGGCCCGTGAGTTCTGCCGGGACAAGGACTGGTTGGTGATGGGAAGAAATGCTTTTGCATCAGACTGATGACCGGCTTTGACACTTTTAAATTGTATAACCCAGGACAATTTCTTTAAACTGCCACGTAGTCTCCTGATTTGTCAAATGAAGTTGATACTTAGCTTAGGGGATTGTTGGTACTAAAGTAATCATGTACATAAAGTACACAGTGAGTGAATGAATAGTGCCTAAAGTAGAAAAATGATAGATATAGTTAGTAGATCCGTTTGTTTTCCTGCATACACAATAGAATATCTTTTTAAGAAGTATTTCTTACTTACATAATCTTGGTGTGTTGGAGTTTTAAAACTACCTTGCTTGTGTTTTGACATCTGAAGAACCATTGAAAATGTATCATTGGAATTTTTTTTCCTTCAGCTTTCATGCACAGCAGCCCTTGGACCCTAAAACTTAGCTGATTGTTGCTTTCAAAAAGATTGCATCTCTTTGGAGAGACTATTTGGTCCATAGCGTGATATAGATATGAATGAATCAGGCTTTCTGGGCAAAGTGGTTTTCCAGCTTCCCAAGTTGGACCTTTGTGTCTGTAGCTTCAGCAGGTAGGCTGAATCGGTTAACTTCCAGGATGCCGTGTGTGCCTGCTGAAGAAAGTCCAACATGCCTCCTTGCAGCCCTCGCAAGCTGGGAGCGGGGAGAGATGAGTCACACATCAGCGGGAATAGTAACTGCAGTGGATGTCCCAGCGTAGCCTGCTGCCAACTGAGTGTGGTTCAGACCATAATAAGTTCTGTCTTCTGAAATGGAATGATCTGAATGGAAGAGAAAAGGCAGACTTTCGGAAGATTGAGTAAGAAGTCACTGAAGAGAGAGGAAAAGCATTCTAGACAAGGAGAAAGGCGGGGAGTACAGACAGTCTAGAAAATGCAAAGTGAAGCTAATCCTTGTGGCCTCTTTTCTTGTTTATGTCTTTTCTGCTACCTTTTAGTAGGAATAAGTTTTAACTGTTTTTTGTTTGTTTGTTAATACTTTGTTCAGTTCTTCTGTTCTCAGAATTTTCTTGTTTTGAGTTCTAAGAATTTTTCACTTAGTCTAATCTCTACTGTCAAATCTTTTCAACCTTAAGCAGATCTGCTGTGCTCTACTGGTCTGTCTTGCTTGAAAAGAAACATCATCCTAGAAACCTGAGTGTCAGCTCTGTTTAAGTGGAATAATACTTTTTTCATAAACTGATTTTTATAATCATTTGAAAGACGTCATTCAGAGTAGTCATTTTCCTGGCAAATTTTAGTTAAATCGAAGTGATTTTTGTATGCAGCATGCTTGTATCATGAAGACTTCTCTGATAAAGTTTTGTGTGCCCTTCACAGTTGAGCTTGACATATAGGACAAGTGTCATTTGTTTGTTCTTGAGTTGCTGTAGGTCTGTTGTTGAAGTTTGAGAAAGTTAGGCTTTCTTAAACCGTTGATTGATGGAGGTGGACTCCAGCCCCAAACCAACAGGAACTGGTGTATAACAGGGTGAGATGGCCATGAGGGACTGACAGAGGCTCTGTCCTGCATCCTAAAAATGCAACTGCGGTACTTCCTCATGAGTAGTTGGTCTAGTCCAGTGGATAAAAATACCAAAGGTACTTTCAACTTGTGGGTTTTTCAGGTGCAGGGGTCCACATAGTAACTAAACTCCATGAATGAAGCCTGGCTACTGTTCTTCACCCGCCAGCACATTTCCATGCATGTGCCTGGACTTTTTATCCTCACCCGAGGACAATTTTTTTTTCATTGCTTTTGGAGACGGGGAGAGAGAGAGGATGGGAGAGACATCGATGCGAGAGAAAAACATCACATCAGTTGGTTGCCTTCCAGTATGCACCCCAGCCAGGCATCAAACCTGCAACCTGGGTATGTGCCCTGACCAGGAATCAAGCCCACAACCTTTTGGTCTCTGGGATGACGCTCCAACTAACTGAGCCACACCAGGCAGGGCTCATATTACTAAAGGTCTGTAGTATTCATTAACCATGGACAACCCCATGGTATTTCCTTGATTGCTTTCTCAGGTTGTAGTTGGTGAACTTTGCCTATAGTTTGCACTGTCTCACCATCAAGGGTTTAAGTGCGTTGATTGTCCTTTTGTGCATCCGGAAGAGAGTTGCTTTGACTTTTACCTTGGCAGCCTTAACACATACGCACTGTACATTTGAAAACAATTCTTGTTGTTGAAAACCAGACTTGTTGTCTTGCTTTGTGAGTGATGATTGAAAAGTTGTCCTAAGCCAGGTAAACTGAAAGTATAGTGAGACTTCTTACACAGTGAATGTGAGAGTGTGGAAAGTACCTTAAGTCCCATGTCTTTGAGTTCTACACTGAAAAATAAAACTACTACGAACAACTTGGCCTGACCAGCTCTCCTGCCCTCAACTTATTCAGAACTGAAAATAGTGTTTTGCTGTACATATTTGAAATTTTATAAATTAAAATTAGTTCTTTTGATACCATAAAACATTTAAACATATTAGCCATCCTTTAAAAATGCACAATCCTTCCTATAATGTATTGTACTACTGTTAATTAAATACTTTAAAAATCAAACATTTTAATATAAAATATGTTTAGTAACTTGATTTTCATTGTACTTGGCTTGGTCCTTTCTAGTTGTGGAAAGTGGAAGTTGCTTTCCAATATTTGTCTTTGCAATACTTTGCAGTATTTTTGTTGAGTGATGACACAGTACTTCCATGAAGAAACTGAGTGCTATCCCTCACTCGTAGGAGGAGACCATTGTGCACAGAGACAGTTCCCAGCAAGTGTCTTGGCTTTTTGGAAAGTTTACTATCTATGCAGTATTGAGCACTAGGGAAAAATATGTTGCTAGATGTTTATCAGGTAATAAATGGGCTTCACATTTCTTTTCCTTCTCTTATTTTCTCTTTACAAGAGAGTAAGGCAGATGCTATTCCTACTTAATGAAGCAGGGCCCCAAATCATTAACAGAATGACTTACATGCCCTTAATAATCTGTGTGGAACTGTTTTATGCAACAAATCTGCAATTTTAGCCCAGGGTTTCCCCATTAGACTTACTGACCTATACACATCGAATTACACCCTAGTGTAAAGTCCTATACAAATAATGGAAAATGAAGTTGCATCAATTGAGGCTAGTGGTCAAGTCCTGGTGCTATTTGAAAGGGAGGTTGTATTCCAGTGGGATTGTTTAGAGCCCCAGAAACAAGGGAACCTTCCTTTGTGTCGTCAGTGGTTCTCAACCAGCAGCTATCCAGTACCCCCATCCCACCCTGGAGTCATTGGCAACGTGCGTGGAGACATTTGGGGTTGTCGGAGCTCAGGTGTGTGTTAACGTGATTGTGTGTACACATGCTACTAGCATCGAGACCAGGAATACTGTTAAACATCCTACAATGCATGGAACAGCCGCTGCAACCAATCATTCACTATGTGGTCCAAAGTGTCAATAGTGCCAGGTTAATAAAGCCTACCATTTGTGTCGCAAGGGATGGAATTAACTGAAATCCTAGAAGCTAAAACAAGGTTGGGTCCGAGACAGTGAGCAGGTAAAGGAGGTGATTTCAGATACGCTGGACAGAACTGAGCCTATATTGATGTGAAGAGTTCATTTCCTTTCTCTTGCCCTGTCTTTGTGCCAAGACTTGGCATAGCAGTAGTGGAGAAAACCGTGAAGAAAACTTTCCTTCTTCTAAAGAACATGGAATAGTGGTCCCATTCTGAGCTGAACATGTCATTGTCCTTCCCTATGATACTTTCAGGCTCCCAAGAACATGACTGTTCTTTGGCAAGATTATAAGCCTTATAAACTAGCTAAGTATTTCCCAAGGTATCTTACAGTTCACCCGGGAGGACTCAGTTTCTCACCGTTTCTGTGTTATGTTCCATATGTGAATTCCTTTGACTCGCAGACTCTTGCCTGACTTCATTAGTTTAAAATCTGAGAAACAATTATCTTTTTTGTTTTTAAGTTGTTTTAAAACAATTTATTTTTATGGAGAGGGGAAGGGAGGGAGATAGAGAAGGAGAGAAACACCAGTGTGTGGTTGCCTCTTGCACGTCCCCAACTGGGGACCCATCCTGCAACCCAGGCATGTGCCCTGACTGGAAATCAAACTGACGGATCCTTTGCTTTGCAGGTTGGCTTTCCATCCACTGAGCCACACCAACCAGAGCTAGACTTTATTTTTTTAGAGCAGTCTTACATTCACAGCAAAATTGAATGGAAATTTAGAGAGAGTTTTCTTATAGCCCTTGCCCGTGAACAAATGTCTTTTAACTTTAGGTGATGCTAATTTTCAAATAAAGTTTATACCAATGCAATGTTAATTCTGTTAATGCAAAATTAAGGGTTTCTTAGTTCAAGTTCTCACTAAATGTAAAGCAGAAGGAGAAAATCAATCTTGATGAGTTGTGGCTATTTTTCCCTACTGAGTGAGGGAGAGAGGCTCAAATCAGCTTGCAGAGTTTCTTACTCACTTTGGCCACTTAGTTCAAAACCATTCATCTTCAAAATGCTCCCACATAGTCACGCATCATCTTTGTATATCAGGGAGATTTTAGTTCCCTCCTAGGAGGTCTTCCTACTTGTCTCAAATTCAGTCTGTGTGACTGCTTCAAGGGTTGAATGTACCATAACCACCAAACCTGCCTGTAATGGAGGGTATTCTGGGCCCTTATTAATGTGACCTTGTTGATGTCTCATGCAGTTGGAGCCAGGGAAATATGGATGATTGTGTTGTTGATTAGAATTGCCCCCAACCCTCTCCAAAGCCCAGTTTGTTCCTCCAGCTAAAAGGGACACACTGTAATGTGCTGTTTCTTTTTGGCTTTCTTTTCATCATGGGTTTCATAGGCCCCTGGGTTTTCCCTTAAATAGTTGACCCATTAAAAAGTCAATATTGGTCTATACAAGAGAAAGTTGGTGTTATTTTTTAAAAAAAACCACTCAGGTAGCATCTGGGTTCAAGTCCTCGCTCTGCACAAGTTCTGTGACCTTGGGCAAATCACTCTGGAGTTTCTTCCTTAAATGCAAATGATTCCCCCTGCTCTGCCCACCTCAGGCTGGAGGATCAAATGAAACACTGTGCAAGTACGTTGTAAGCTGTACAACACAAGGAAAAACAAGTAGTGGGATGCAGATAGAAGGGTGAGCTTTCGGAAACTGCGCTGATTGTGAAATGAAGTAGATTGAAAGCATTTATTTTCCATCCTATTGTCTGTGTTGCGTGACTGCCTTTTCTTCACCTTAGTAAATTCAGCGATGTCTTCTGTTGGCTTTGGTTGTAGTTTTTTGTCTTTTTAATAAGTGGGTTAATATAGGGTTAAATGATTCACTTGCTGAAACATGATATAATTTGGCATAGATCAGTAATTGGTGCAAAACAGAATCTGAATTCACTAAATAGCATAGAGGAGGCCTGTCACAATGTCATCATCATCATCATCATCATCATCAATGATGATTACTAACCAATTCTTTAGAACCAGAAAAAAATGTCTAGGCTCTTCTCAAAAACCCCAGTTGGTAGTTTGACCTACCTTCCTATTTTCAAACAATTATTCTAAACAGTAGTTACGTGTTACTCTTTCCCCCTAGCCAGTTAGTTAGACTGTATGGATTCTGGGTGGTAGGTCATTGGTCACAATTTATAAAAAGCCTTTTTCCCCTGTTAGTGCCTTACCATGCCTCATGCTATTCATCAGTAGACCCGGAAAACCGGAAGACGGGACTGGTGTGTGAAATGATAGGTGGATCTGTAGAGGCCGGGCAGGTGGACTGGAAATGAGCCCACCTGACAGCCATCTTAGCCCCTGCCTCTCTGGCCTTTGTGACTAAAGGAAAAATACTCTTCAAATTCAAAAGCCTAGTTATTACTACCTTTTCCCTCTGAAATGCATTAATAACTTCATAATCAAGAAGAACTTAGTTGTTTTTCTATTGACTTAACGTTTATCCTTCATAAAATGACTTTTTTTCCCTGTAACTGGCTCAGAAATAAGCTCCTGTGTTGAACTGGTACCAGCTCAGCTGGCTAAGTGCCTCACGGACACGCTTCATAATAACATAGCTGGAACTAAATTGTACTCTGGGGCACTGAGTCTTTAACCTGGATTATTGATTTGCAAACACTAAATGGTGATGAGGCCGTGAGGACAAGAAGCTCCCTCTCCTGATCCCTGAGCAAGTCTTTCTTCACGTGTTTCAGGGGCTCCGAGCTCACCAGCGAAACCTTAACCAAGTCCGTCTTGCTAGGACAACTCGTGTTAAATGCTCAATAAAGAAAGAGTAATTCTTCTCCCGCTTAACCACTAAAGAACAACATCTCTCTAACGTCAGCTTTTCATTTTTTTTTTTTTTTTTTTTATCTTTCATTTTTTTTCTGTTGGTAAATCTCCCAGACAACAGCAGTTCTGTAGAGAGTTTAAATATGAAGGAATGGCAGGACGGGCTAAGGGCGCTTCTGCCCAACATTAACATCAACTTTGGTGGACTGCCCAATTCTTCCTCCCCCTCCAACGCCAACCACAGTGCCCCACCGTCCAACACTGCCACCACCGACAGCCTGAGTTGGGACAGCCCTGGCAGCTGGACAGACCCAGCCATCATCACAGGTAACTTTCTCCCTCCTTCAGCTCCACTCACTGCCACCAGTTTGGTTTTTTCCGCACGGATTTAAACTAAAACAGAAGGCTCTTCACCATACAGCTGCTTTGCACAAAACTGCAGGTGTGGGTGGCGTGTGTTGCTCTCACAGGGGGTGCAGTCTCGCTTAGCTCCGCTGGCCTGGTCGTGTACTAAGGTGTTGGGTGCCTAGGTTGCTTCTTTGGTGTCAGGAGGTGCTAACATCTGCGGCATGCGTGTCTGTGTTAGGTCTCCAGTATAGTGAGGGTCTGACTTATCCTCTTAAAGGAACATACTCCACTCTTTAAAATAAAGCTCTCTATTATAAGGCTGTTTTGTTCATGGATTCCTGTTAGAGGAGACGCCCGTTTGGGGAATAAGGTCATGCAATTCTGGGGACTCGTTTCTGCAGCTCTGCCTTTGTGACAGTGCAGGACAATGTGTAGTTGAAGAGGAGGCATGGGTTTCCGCGACAATAAATCTGGGTCCACGTGGGGGGCATATAAGGACTGTAAGATTAAGAAGGTCTTACTTGGAAGGGGTTAAACACTGTAATTTCTTTAGTTTCTTTTTGGGTAAACTAATCATCTTATCTTTTGTTTGCTTGTTTGGCGAATCTCTTCTTCCTTGGGCACAAACTCACCATTTCCCCTCCTGTTTTCTTGTCTGTCCTTAGGTGTCCCCGCCTCTTCAGGAAACAGTTTAGACTCTCTTCAAGACGACAATCCTCCACACTGGCTCAAGTCCCTTCAGGCCCTCACAGAGGTGGACGGCCCCAGCCCCGCGCCTTCACAAGCCCACCACAGCGCCCCCTTCAGCACACAGATCCCTCTGCACAGAGCCAGTTGGAACCCCTACCCGCCTCCTTCGAACCCTTCCAGTTTCCACTCCCCACCCCCAGGCTTCCAGACAGCCTTCAGACCCCCCAGCAAACCCCCCACAGATTTACTACAGAGCTCAACACTGGACCGCCATTAGGAAAAGAGGAGAAACCATTAGAAAATGCAGGATTTGTCCCACCCCGTTTTCTCCCTCTCGGCCCATCCACAGCGCCCTTCTCATCTCTTAAGTTCTGAAGAATCTAGTTCCCGGCCCATTTTTTTTTCTCCCTGTCCCCAGATGCAATGCGATCACAGGGTCATGACCATCTTTTTTTTTCTTTTTCAATTGTAAACGTTTCTGTTGATCCAGCATTTGTGTGACACTGTTGAATGTTTCCTAAAAATGCCTTTTTAAGGAAGGAAAAAAAAAAAAGAAATCAAAGGGCAGTCTCGATACTTAGAAAATTACTGTTTGTCTGTCGCGCATAATAATGACATAATCTGCTTAGCAGAAAATGACGATTAATCTATAGGAAAGGTCAAGTAAACACATTATCAACTGCAGAAGTTTGAAAACCAGGTTAATTGAAATGAGATTGCTAAATGCATGAGGGAAAGCAGTGGTCCTGGTATCCATCTTGTATTCAGCTTCTCACTATTGCAGGGAAAAAGCTTTTCTAAAATTAATTTAATTTTTAACCTTTTGGCAAGTTAATGCAGAGGACTTGATTGTGTCATTAAGCAAAAGAATATACTGGAAGTTGATGGAAAGACAAATTGATCTGTAGTAGTAACTGGCCAATTGCTAAGAGTTTATTTACAAGGAGGGGAAAAGGAACTTTTTATTTTTTATTTTTATTTTTTAAGGAGAAGAAAAAGATTTTGGCTTTAGATTTAAAGTAAATTCAAATGTTTTAAAGAAAAAAGTATTCACAGATTTAATGCCGATGCATAATGTAAGAGCTGAAATATAAGTGATTTCTTCAGTCTTTCTCATCAGAATCTTTTTTCTTTGACCTGACTGGGCACTCAGAGAAAGCGCTGCTCTGCGGCCACGGCCACGTGATCACCATCCAGAGCAAATCCGACCTCCCTGCCTGCCGCTTTTACTTAACCCTGTAGTTTCTGGACACTTGTGCAGTATTGAAAAGACAGGAGAAAAGAAAACAGAAGCCTGGTTATAACCTGATGCTAAAACTAAAAACAAGAAAATGTACCTCTTTCTTCAGAATTAAAACTAAAATCTTAAATAAAACAAGACTTGATGATGACCCTTGGGTGGTTCTTGTTTTTCTGTTTCTTTATTGCACGTGAGTTGGAAATGCTTTTGTGATCGCGTAATTCTGTGTTGCCACTGATTGTACATCTTCCACAATAGGCAGGATGGTATAGAAGAAGAAGTTAGAAAAACAATTTTTATTGCCAGTTGCTGCCGTTTTGAAGTTTGGCTCATCTTGTGCTCAAGAAGTCCTTCGAAGCAGCTTTCTGTTAGACCATACCCCTTCTACTTTGTATAATGCAGACCAGATCTCCCCCTCTGAGAAGGGGCAGGGTGGGGGGCTGCTTTGGGGAAACCTGGCAGGAGCAGCTGTGTGTAGAGATGGCAGCACCTGCAAGAGATGGGAACACTCTAATGTCAAGACCCACCGTTAACTCTGTCAGGACAACCTTCCGGGGCAGGTGGGCACACTGCTCACCAAAAGCCAGTAGAGGACAGAAATGAAAAGTTCCTACCAGATTGCTGTATGGGTTGTACGTCCTGACTTGGATTCCATTCGGAGGTCCAAAGCTGGAGTTTGCGTACTTTCTTTCAGCCACATCCATGAAGGGAACCTTTGTAGGACAAATTAAGTAGATCTTCTAAATCTTATATCCTGTGCTACAGGACTGATTTTCTTCTTACCTTTGTACACTTCGATTTGCTACCAGCGTCCTGCCCCCACAAAAAAAAAACAATAATTTCGACATAGTTTTTGAAAAACCTAAACAGTAGTCTCAAATGCCATCACAAATATTGTGGGTGAATAGTGAATTGTTTTTTCCCCTTTTCTAAGTTACCAAAATGTTCCTGTGATAGAGAAGAGAGGACTACATCCTTCAGGTTCTATTTGTCCTGAAGTTGGCGTCAGTCTCCTGAATGTTCACATTGCTCTGCAGAGTGCTGGGTCAACACATAGGTAATAACCAGGTAGCAGCAAATTGTAGTAAATGCTTAGGGGTGGTGGTTGGATAGCCTTGAGATACGGGTATATCAATAAAAACTGATGCTTCTTCTGTAAGAGGGAAATTCCACCTTGTAAGGCTATGCTGTGATTGTATGTTTAATGAGTCATACGTAAGACGATGAAATGCATAACAAATGTTTAAAGAATAATAAAACAATAAAAATGTGTATGCTTACCACCCAAGTTAAACATAGAACCAGCTGCCATGGCCTTTGTGGCTTGATTGGAGTGTCATTCCATAAACTGGAAGGTTACAAGTTTGATTCCCAGTCAGGGCACATGCCTGGTTTGCGGTTTAGCAGTCAGGGCACATAACGAGAGGCAACCGATCAATGTTTCTCTCTGGCATCGATGTTTCTCACCTCACCCTCCCCTCCCCTCTCTTTAAAATCAATGTCCTCAGATGAGGATAAAAATAAAATGAGCCCTGGCCCGCGAACCAAGGGGTCACGGTTTGATTCCCTCTCAGGGCACCTGCCTGGGTTGCAGGCCGGAGGCAACCCACACATTGATGTTTCTCACCCTCTCTTCCTCCCTTCTCTTCTGCCTAAAAATTTAATAAATAAAAATATTTTAAAAAATTAAAAAATTTCTAAAATAAAAATTGAACCTGCCATAGCTTAAAAAAAAGATCCCTATCTGCTCTTCCCCAATATACTTTCTTTCTCACCATCTTCAGAGAACCATTATCTTGGGTTTTGTTAAGCTTTTTCTTTTTTTTCCTTTAGTTTTGCCATATATATCCCTGAATTTTCTTTTTTTTCCTTTAGTTTTGCCATATATATCCCTGAATTTTCTTTTTTTTCCTTTAGTTTTGCCATATATATCCCTGAATTTGTTGAGGTTTAGAAAGCTGAGCAGTAAACCAAAGCCCAGCTGTATCAGCAAAGGGCAGTGTTGCCACTATTAGATCAAGGCTTTAGGAGAAGATACACATACAGTACAGATTCTCTGGGTCATAGTTTGGCTTTAGCTTCCCTGATCATATATAAAGGACAGTTTTAAGGGAGAGCGTGTTCATGCTCAGGAGTGAATCCTGCACAACAGGGTCCAGTGCAGTTGGGGCGGTCGCATGAGCAGAAAGGATGCGACGTGTGTGTGTGTGTGTGTGTGTGTGTGTGTGTGTGTAAGCTCACCAGCATTTCCGCAGGTCCTCTGCTCAAGGCCATGGCACCATTCCTGGGAGTGGGCTCTTTTACAATGTGGCAGCTGATTAGTTCACCAGGGCATGGGGAGGAGAACAGACCTGTTTTATTAGGTCTGGTCAAAATCAGATTAAGGGCAGAAAAAACCCTGGAGCAAACTGACTTGAGCAGCCTTGGTATAATATAATAGCAGTGAGAATCTGGGTACTGACAGCCTTCAATGTCCGTCTGTTGGGCCACAATACTCAGATGTGGTACACAGCTGTCATTCCTAGTATTTCCTTTCACCCCTTTCCTATCTTGTGCCTTCTCCCCTATATTCTTATGTATGTTATATCCTAGTCTTTTTTTTTTTTTTTTTTTTTTTTTAGTGTATTCTTTAATTCTGTTGGAGTGACATCTTCCAGTAACTTGAGAAAAGTGTGTGGGAGGTACCTTTTTCAGTAATTCGCATAACTGAAAATACTCTGTCTCAGTTGACAGTTTGGTGGCTCCTGGAACCTGAATTGTTGGTATTTTTTTCCTTTAGAATTTTGAAGGTGTTACTCTTGTCTTTTTCCAGTATTGCTGTTAAAAAATCCAAAGCCACTGCTTTCCTTTATATGTAATCTTTTCCCCCCTCCCTCTCATGCTTGTAGAAAGTGTGTCTTTTGTGCTCTGAAATTTCACAATGATGTTCCTTGGTGCGGGTCGATTTTTAATTCCCGGGGCTAAGACACCCAGGAGGCTTTTAAAATCTGGAGACTTATGTCCTTAAGTTCTAGGAAGCTTTCTTGACTTGTTTCATGGGTGAGTTTCTTGCAGTTATTTTCTCTCTTTTTCTTATCTAAAAGTCCCATTATTCAAATGTCAGCCCTTCTGAACTTCCCTTCTGTCCCCACCCCCACCCCCAATTTTCCATCTCTGTCTTGTGGTCTTATTTCTAGGAAGTTTTCTCTCAACTTTATAGTTTTATTTTCTGTTTCTCCAAGTTGGCTTTAGCTATTTGTTTGCTTTGATTGTTATTTTCCAAATTAGAGACTTCTCAGATCCCTGGCCAATCCTTGCTTATCTGTTCATAAATAAGACGAAAATGCAACTGATAGGAAGTTCTGGAAACATGAAGGCTTTCCATGTTTGAACTTTACTGTTGGAAGACCTGAGTGGGCTCTGTGTTGGGGAACCCTACTGTCAAGGTTTTGAGCTGATTCCTTTGGGGCTGATCAGAGTCCAAAGAGAAGAGTCTTACAGTGTCTGGTCAGATCTATATTGGTGGTCTCTGTATTCATTAGCATATATTTATTTAATCCCTGTTTCGAGTTCTTTTATTTCTAGAGATTTGTTTCCAAATATCAGCCCACTTAGGGCAAGTGTGGTTACACTATGGTGTGGAGTTGGGGAATGAATCTAGGGAACTAATCCCTTAAAAAATCTTTCCCACTAATCCTTATGTTAGCCCTACCCTGTGCATCTTATCCTTGCTTCTAGGGGTACCTGGCACTGTCTGTTTCTGGGCCGGAGGCTTGTGTGATGTAAAATGGGTTGGATCTCAGCTTCTCAGATCAGCCAAGTGAATTCACTCAACCATCTGCTTTCCAGGTCGCCTCCCTTCATGTTCTCTTTTTTTTCTTTATTCTAATTTTAGTAGACCTGGAGGAAGAAATAAAATTAAGTATATAGATTTACTCTACCATCTCTTAGTCCTGATTTGTCTTCTGATTCTACCAGCTAACAGGCCATAAAGTAGAGGGAGCTCCTTGCTATTGGGCAGTGAACACTCGTTGCCATGTATGTGTCTTGGTTTGAATGGCACCTGCCCACATGTCTACATTGAAGTGGTTGCTCTCTCCCTTTAACATCCCCTTTCTAATGAAGCTCTTTTGCTTTCCAGTCAGCAGTTTGTTTTCTGAAGGCTCACCAATACAGGAGAGTATTTTAATAGCCAAAATTTTAGTCTGGATCTTAAAGGCAACTTTTACTTGCCTTTAATTGCAATTTGGTAGGAAGGTTGCAGGTTCAGATGAATGTTGGTCATTTTCTAGGCCCTGTTGCAGAGGAGGAAAAAATAGTCTATCCTTAACTGTACACAAGTTGTATTTTGCAAACAAGTAATAAGTGTCAACAATGTATTGATATTTCCACAAGGTTTATACTCTGAAAACCTACATAAAATTGAATACTGTTAGTTCTGTCCAACACGGTTTGCCTGAACTTGATGACCTGGCATGCACTGCATGTTATTTAGTTTCCTATCAGATGTTTTTACCAACATCATTTGATTCAAGGTCTTGATTACATTAAGCTATGTAAACGTTGAAAAGTCAGCTTGTGCACCTAAAACACATACATGAGACATGTTTGTTGTCAGATGTAGCGGTTTCTGCCAAGTGAGGGATGACTGAGGTCATTAGCAAGAACTCTTTAAAAACCAAACACTTATTTTGTTATAAAAATCGGTACTTGTTCTTTGTACTTAACACATTGTTGATTTAGTCCAAACGTAGCCTTCAGACACTCAGGCCGGTTCCTGCCAGGAAGCACTGCCTTTGAAGGTATATTTCTAAAGTTGTTTCTGAACAAATTGATTGAAAGACATGAGTGCATGTTTAGAAGAATCCCTTGAAAGCAGCAGTCCCCAGCCTTTTTGGTGCCAGGGACCAGTTTTGAGGAATATGGAGGTGGAGCTCGGGTGAGCCTCGCTCACCAGCCGTGGATGGGCAGGAGAGAGGAGATGGCTCAGGTGCTTTGCTGGCTGTCTGCGGGGTGGGGACCCTTACTCTAAAGGACAAAATCATTATTTCTGTTGGTGGTAACCCAAAGTCTTTGGGAAAGAACATAATTTTGATCCAGATGTTCACAGAACACCTAATAAGTACGAGTTAATCATTCTGAAGAATAAAATCTGCATTTGATTCATCTCTAAGAGGAACTGAGGGTAATAGGCAGGTGTTTGTAAGTGACATCGCACCACCTTCCACAGCAGAAGGGAGTCGGTGTCTAAGAACAATAGAAATGAATAGGCCAAATAAGGTTTTTGTGTGTGTGTTTTGGCAGGGGCGGTGGGGGAGAAGCAGAGATGGCTGAGAGATTTCAACACTCTAAGGCTCATAAGTAATTTAATTAAGAGCTTTGAAAGAGGAATAAATAATCTGTAGTTTTCTTATTCTGAGCTTTGGTGTTTGCAATAATGTTTCCAAAATGCCTGGCGTATTACATATAATCCAGAAGACTTCCTTCTTTATTTTTCGTTGTTGTTTCAGGAGCATGAATTCCTTGGCTGCTATCTCCATAACATGCAAAAGAAGACAGGTAGGTCCAGAGCAGTTGGGTTTCTGTCCTGGGTCACAGATTTTACAGCAGAGAGGGAACTAATTGTTAGGCATCCTCAGCTGCATCTACCCATGACTCCGTCTTACTCCACCCTGTCTCAGAGCTCCATGTGCTTTGTTGGCTTTCTTGTTTATATTTATACAATGACTGCCCTGACTGGTGTGGCTCAATGGATTGACACCAGCCTGCAAACCTAAGGGTTGCTGGTTCGATTCCCAGCCTAGGCAACATAACCAGGTTGCAAGCCAGCTCTCCAGCCAGGTCTGTAGCTGGAGGCAGTTGAAAGGCAACCATACAATGATGTCTCACTCCCTTCCCTTCCCTCAAAAAAGAATAAATAAAACATTTTTTTTAAATGACCAAGATCAAGGTGCTATGATCTGTTTTCCCCCAACGTTAGCTAAGCGGTAGTGGAAGAAAGGGTCTGAAGAGATTCGTATCTATCACAAGTCATAGATTGAGTCAAAGGATGGTTGGGAAATAGAATCCCTGAGGACTTTTTGACTATTCTGTGCTTGTATTGAATTTTGTTTAAATTGAATTAGATTACCAAGTGTGCAAGTATCTCCTGGCTTCTGTACTGGTAATGGATAAAGACAAAGTAATTGTCTTCAAATATTTAAGGACAGTTATGTTGGAGAGGAAACAGGATGAAGGATGAAACTGGTACTAAAACGTAAAAGGTTTGGGTTTCATTTAGTCTCACATTTTTTTCAACCATTGTGGCAGGTGCTAAGGTGATCTCTGCTCTCATACTCTGAAAAAGTTGCAATAGTTAACTGTAAAATAAGCCTGAATGTGAGTGTCAAAAGTCTAAAATGTCAGAGTAGTGAAAGCTTTGGATATGCTGAGACTGGTTGCGCGGGCCACCTGAGCAAAGGGTGACTTGGAGATTGCACAGAGCAAGGTTAGGGACTGCATCTCAGTTTGGATGGAGCCTGTGGGTTTGTGTGGCTGCCTTGTGAGAAAGAAGGCCTGAGGTGGATTGGGTACAGCTCTCATTAGAAATGAGCCACTGCTGCCCTGGCTGGTGTGGCTCAGTGGATTGAGAGCCAGATTGTGAACCAAAAGGTCACAATTCTTAGGGCACATGCCTGGGTTGCAGGCCAAGTCCCTAGGTGGGGGCATGCGAGAGGCAACTAATCAATGTATCTCTATGTTTCTCTCATCTATGGTTCTCTCCCTCTCTCCCTTCCTTCTCTCTAAAAGTAGATAAATAAATAAATATATTTTTTAAAAGCCACTGGTCATCTGTAAGCAGAGATGAGAAGTGGTAAGACTGGGCTTTATAAATATACAGCTCTGGGCAGAAATGGTGAGGATGGGTGCAATGCTGAGGTAGAGTTCTTTGGCATAATGAAAGGATCCAAGAGATCTAAGGTTTGGCCTTAAAAGGGCCATTGATGAACCCCTAAAATTGTCCACCAAGCATGGCATATGCATATGCTGTATCAAAACAAAAAATGGCCCTGGCTGGTGGCTCAGTAGATAAGGCACCTGCCTGCGAACCCAAAGGTTGCTGGTTCGATTCCCAGCCAGGGTACATAACCAGGTTGCAAGCCAGGTCTCCAGCCAGGTCCATGGCCGGAGGCAGGTGAAAGGCAACCATGCATTGATGTCTCTCTCCCTCTCTGCCTCTCTCCCAAACCCTCTCTATAAAAATAATTTTAAAAAAGAAATTAATTTTTTTTAAAAGTCTGTGATGTAATAATAGTCTAGCTACTCAACTAGAGAACTAATCTAGGTGGAGGTTATGGGTTGATAAGAGGATTGAGAAAGAGGAAGGAGAACAAAATCAAGAGAGATTTCAGAGTCTTGAATTTTTGCAAGTTATTGGATATAGTCAAAGGGTAAGAAAAAGAATGTCAGAACTTCCCTAGATCCCTCCTAGATCCTCCACTAGACTGGAAGCTCTCTGTGAGAAGGGAACACACCTGCTCTTACCCAATAGATTCCCAGTACGTAACAAGGGGCCTGGCCCAGGGCAGCCTCTCAACAACCATGTCACCTGAATGGTTGTGAAATATGTACTATATGGTTCTGAGCCAGATAACTGGAATAATTAACCATATGGTGCTTGAAAGAAATGTGGGCTAATGAAAAGGAACTGGTTTAAAAGGAAGATGAGTCTTATTTTTGGATTTGTTGAGTTTTGGGTGCCAACAGGTCACCCTGCTGGGTGTGCTCAGGAAATAGTTGGAAATTGGGGTGTGGAATTTAGGAGAAAAGCCAGAGGTGGAAATAATGATTTTGGAGCCATCTCTATAGGGGAGACAAGTGAGATAGGAATCTTGGGGAAAATAGAGATGAGTGGTCTCAAAGGAAGGATGATTGAGTATAAGGTGTCAATGTAGGACCGTTCCTAGGCAAGAATCATTCAAGATGGTGTTCTGTATTAGTCAGGGTTTCATCTGGGAGCGAGGGACTGCAGGACCACTGGAAGGGCTAGGAAAGGGTCAGCAGGACCTCTGCTGGCTTGCAGCAGATCGGGAAGTGGGGATCTCAGGAGAGCGCTCTCAGCTGCCCACAGCACCAATGGGGTATCAGCTAGCAAACTCCACATTCGCCACCTTCCCAGAGCTGCCACCTCTCAGGATGGCTGCTTCTCACCCATCCTTCAAATCTCACCTATGAGCCTCTTAGCAGCAGCCTGTCACCAGGATCCGGTTGGAAGGCATCCGAGTGCTGTTGTGTGGAGGAGAAGGTAGTCGCCGGGAGAGTGGCTCATGAATGGTCACCAGGCAAGGTAGCCCCTGTGGTTTAGAGCGTCTAAAATGAGCCCTGTCAAAACTCCAGTTCCCCCGTCCAATATTTTCGTAATGAAAGCTAACGTTGTGCTGGTGTGGCCCACACAGCCCTCTCTCCCCTAACAGACAGAAAGGTGTTCTCTATTTCAGGTGGCTGCACATCTCCGTCCTCTAACCTGGCTTATACACACCACGCCCATCTTCCCGCAGGCAGCCTGCTCCTTGGAGCACCTCTCACCCTCCTGGGCAGGTCTGGGTGGTCCTGCCTCCTCTTCTACCTTCTGTATGCCTTCATTGAGGAAGGGATGTTTCTTTCTGTCCACGTAGACCCAGGGCTTAGCCTAGTGCCTGACATTCAGTTTGAATGAATGAAATAAGGAAGGAAGGAAGCTGTGGGTGGTGGGCTACTCTTAAATTTCATTGGCAGGAGAGCAGTCACGATCTTCAAGGGACAGCTTTTGATCCAGCGCTGCTACTGGAAGCCAGTCATGGAAAGTTGCACAATAAAGACTGACTAGGAATTAAAGAATTGACGATAATGTGCTGCAAGGAAGTTTGATACCAGGACCATGACAATACAATTTGAGAGCCAGGTCAGAGTAAAGGAAGTCCCCGTCTTCCTCTCCGCATGATGTCTTTAGTGGTACAGAGCCCCTGGGCAGCCCTCAGAGGTCACACTGCACCCTGAAAGGCATGCCTGGGAAGAGCATCTGCAATTTCCCTTCAAGACCTTCAGTTCAAGTGGCTTCCAGGTTTGAATTCTGCTAGCAGCTCTCCTGGGGGAGAACCTGTGCTCTGGGTTTCATTGCCTCAGACTATGAAGATGACAACTTTGAGTAATTACCCTTATTACATTTGACACTTAGAGAGCTACTAATCAGAACCAGATGTTCGGATAACAGCTGTTATCCCAGCTTCTCATTTGGGTAGCTATTCTATACGGTAAATGGCAGGGTACCTAAACTATATTTTGGAATCCTGTCTCTAAGAAGCCTTTTTTTAGGGACCACCGAATGTGTCCTTCCATATCAGAGAAGGCCAAATTTTAACCCAGTTTTAGATGGATGGATATTTTGTTTATTCCTTGAACATACATTTACTGGGTACCCCACCAGCTAGTGTGCCAAGGAAGAAATGATGTGTTCCTGACCCCCTAGGAAATCACATTCTCAAAGGGGAGGCTGACATCAATACAGGACTTGGAAATTGATGAAACATGATGATTAAGTACATAAAGCCTAGTTGTGCAAAGTGAAGTAAGGAGGTGGAGGGAGGGTCTAGCTCAGTCATGAGGACCAGGGACAACTTCACAAGGGAAGAAACACAGAGGGCAGGTGGGCTTCAAAGGATGAGTGGGTTTGCTAAGATGAAAACCAAAGATCTGGGGAAGGGCACAGAGCATGGAGAGGGTGTGACATGCCAATTAGGAGTGGTGGCAGATGCAAGACAGCAAGAAAGACACGAAGGGGCTTACCAGATAGGGTGTTGGAGGAATTGTTACCAGAATTGTTGGAGGAGTAGCAAGAGTTAAAGCTGGATAGGTAGGTTGTGGCCAGAATTTGAAAGGCTTTGACCACCATGCTAAGGAGTATAGGCTTTCTCTTGGCGTCAACATGAAAGAATCAATCTTTTCTTGTCTTGAAAAGGTAATTGGGATTGTACTATACAAGAGTTGGAGCAAAAGAAAACAGGAGGTAATGAAATCAGTTAAAAAGCTATTGAGAATAAGCCAAACACAAAAGGACAAATAATTTCATTAGAGAAACAACGCAGAATAGCTGTGGCCAGGGTATGAGAGGGAAGAAAGCATGTGGACTTCTGTTTAATGGGCACAGAGTTGTCATTTGGGGTGACAGGGAAGTTCCGCAGCTAGATAGCACAACAGTGCGAATGCACTTAATGCCACTGAATTGTACACTGAAACAGGGATAAAATGGTAAAGGGGATGTTATGTATATTTTACCACAATAAAAGACAAAAGCTGTAGCAGTCATCCTGGTAAGAAAGTGGACATGAATCTCAACTGAGATAATGAGAATAAACAGAGGAATAGTAATTAATACCCCCAGCCTCGCCAATAAGGGTTATTTATATCTAAGAGACATTTCTGAGAGAGAATTGGCTGGACTTATGTCCGGGTGAAAGATCAAGTAAGAGAAGGGGGCAGATCACGGGGTCTTTGATTTGGATGACTGTGTACCTGTTGGTTCAGGAGCAAGAGAATAATTAGTTTAATCCTGTGGGCTGTAATCTACAGTGAAAATATACATGTATGTGTATGCACAAAACCAACCAAACAAACAAACAAATGCTAGAGCTCGGGAAAGAGGACAGAGGTAGAGAGCAGTGACAGTGTCAGCAAGGTGATCGGGAAACATGCCAGTGATGACAGGGAAGCTGGCACATCCTCATTCAGATCAACTCTGCTCAGGGCGAGCCTGGCAGCATCTGTTGGTGGGACTGAGCACATCACAGCAGGGGGAGCTGCTTCAGGTCAGAGACTCTGGAAAATCATTTAAGAGCTATCTGTGGGCAGTAGAAGACTGAAGGCATTTAGGGAGGCACGGGGGTGAGGCATTGGTGGGGGGCATAAATGGGATCTCAGAGAGCACCAACCAGTGAGACTGAGGGGAAATAGAAAAGAAGAACCAGGGAAGAAATGTTTTCATGGAAGCTGAGAAAGAAAACAGCACCAGGCTTAATGATGCCCAGTGCCATAGAAGCCAGGTAGGATGAAGACTGAACACAGTTGGTAGACTTGGAAATTTGGAGGGTTGTCGATGACCTTTTCCATGGGTTAAGCAATGAATGGGAAGTGAAGAAATGGAAGTAGTCAGTGGAGACTAATTTATTTAAAATACAAGATTCTTCATCTCCTTTGACAATAGCATTCCTGTTAACTGCCCTCTGTTCCCTCTTCTAGTATTTTCAATGAAATCCCAATCCTATTTATCAAAGAAACTAGGAGACTAACTTCTTTAAAATACAAGATTCTTCATCTCCATTGACAATAGCACTGACTTTAATCCATGTGTTCACTCTTCTAGTATTTTCAATGAAAGCCCAATCTTACTGATCAGTGGTCGTCTTCATTGAAACCTCATATTTCTGTTACACTGTCGGCCCTTCCTCCCTGGGCTAAATGTGAGGTTATTAAACTAAAGAAAAGAGAAAACAACTAAACTGAATCTTCTTTTGTAGTTATCAGTGACATAGTGGAGATGACTCCTGTGTAGGTAAGAGGCCCCTTAGAGAACTTCTTCAATCACATCATAGTTTTCTCCTCTTTGTAGCTGAAGATGATGTTCTAGACCCTCAATCAGGACTTCAGCTTCGTATATCCAGTGGTTGTAACATATTCTGTTGACGTATGATAAGCTGAGTATTAGAAAACGTGGATCCTGGTTCGTTTGGCCTCCAACCTCCTATGTGGCGCTAACTTATGTCATTTTGTTTTCCTGGATCACAGTCTCCTCATCCATCCATGCAATGAGGGGGGTTGGATTAAGTGATTTTGAAAAATTGTTTCTGTTCTAATACATTCCCACTCATTACCTTTGTGACAGTGACAACCATTTGCTAGATGATTGGCTGGGACCAGGGCTGCAGTGTGTGAATGACCAGGGCATATGACTGGACTCCTCCCGGTCCACAATGGGACTTGGTTTTTATGACTCATTGCCACAGAGTGTCACGTAGTCCCTCCTGCTTGCGGGGCTTGAAGGCCTCATGGCTTATCTGGCCACTGGCGTCTATAGTCTGATCTACTATGTTCCTCTCCTAGGTGGGCTTCTCAGAGCCATGGTCTTGGTTGACACATTCGTGTAGGCTAGGAGCTCATCTGGAAGTTCTGGGGCAGGAGAGGTGGGAAGTGGATATGCGGCCAAAAAGCCCTAAAGAGGCGATGTGAGATTCTCCTGGATGTGGTATTCCCATCCTCTGTGGGCCACAGTGCCACATTCAAGTGACACAGGAAAACAAACTGGCTAAGGGGCAGGTGGGTTCCCAGCACAGGCCCCTAAAAATAGCGGCGGAGGTAGCGCTGCGCTCCAAAGCAGTGGCAGTGTCAGCAAGGTGATCAGGAAACCTGCCAGTGATGACAGGGAAGCTGGCACATCCCCATTCAGATCAACTCTGCTCAGGGTGAGCCTGGCAGCATCTGTTGGTGGGACTGAGCACATCACAGCAGGGGGAGCAGCTTCATGTCAGAGACTCCGGAAAATCCACTTCTAACTCTCTTACCAGGTGACATTTGGAAGGAAACCATGCAAGGTTTCTGTTTTAGTATCCAATGTCACAGCCAGTTCAAATCATGCCTTCAGTTGTCTTCTAATTTTTGTTTTGACGTAGCCTACCACCTGGTGTTTCATTTTGAGTCTGGTCCTTGTAAGTGTAACCTACCCGTGGTTAGGTTTTAGGTGAACTAGGGCCAGGGCAGGGCCTTGAAGTACACCAATGGTAAGAGAAAGATACAGGGTGTGTGAGGCTGTGGTGGGGCTTGGGGCCAGTGGGTAGGAAAGGGGGGAAATGGGAGAGCTGGGCAGGGATATGGGAAAAGCCAAGGGCTAGGCAGTGGACCTGGATGCTAGCCTCAGTCTTTTCACTTAGCTGGTTGTCTTTGGGCTGACTCCTGACCTCTGGGACACATAGGTGCAGCATTGTCTATGTGAGCTGCATGCCAGTTACTCCCAGTCACCATGTACTGCAGTGTTAAACATGCCATGATTGTCAAGACTTCACTTGCAATTGATCATAAGAAAAAACTATTGACAAATGCCCACCTTTCACCTTCTGTTACTGATCATTTCTATCTGGGTCATGAGTTAATGCCTGTCCCAGATAGTTTCTGTTTATCCTTCCAAATGCACCTTTCACCCTTCTCCATTCTGTTTAGACCTGGGAGGCCAACCTCACAGAGCCACATCAACGTCCTGTGCCCTCTGGCTCTGGCTGAGTTTGGCCCATGAGAAATCAGACGGAAGATGGAGAGTGGGTCACGCCTTCACTCACCTGGCTCCCCACCTGTAAGTCTCCTTGATTCACTGTATCCCTCAACCAACGCCCCTAGACTTCTCAAATCATCCTACTCAAGAGGACTCTCCTGCTGGCCTCCCCCTGTCCTTGGGCCTGAGAGTGGAAATGGTTCATCCTACCCCTGGGTCACTACCCAGCCACTGTGGTTGCCTTCTACTCGATCTCCACCCATGTCAGTGACCTAAAGTGGTTGAGCCCTCTGGTTCCTCGGGAGGTCTGACCAATGGAAGATTGCAGACCAGGGACAGGAGTGAGAACTGGGACAGGGGCACAAAGGGCAGCACCTCTGCAGCTCGCAGGTCCACCTGCTGATCGCTTGCCAGTAGAGGACAGAGTAGCTGAGCTGCCCTGCCCATTAGCAGCCTTAGGCCTGGCTTGGGGGCCCACGCTGCCCTCTCCCCATGGGGCAAAGAGCCTGTGGGCCCGAGAAGGAATGCCAACATGGAGCCATCCCCCACCCTTCCAGACCACACTGCCATTCCAAGACCCCGGCCTTCCCACCCAAATGGCCACTTGCAGAGCAGGTGCGGGGCCCTCTCCTGGGTGTGTGGCCCAGGCCCAGCTGAAGGGTAGCGGAGGGCAGCTGCTCATGGGGGCAGGGTGGGCAGAGCTTGGGCACAGATGCGTCACCACTTGCAGGCACCTAGGGCCCCACGATGTGGAAGGGAGCCCAGGGTGAGGAGAGCAGGGCCAGGGGGCAGGCTGAGTCACCCTCTGCCCTCGCAGCATTTGAGCACAGACTTCAACGAGTCAGAGAATTCTGAGCACAAACCAGCGGTTACCCAGGGCTTTTGTAGCTGCACGCATCAGGGCAGGAAGCTAAGACATGCGGATTCACAGTTTGTGAGCTTAAGTCGTACGTTTTCAATAAGTAGACACAGGTCTGTGGCCTCCAGGCTCCTGAAGCAGCCGCGGCCAGCCCTCAGGCCCTGCCCTCCGCTTGGTCCAGCTTGCCCTCCCCACCCCAGGACCCCAGCACCATGGACAGGGCTCACAGCCCTGTTCTGGGAAGAGGGGATCTGTTTGGGATCCTGGGGTGACGTGGAAGGCGGGCCAACTTCCGTCTCTAGAGAGAAGGGTGCTAGTGTGTATGTCTCCACTGGGTGTCACTATCACATAAGGCTCTGGCAGGCTGCAAGGTGATAAAGCAAAGGGGTCTGCTCCCGGTCCCCTAATGGGGGTTGGGGGATGGGGGGACAGGGAAGGAGTGACCTGGGCCAGGCCTGGAAACCTGGCTGGGAGCCCAAGCATGGGCACCTGTCCTGCACTACCTGCCACGCAGCGACCTTGCTTGGCACGTAAGGCTAGGGCTCCCCGATGGAACCCCCTGCCTGCAGCCGCTGCCTACCGCCAGGCCTCCCTCCACTGTCCCCCCAGCACACGGGAGCTGGGAGCCAGCGCTCAGTCCCCTGCCTCTGCCCTGGGCCCATACATTTCATCCTCACAGGCCCAGGACACTTTCCAGAGGGGCTCCTCAGCACCTTCTCTGGGTGGAAGTGCACAGCGGAGGAGGGGAGGCCCCCGTGCTGATGAGGGCCCCGCACTGCTGGTGGGAGCCGCCCTTGTCCTCCGGTCCTCCGGGGGCTCAGGACTTCCTGTGACCCAGACAACATGCTAGAGCTGAGAAGCAAAGCCCCTATCGTGGCTCGCATGCCTGGGGGAGCTCACCATCTGGGACTCCAGGCTGCAGACCTGACCCCCAGGGACAGGTCACTGCAATGCTGCTGGTGAGCTGACTTCTCCCTCAGCACCAAGAACAGAACCTGAGGGCCCAGCCTGCCTTGATAATATAGGAGCTGAGAAGGCAGGGCAGCAGCCCAGGCACCGGGATTTATTTATTTGTTAATTTTTAAAATTGATGAGAGAGAGAATTTATTGTCCCACTTATTTCTATATTCCTTAGTTTATTCTTGTATGTGCCCGGACCCAGGATTGAACCTGCAACCTTGGCATCCTGTGACAACATTCTAACCAACTGAGCTACTCAGCCAGGGCAGCACTGGGGTTCTTTGGAGTGACTCAGAGGGACTGTGGGAATTAGTTGAGAGCAAACACCAAAAAGAACAGGCCCCCCACCCAGTACTGCAGAAAACCCATCTCTGGGCAGAAAAGCCCCAGAAGGCTTGTGTTCGGGACAGTCCCATGACCTCAGAGCTGTCACTCTGTGCAGCCCCACAGTCCCCAGGTCCGAATACAGATCCGTTCCACCTTCATTGGCCAGGCCCTCGAGTGGGGCTGCTCCCCAACTTCCATGCCAGGAAACAGGGGTGGAAGAAAGTGGGTCCTCAAGTATAAAATCAACAAACTGGGACCCCTGGGACCAAAGCATGGTCTCATCCCCGCAGAACTGTCTTGGGAATGGCACCAGGAGCCACCTCCCTGGAGGGTGACACACCACCACCCCTCCCTGCTGTTCCTTCCTGCCCAACTCCTTCACCAAGCCCTCCCAACAGGAACGAAAGCCTCCCCACGAGACGTTTTCCTGGGTTCCTTCCACACGTCACTTTGGTCAGGCGTGGGTCATCTGTTTTCGTTTCAAATGTGCTAGGTGCTCCATCTGGGCTCCCAGACTGGTCACAGGTCAGGGAGAGTGTTTTAAGCTCATGATTGGAGGCTCGTGACAGTTCTGAGTGTGGGGAAAGTTATCCTTTAATGCTCTGCAGTAACGAAACAACAGGCTTGAGGTTCAGGAGGTAATGGGGCTCCCTGGGGGCGGGACAGATAGTGAAGGATGGAGGTTACCACCCCTGAGACCTGACGTGCAGCTCAGCCAGGGGGCTCTTATTGCAAAGGGCTGTCCCAGCCTGGGGCCTGCTGGTCCCGTGCTTCTGCCTGTGACTTGATTGTTGTAGCCAGGACAGTTACTTCCCGTTCTCAAGGTTTCTGAGATGCCACCCTTGCGTGTAGAGTGTGATTGGAGCCTGAACTTTCACCCGACTGCCCCAAACACCGCAGCCGAAATATCGTCCTGATGCTTTTTGATTTCTCAATGCTCCACCATTTCAAGCAGATCATTCTCTCCCCTCCTCCACTGTCCACACACACCCACAGCACCGGCCAAAGACCCTCTGGGTCCATACAGATGTCCTTGCCAAGCTGTCTTAGAAATGTGTTGACTTGGTGGCCCCAGACCCCTTCTTAGGAGTTCTGCCCCAAACATTCTTCAGTGCCTCCAAGAAACCCTCACTTACATGCCCCGCAGCGACTGTGACTGGGGGGCGGGGGGGAGGGGGGCACTCTCAGTTGTCCCCAGAAAGTCAGACCCAGGCCTGTCCAGATCCAGCCCCTAGCACTTTCCTGGCCCTGGGAAACTAAAAACAAAATCAAAATTCCAATAAAGGAGTACCTGAAGGAGGATGTGTGAGCCCGTGCTGGGTGAGGGCACCTCTCCTGCAAAGGAACTTCCGGGAGTTCTGGGTGGGAGGGCTCTGGGGACCGTACCTTTCAGGCGCCCTGAGCTGATTTCTCCCTCCCTCTGCTCCCTCCCCCATTGATGGAATCCGAGCTGTTTACTCAGTCCTTGGAGAGCTTCCTCTCCAGAGACTCAGCCTAGCAGTGCTGCTGCTTGAAGCTAGCAGCTAGATGCCCCAGTCCTAAGGAGACACCAGCAAGGACTGGCCTTTGCCACTGTCTGGTAGGGTCCACAGACCAGAAGCCAAGTGACCAAGGAGCAGGTAGGTGACTGAAGCCACAGGGACCCTCCTAGGCACTTGGCTATTTGTACCCGCCTTCCTCTGAGCCTCTGGCAGGGCAGCCCCTCTCCCTTCTCCAATATCAGTTTTATTTGTTTCTGTGAAGCTGCAAAGCTTCTTTAGAAAGAATGACCAGGGAAGATTTTACTTCACGCTCTCATTTCTCTCTCCCAGAAGTCTTCCTTTGCCCCTTTTTCTTTTCCCCTGAGCCCTTTTTATGGAAGCCAGGACTACTGGGTCCCTTGCAAGGGGACGGTGGCCAAGGGGCAGCCACTGGGTAGCTGCTCAGGTAAGCGGTGTGTTCCTGAGAAACTCAAAACCTCCCTATCGAGCACTGGAATCACTACGTTTTCCTTACTTTTTGTGTCCTTTTTTCCTTTTCCTCTTTTTTATTGTTATTTAATTTAATTTCAATTAAATTACACATTCATTATTTTGTATTAGTTTCAAGGGTACAGCGTGGTGGCCAATCATGTACTTTACAACGTGTCCCCCCACCCCACCCCCCACCTTCAGCACCCCACTGCCACCATCAATAATAGACGAGGGATTTAAAAAATACTGTAAGAGAGAACCCAGTCTTCCCATTTGCAACAACATGGATGGACCTAGAGGGCATTATGCTAAGTGAAATAAATCAGAGAAAGACAAATACCATATGATTTCACTTCTACGTGGAATTTAAAGTCCAAAACTAAAGGATCAAACAAAATGGAAACAGGCTCATAGGTATAGGAAACAGGCGGATGGTTGCCAGAGGGGAGGACAACTGGGTGAAGAAGGTAAAGGAACTGAGAAGAACTGCTTTCTTGATGCTGTGGCATTTGGGACCTGGGAAAGGCTGAGGTAGCAGAGGGCTCCCCTGTGAGCGTGGTTTTCAGATGCAAACCAGCCCACCCAGAGCCCTCACCTCCACCCCTTCTTTAATCGGGCCCAGCCACCATCCCTCTGCCCTAACTGTCCTGGGGCCAGATACCAGACAAATAGCCACAGCCCCCTCTGCTCCAGCGCCCCCCAGAATTATTCCCACCCACCGATCCTAAACCTGTTCAGCTACCTACCCTGCCTCCTTCGTCCCCACAAAAGTGGGCATACTCCTCACTCCTTCCTCCGGACCCACCCTGGGGCTCCCCTGTGTGGCCCTGCGTGGCCAGCTATGCCTCTTCCTCTTGAGAACTGTGAGTAACAGACTTCCTTTTCTTTCTTTCCTTTTCTTTTCTTTTTTTTTCATTTCAAACAAACCTTGGTTGATCCCGTATTAAATGAGACGTTAAGAAATGCACCTCCTCTGTCCATGGACGGGCAAGTGTCTCCGCTGTGCTTTTCCTCTGCTGGGGACATCCTGTGGCCCACTGATCTTTTACAATCACTCACACTCCCATGAGGGAAGACTAGGCTGGGTCAGAAGCTCAGAACGCTCTTAAGTGCAGATCACAGGCAATGGAGAACCTGATCCATTTTACACAAGTGTTGAGATGAACTCGTTGCTTTCCCTGGAGATGTGGGGTTCGCCCGGTGCTCCAGCCACAGGTTCTTCTGAGTGATCGGTGGTGACACTTGCTGTGGCTTCTTCTGCAAAGTTGTGGATGTTTGATTTCTCAGCAGTGGATAATTGCAAAGCTTGTGCATGCTCCGCATAAATGTCAATGGTCAACTGTACACCACCGTGGGAGCTAGGTCCCTGGGTGACTCCGGGTCAGCGGTCGGCTTCAGTTCAGCCTGTGACTTGAAGTCATTGAAAATGTCGGTGTCCGTGTCCGAGCCCACGTCTGTGTATGGGATTGCTGAGGGGAAGGTCCCAGTCAGGACTTGGGTAGGTAGCACAGGAGGCTGGGGAAGGCGAGGGGCAAGTGGTAGGTCCTCAGTGCACTCAACAAACTACCTTTTTGGTGTCCGCCATCCATGTCCTGACCTGTTGGCCTCCCCATACCTGAATAAAAGCAAAGTCCTGGGTGTGTTTTAAAACCAGCATGGAGGCCAAAGACCTCAGTTACAGTAGGCCCCTGGCTAAAGGGCCTCTGTCACCCTCTGAAATGGATATATGCATTTCCAAAGTTTGAGAGAAAAGCTGGTCCTATGCCTGCCTCCCGAAAGGTGATGGCAGCAGGGTCCCCTGCCATGGGGGTCTGCCCAGCAGGGACCGTCAAAGCGGGGCTTCAGCAGGGGACATCAAGAGCCGGCCCTGCTTTTCAGATGGGTCCTGTGGTTTCACAGCCAGAATCTTGGACAACGGGAGGTGGGTTTTGAAATCCACCGCTTTCTGGACAAAGGGTGGGCCTAAGAGCTTAGTCACAAGCTGAATACTGAGCCGTGCTGAATACATTTGGGTAATCTGATTAAATCCAACTGCTATTCGCGGAATGCCACCTGTGTGTGCCCAACACTGAGTAATCTGGAGCAGAGAGCCATGGGGCTCAGAACAAGGTTTTTATTTATTTGCTTTTAGGAAGAGGGGAAGGGAGAGAGAAGGAGAGGGAGAGGAACACCGATGTGTGAGAGATACATTGATAGGTTGCTCTTGTACATGCCCCCACTGGGGACTGAACCCACAACCCCAGGCTTTGTGCCCTGACCAGGAATCGAAGCAGCGATGCCCAGCCAACTGAGCCACAGCAGTTCGGGCAGGCCAGGTTTTTATTTGTTTGCCTGTTTTATGGTTTTATTTATTATGTTTAGAGGGAGGGGAAGGGAGAGAGGGAGATAGATGTCAACGTATGGTTGCCTTTCACCTGCCTCCATCCACAGATCAGGCTGGAGACCTCGCTTACAACCTTGTTATGTGCCCTGGCTGGGGAATCGAACTAGTGACCTTTGGGTTCGCAGGCTGGCGCCTTATCCACTGAGCCACCAGCCAGGGCCTTGGGCAGGCCAGGTTTAAAGAGGAGAATGACATGACTAGATTGATGTTTTAAGAGTTTATCCAGACTGCTGTGTATAAAATCATTAGGAAGCTGATGTAGAAGTAGAAGTGGAGCAATAAAGGTGGCTTAGATGAAGTTAATATGAGGTCTGTCCCCAAAGTATCGGTGACACAAACTGTTTTGATTAGATTAATATTGGCTCGATACTTTTGGGACAGACCTCAAATACTTGCTGCCATGAGAGAAAATCAGACACACATGTAATACACTTAGGCGGTGACGTTGGCAGAACCTGGGAAGGATTGCTTATGGTGGGCCACCCTCTGGCTTGGGTTAGGGTGGATGTTGGTGTCATTAGCTGAGATGAGCGTGTTGGACCCAGCAGGTTGCCTTCTCCTCTGGACACTAGTTTCTTCCAGAGTTCCTTCCAGCTTTCAAAATCTAGAATTCTATTTCCCAGTAAGAAAATTTCTCTGCCAGAAGGTGGAGACAAGAAAGGGGAACCGGCTGAGGCCCAGAAGTCAGCCTTTGGTCCTCTTGCCAGGCTGGCTTGCACTAGAGGACTGAAGATGTGAGGGTCAAGGTCAGACCTGGGCAGGGACCACCCATGATGGTTACCTTGTGTGCTGCTCAGGAGAGGCAGCCCGAGCACTCCCCTGCCGTCTTAGAAGATGGAGAGCATCTAAAAGTGCTTGCTAAAAGTATTCAGGTCAAATTCCTATTGATAGGAATTGAACAAAAAAAGGCCAGAGGCCAAAGCCACCATTCCCATTTTATAAAGCCAGTCACAAGGGAATTCCGCACATGCCAGATTGTCTTAGTCTGTTTGTGCTGTTAAATTAAAAATACCACCGACTGGGTGGCTTGAGTAATAAACAATCCTTTCTCTCCATTCTGGAGGCTGAGAAGTCCAAGATCAAGGCCCTGGAAGGTTGTGTCTGGTGAGGACCAGAATTCTCACTGATTCACAGACAGCTGCCCGTCTTCTTGCTGTGTCGGCGCATGGCAGAAGGAACAAGGGAGCTCTCTGGGACCAATTTGAAAAGGGCATTCACTCCATTTATGAGAGCTCTACCCTTATGACTCCCAAAGGCTGCACCTCTCTATACCATTGGGTTTTAGGATGTAACATGAATTTGGGGTGGGGGGGTCACAAACATTCAGATCTTCGGTGTCTGGCCCTGGGCTCCCACACCTCTCAGCTCGCTCAGAAAGAGGAGCCAGTGCTCATGCAGAGCAAGGAGGACATGCTGGAGCTGGGAGGGTCCAGCCTCCGGAAGCCCCACCTTCTCTCCCCTACCTTCCCTCCCCCTCAGTGACGGGCTTGGGGAGCCAGAATGCCATGAGGAAGAGCCAGAATCACGAAGACAGCAGCCTGGCTGCAGGGCCTGCTTCCGCTGAGACTGGCCCCGGGCAGCTGTGAAACTGTGGCAGCCTGTTTTCTGAATCTGGAATCTGCCTGACTGTATTAGAGAAGGGGTTCTCGACCCTGCTCTCCATACCCTGGTTTCGGATCTCCATTCCACACTCCTCGGCAGCTCTCAGGTCAGGTTCATCCCGCCCAGGTGGCCAGCCCTGGCTCTTGGGACCCCACCGGGACAAGCTGTGGGTCCTGCTGGTCCAACAGGAGGGCTGGGATGCCAATATAGAGAGGAAAGCTAAAGGGCTAGCAGAAGCAGTTAGCTACACAAGGGCAGAGAAACACAAGATGATAAAAGGCAAATTGCCTGCCATGAATGTTCCCTGTTAGGCCGCCCTGGAGCCATGCCTGTGCCCTCAAGGGTGACCCCAGACCAAAGTTGGGACTATGGGGAGCTCCAGAAGAGAAAAGCAGACACTGGTATGCTGCCCCTGAAGAGGAAAAAATTGGGGTAAAAGAGAAAGAAAGACTTAGATATACTTTGTTTAAATGTATTTTTTTAAATCCCACTGACATTGGGCAACTAAAAATGAAAAAGTATATGCTGAAGACTTTGTAAATTGAGGATTGTTTTTAGAATGTGAGTTTTGGGACTGGTGTTCTAGCACAGGAGTGAGTGAAATTTTCTGCAAAGGGCCAAATAATGAATTATTTTAGGCTTTGTGGACCTGTCACAACTATTCAGCCGTGGTGACACAGAAGCGGCTCTAGAGACCATGTAGACATATGGGCATGGCTATGTTCCTGTAAAACTCCAGTCACACAAATAGGCTGTGGGCCAGACGAGCCTGTCTGTTTGCTGACTTCTGTTTTATAAACTGAAATTCAATTAAGCATGTACATGGGGATCAATAAGACCATGAAGTCATAAAGCAAGGGCCATAATCCACTTGAGGCAGCTTTCCCAAGCTGCACCTATCAAAATTGGAAGTAAATAATTCTGCAAACCCAAACCTGAAATCGTGTAACTCCAATTTCTGGTGAAAGAAGTCAAGGCTCCACAAAGATATAGAAAACCCCCACCCTCTGTGGTGAATGTTGGTTCCCCTGACCTTCCAGGTCAAGGGTATATGAAACCAGGTACTTCTAGACAAGTGACCTTTAAATCATCTCCCCAGCTCTGACTGCTGTGGCTCTCAGTTGGTTGGATGTCATCCTGAAAAGTCAAAGGTTGCTGGTTCAATTCCTGGTCAAAGTACATACCTGGGTTGTGGGTTCAATCCCCAATGTTTCTCTCCCTCTCTTCCTCTCTCCCGTCCCCTCTCTCTAAAAGTAAATAACATATTTTTAAAAAAATAATTTCCCCAGTCCTCTCTTGGATTGTTTTTGGCACATTTTAGATGAATAATTCTGTTGTGGAAAAATATGTTGAAGTTGTTGTTAGTATTAGAATTGATGTTTAAGCTATTTTTAATGCTCTTGGAATTTAACAGTCATTGTTAGTGAAGTGTAAAAAATGAACAAATATTATCTAAGTTAGTCAAGGAAACAAAAATCTGGTCTGGCATTACAGATGGAAGTGTTAGTTCATGGCTCGGTGTTTATAGTTGTTGCAAATGTTAGAAACCCCAAAGAAAATTGGGTTAAGCTCAAAAGAGAACTGGCTAACAGAAGTGAAGACGCGATGTATGGATTCAAGCTTCACTGGACCCAGTCTCTCTCCATCCCGGCTCTGTTCTTATGAATTTCTTGTCAGATGCCATTTAGTTATGAGTGGCTGCCGGCAGCTGGGGAACAACAGTTTCCTCTAGGTTCAAGGTTAGTGAAAGAAAACGCCTTGCACCCCAAAGTCCCCGCAGAAGCATCTCACGGTTCTAGCAGGGCTCCGTGCTGATGGCTCCTCCCAGGCCATGGCCAGGGGTTTGCGGTGCTCCCACTGTGCCCACACTGCCATGCCTGGCAGCCACAGGGCAGAGTAAACTCTGCCTGGAGCACATGACCTGCTTGCTGTGGATCAGGATGGTTTTCAAGAGAAAATGAGGGAAGACTACATGAACCCTGAAAGGCAAAACCAAGAGCTGTGCCTACAGCTTCATTAGCTCTAGGTATCAGGCGTCCTCTTCCCCATGGCTCTGTTGCCATATTCCCTCCTGCGATAGCCAGCTGCCAGTTTATCTGACCTCACTGCTGGAAGGTCAAGCCTTCCTGTTTAGCCTACTTCACAGGCAAAGATGGTGCATCCAGTAGGGCCATCGGGCATTATAAATGGAGTGGCCCAGCACCTTCCTTTTCCCAAAGTGCCTGGGGCCTGAGCAGCTGCCTCAAGTTTGAGCTTAGGAGCTTTTGTTCAGAAGTGTAATTGGAAGAGTTTTAATTCCTTTATTTGTTTGAGGAAAGATCATGGGTTCCCAGGGAGACCCAATAGTGTTAAAACAAATCCCTCTCGTTTCTTGAGCTAATTACAAGAGCCAGATTTCCATAACCTGAAACACACCGGCCATGAATCATCACTTGTGAATGCGTTAGGTGTGTCCTGTGGACCTCAGAGTTTGCACTGCAGCTCCCGCACTTGCTATGGACGTTGGGTAAATAGCCTAACGCCATAAGCACCTGAATTTCTCAATCTGTGAAATAAGGATGTGAATGCTAGTTTGCTGTGAACATTAGGGAAGATTAAAAAAAGAAAGAAAAAAAGAAAAAGGTGGAGCGCAGTGCACATGGTCAAGTGTTCAGTAAGTTCAGCTACTTAGTGATTTTTGACTCTCTTCTGACCTTTGCCTTTCTGTTACAGCCCAAATTAGGTCTGTCTCCTCCTTCATCAGACATCTTGCTATTGTGTTTTTCAGAGCTTCCTCTTGGACCAGTTCCTACTGATGTCTACGTGCATCCCACCATGAGTTCCCCAAACCTTGAGACTCGGTGCCACCCTTTCTAGAACATTCTGCTGTGGCGAACAGCTGCTACTTGGCTTGCTTTGAATTTCACGAAGTAGGGTTTATCAAACATTTTGATACCCTGTCTGGAATAAGAGCAAGAAACACCTTCCTGGATTTGTCTTTCTAAAAGGTGGGTCATTAGACATTTCTGGGTGTTAACAGAGACAATTATCTAGGATTAAAGGCATTTTTAATTCTCGTTTGAGGCCTTTGCCCCACCCGTGAGCTGTAGTGGCTGCTCCATTTACCAGAAAGGGGCCTGGCCCTGGGTGGGTCTGCCGATGGCCAACTGCAGTGTGCGGGTTCTTGGCTTAGTGTAGGAAAGATTTCACAACACGGGTCCCGGTGACTATGAGGGTTTGTTTATTAAAGCTGGGGACAGGGAGACACTGAAGTGGACGCGCTTAGCATAGAAGAAGCCACAGGAGAGCCTAGGCTGGGCTGTCTTAGCTCACTGGGAAGCCAGAGAGGAGGGGGTTTTGCTGACAGGTTCAGGGGTCAGCCTGGGGCAAGCTGCTAGCTGCCCATTGCCTTAGAGTTTAGGAAACACATGCCGGTGGGGAAATAAGTGGGAGAAGAAGAAGGAGAAGGAAATGGTTCGAGGGGGAGTGCTGCTGGATCCTTTTCTTGAGGCTTTTAACTCTTTCTTGCAGGTGGGAACCTTACGGGAGGTGTCAGGAGAGGGTTTGAGTACAACATTCATCACTTCTCCAGGTGGGCCCGTTCAGGGTCATGGCCTCCTCTGATGGGTCAGGGCCAGGGTAAAGGGTCAGAAGTCATTGCCGTGGCTTCTGGTGTTGCTCATCTGGTTTTGCTGCTTTTGTGGGCTTGGAGCTACCTCCAGGGAGGAAAGGTAACCCTGGAGGTGACGTCCTTGTTTTCCCAGTTTTGCCCCCCTGTCCTGGTGACCATATGCACCTGGCTGTCCATGGCTCGGCCAGGGTGTTCAGCTATCTGTCTCCATTTCCTTAACGCCACTTGCCACAGAATTTTCCTAGCTTCTCACTGTCCTATCTCATTTGCCCCTCAGAGACTTCCATCCCTAAAATCTTTTGGCCTGTGGAGGTTGCAGTGAAAAACAAAATTACAGTGTAGTTTGTGTGTCTCGAATATCACACACCCTTAGGGAACGTGTTATAACCCGCTGAGGGCTTAAATGTTACGGCTTAACATTAGTCATGTGCGAATGTGCAGCTAGTCCTGACCTTGCCCCTGTGCACCTGATATATGTAACGATATTTATGAAAGGAGTTTATACCTCTCAGATCAGCCGCAACCCCTGCAGGATTTAGGGCTGAGGAGGGAGGAGGGTTTCTCTTCGGTAACTACTTCCTGCTGACAAGGGTAGTGGCCCCTGCTTGTGTAGGGTGTGGAAGTCTCTTCCTGTCTGATCTAAGAGAGACAAGGGAATAGGATCTAAGACTGGAACAGAAAAGCTGTTAGCTGTTTCTTCCAAAGTAGAGATAGGCTGGAATCCCTGAGGCATCATCATCATCTTGATATGGAATTGTATCCATCTCATTCACCCAGCCCTGGCAAGTCGATTCAGCCAAACTGCTGGGTGTCTGCAGGAGGCAGTGATGCAGATGGGCTTATAAAGTAAGGACTATACTATGTTAAAAAGCAATCAGGTAATTAAGGTCATACTATACACTCTATGCAAACAGAAAGAACAGAAAGGTTCATGAACACAGCAAATCATAAACCAGTTTCTGAGTCTGCAGGACTGTCAATCGAGAAGACATCCAAAGGCAAGGTTTTTGCTGGTATGAACTTAAGCAATGACAAGTCTGATAGATCCTCTTTATCTGTAGTTTAAATACCTCTGGTAATGCCATCCGGTGCTCAGGGGTAAATTCTATATCAGTAGTTCTCAATAATTCCAAGTCAAAGGGGGGAAGGGGAAAAAAAAAGGAAAGGAAAGGAAAAGAAAACATTCACTTGAAAGAAAACTAGAAAGATTCAGGATCCAATTCAATTCGTAGGTGAAAAGTAAAACTTTAGAGTCCAATAATTATAATTGTGTATTATAATTTCCATCGAAACACAATTTCCCTCCCTAAAATTATCCTCCTTTTATCAAAAGGAACTGCATTAATTCCCGTTTTGATTTGGCCTGATTATTTGCATAAACACAGCAGGAACAGCAATTGGTCACGTAAGCCCTTTTGAACTGCTTTGCTGGAGCCTTCAGATTGAGCTTCTCAGCCGCTCATGGCAAAGAAGCCAAGCTACACAGGGGACATCTGGCTTTTCCTGGAATACCTACAGGCTTCAGTGGATTCCTCAAGTCCTTGAGGTCCTCCAAAATGTCTTCAGATTCCTTCCTTGCCATCTTTTAGGAAAGCAACTTTCATTCCTCACCTGGAAATACTGTCATGAACCATGAGGAGACCAAGCAAGGTACCAGGTCATTTCTCCAAGGGGCTCTTATTGGCTTCAAAAGTCAATCTTAATTCCTTAAGCATTTATGGTGACATCGAGTCCGGCCATCATTTTTATGATCATGACATTACAGACAAAGACTTTGTGAATAAAGCCACAATTGGAAACTGGTTCTATGTGTCCTATTATAAAGAGAACAGGTTCTTTTTTTATTATTTAATTTTATTGTTGTTGTATTACATCCATCCCCTTTTTAAAGAGAACAAATTCTTACTGGATTTGTGCAAACAAGCATCTTGCCATGAAAATAATACTTATTCATTAAGAGTTGTCAAATTCTGGAGGGATTCGGTAGGGAGAAAAATATAAATGCTTCACTATTGCTTATGAGGATATAATGTATCAAGTTGCTCTAAGGTAACAAAAAATAAGTTTTTTTATTCTGGAAAACAAAAAGATTTAAAATTAGCAGTATTTTACACAAAGTCATAAGAACAATAATTATCTTCAGTTCACTCAGTCCCATATAACCAATTTTTGTCTGTTGATTATTTGCCAGTATTTCCATGAATCCAGTTATTCCTTAGGGTTCTATAAATTTTCATCTACTTCAGTGATATGACTTGCTTGGGTACCCATAATTTAGATTGGCAGTCCTTTTCATGAACCTTCCCAAAGACATAATCTACTTGCAAGTGCGTCAGAGTAAAACAATGACTTTATAAATGACAAAATTTTAACTGACATGGTTATAGGCCTGATTATAATGCAACCGATAGAGAACTTTGCTTCTTTGTAAGATATAACTTTCCCAATTGATAAAGAACTTTGTTTCTTTGTAAGATATAACATTCCAAGCTAACAACTTCTTGGTAAGTAATAATTACTATGAAGTGACATAAGAGAAAAATACAAAGCCCATAGTTTTCGATTTAACACACAATGTCAATATATAAAGAAAAATAATATGTGAGGTTTTAAAATGCTGTATATGACTTATCATGTACATTGAGCATTGGAAACAGTTCATAAACTCCCAATGTGTGGACCACAAACACCCTAAGTACCACTGTTTGATGTCCCCACAAGAAACTATCCCTCTTGGTTTGTCTGGTGTCACTGACAAGACACTTACTATCCCTGAGAGTTTCCCATTTGAACTTGGCTTTGAATTTTTACAGGTTTCTTCTTAGGGCAAGCTTAAATCTTAGATAGATATGTTTACCCTTTGTCTTGGGGTGACCTTTCCAATGATGAGAGAGCACCAGCCAGATGCCCTGGGAATGGATTTACCCCATTCAGACAGGGAACTCAACTTCATGCCTGCCCGTGCCCTGAGGGTGGCCTAACCAATGATCAGAGCACCAAACATCTGGTCCCTCCAGATGTCAGGGTTGATTAGTTCCCACGTCAGATGTCACCTGGGGTTGGTTGTGTGGGGTAACTCCGTGTCCAGAGGACAGCCTTACCTTCTATCTCAATATTGATGAGATGTACCTTGATGAAGGGTTTACTCCGTGGCTGATGGGTAGGTTTCCCCATACTGAAGGGGGCAAGAAAAACTGTAATGAAAACAACTCCAGGTGCCACCAGAATCATCAAAGAATATTACCAGGGAGAAATTAGGTGGAGGGAGGGGTACTGGAACCTGACTGAGGATTCCTTCTTTACAAATTTAAAATTTCTGCAACCTTCTATAAACCTTTTTATAACTTTCACCAACTTTCTTATTCACTCAGAAATAACTATCTTTAGAATAACTCACTTTCAATTCTTGTCCTTCAAAAATCACCTCTCCATGCCTTATGCCTTCTATTACAAAAACCATACAATTTCTTTCCAACTTAATTTGAACTTTGAACTCTTAGAAACTTCAATTTCCAATGATGACCAAAAAGTAAGCAATCTCAGCATTTCCTAGGTTGACTCTTATAAACACGTTTCATGCCCTTTAGAAACGAAGGTTCCTCTATTGGCAAACACACTCTCACTTTTAAGCAGCACATTTCCAATAAAGCATAAGACATTTATCCACAGCTTCAAATCCATTCTACAGCCTCTTTGTAATAAAAACTGGCAATTAATGTTTCTGTATTTTGTTATTTTAAAATGTTTAGGTATTCAATCATCTTTATCAGCATTTACTAATTTAGAAAGGAATAGCTGAAATAAATTAAATTGATATGCTCAGAACCAGCCAAGGTTTTTCCCCTTTTGATAAGAATTATGTCCCCAAAATTCATACTTTAAAAGATGGCCCAGACAAGCGTTTTTTGAGAAGACAAGGTATTTGCATTTTTAAAATGTAGGAAAAGAAAAGCAAGTTTCTCCTAGAAGGATTTTGATTTCAGGAAGTCAAATATTTATAAGTTTTTAGCCCTGGCTGGTAGCACAGTGGATAAGGTGCCGGCCTGCGAACCCAAAGGTCGCAGGTTCGATTCCCCAGCCAGGGCACATAACAAGGTTGCAAACCAGGTCTCCAGTCAGGTCTGTGGCTGGAGGAAGGTGAAAAGCAACCATACATTGATATCTCTCTCCCTCTCTGTCTCTCTCCCTTCCCCTCTTTCTAAAAATAATGAAATAAAATCTTTAAAAAAAAAGTTTAAAAAAAATTTATAAGTTTTTAAGAATGAATAGAAGACATTTTGGGAAGACAAGAGGATTTGGTGGGCTTTGATCTTCTGGAAGCTGTAAAGATTTCATTTGGAAAACAAAGAATTATGTTTAATACCTCAATAGTTGGGTCACCACTCAAATGTTTGTGAAGGACTGACAAATCCATTACCCTTTTTTTTCCATTACCCATTTTTGAAATGTTATTTCCATCTGGTATATTTTTCCAGTTTATAGACAGCATAATATATAGCTTAGGGCCACCTCTGGGAGCCACAAAAGCTTACATATATGGATCCTCTGTCCATTTCCCTTGGGAATAGTAAAACAGGTCCAGCTGCAACATAGTGTTAAAATTAATGGTGCCATTAACTGGCCAAACCTCTCCATTGCCCACTACTTCTGAGATCAGATGGTGTTATAAAAAATTAGCCTTTTTCTTGAGGCTTTCAGGTTCAAATTTCTCCTGGTTGGTGAGTATGTACCCCAAAAGGGGACTCTTGAGGCATTGTGGACTGATTTCCCATCTACCTGGGGACAGACAGGTGGCAAACCCAGGGTTAGAGGCATCCCTATAAGCCTCTGGGCTGTTGTGGGCTGTTCCGAGTAGAGTTGGTACACTGTTAAGATGTCCCTGAGGCCCTTGTGGAAGTTAGTAATGAAGAAGAAGATGGTTAGCCAACATTTAGTTAGTCTCAAAAATTAGTTTTCTCTTGGGAGCTTTGTTTTAAATTGTTATTTTCCAATTTGGACAAGTTTATTTAGTTTTAAATACATTTCATCCTTTTGGGAAAAAAAAGACATTTGGATTTCATTGGTTTCAAAAGTATCACCCAACTCAATGAATTGGGGCAGATTTGATTTGTAAAACTATATATTGCCCTATAACATTTTCTAGTTGGAAGGGAATAAGTTAATTTAAAAACAGATGTTGGATAATTATTGTTGTCATTGCTATTGAAGTTTACTATGGAGGAAAGGTGACACCCCACTGAGTAGTTTTAAGAACAGATAAAGTAGAATAAACAAGCAAACAAAATAGAAACATTCAAAAACAGAGATCAGACTAGTTTGCCAGAGGTGGGTAAGGTGAAGGGATTAAGAATCACACATTGATAGTCACAAAATTCACAAGGATATAAAGTGCAGCATCGGAATATAGTCAATAACAACAATAACGATGTGTGTTGTTAAGTGGTTACTTGAAAATTGTGGGGATTGGCTTATAAAATATATGACTTCAATCGCTATGCTATATACTTGAAACTAATATAAACTAATATTTCATGTAAACCATAACTTAAAAAAATAACAGATAAAGTATGTATATGAGCCTTAGTATTTTTCCCTTCCAAAACTATTTCTTTTTTTTTCTTTTTTTTAAGATTTTATTTCATTATTTTTAGAAAGAGGGGAAGGGAGAGAGGCAGAGAGGGTGAGAGACATCAATGTATGGTTGCTTTTCACCTGCCTCTGGCTGCAGACCTGACTGGAGACCTGGTTTGCAACCTTGTTATGTGCCCTGGCTGGGGAATCGAACCTGTGACCTTTGGGTTCGCAGGCCGGCACCTTATCCACTGTGCTACCAGCCAGGGCCCAAAACTATTTCAAACTCTTCCAAACCATCAGCCAGGAGAAAGGGAAATACCCCTAAGTAACCCCATTCATGCCTGCCTTTTCTTTCCAAATCTCACTTCAGCCTCCTACAGTTCCTCCTAGGTGAACTGACATTTTGCAATAGAAAGAGAATTCTCTACAAGAGTTTCCTAGCAAACCTTATTTAGTAATTCTATAGCTTGACAAACTGGGAAGCTGAACCAGACACCAAGCCTGCTTCACCAGGAAGCTGCAGCATTGCATCAAGCCTGATTTACTCAGAAATTATAGCATTTACAGGTTTATTCACACAATGCAGGAAGCCACTGAGTCCTCTGGCACTTAATCCTCCAGACAGGCAGGAAGCATTTTTCTGGGACTCAACCAAGGCCTATCAGAAAAGCAGCAGAACCAAATATATGAATACAGTGAATAGGCCTTCAGTGGTCAGGGGGAAAGGGGTTGGGGGCAGGGGGGAGGCAGAGGCAGGGAAGGGGAGCAGCTTAGACAAGAACCTAGTATAAAGGAACCATGGACATGGACAACAGGTGGGATTGACTTTGGGGGGGATGGGTGGGTGGGGAAGGGGACGGTGGGGAGCAAAAAGGCGATGGATGTAATACAACAACAATAAAAATAAAAATAAAAATAAACAAACAAGAAAAGAAAAGCAGCAGAAACCGATGCAGCAGAATCCTGGAGGCATGCACAGCTGTAATCAGAATAGCAACACAAGGGGACAGAGCTCAGTTTAGGAAAACCTGGGAGAAGGACCAGACTGGATAGAGGGTGCAGAACCCCAGCAAGCCCAGGAAAGGGACCTGCCAGGGGGAAGGCCCAAACCAGGCCTCGAAAATCCAGAAAGTGGGTGGAACCCCCCAACAGCAGCCTGCCTATTACCAAGACCTCAGACCCAGGGGCAGTTCCCAGCCTGAACTTTCCCTGAAAACTGGTCTTTTTGGTTTTCTAGTATAGCATCAATGGACTGTGTTCCTCCTAGGGACTTATAATTTGTACTAATGATAAGTTTCCCATTCATTTAATTTCTGAGCTGGCGTTACTAATTTCACATGCAAAAATTAACTTACACATTAAAAGAGATACATTTTGGCCATGTTGAGTTGGTCACTTCTAGTTAAATCTAAAAATTTAAAGATTTTATTAATTATTTTTTTTAGAGAGAGGGGAAGGGAGAGAGGCAGAGAGGGAGAGAGACATCAATGTATGGTTGCCTTTCACCTGCCTCCAGCTACGGACCTGACTGGAGACCTGGCTTGCAACCTGGTTATGTGCCCTGGCTGGGGAATCACACCAGCAACCTTTGGGTTCGCAGGCCGGCACCTTATTCACTGTGCCACCAGCCAGGGCCTTAAATCTTCTCATTTTAAAATAAGATTTCATTTATTTATTTTTAGAGGGAAGGGAAGAGAGGGTGAAAGAGGGGGAGAAACATTAATGTATGGTCGCCTTTTATGTGCCCCCAACTGGGAACCTGGCCTGCCACCCAGTCATGTGTCCTGACTGTGGATTGAACTGGCACGCCTTTGGTTCTCAGGCCAGTGCTCAATCCACTGGGCCAGAGTAAACCTTCCCATTTTTGTAAGTACTTGCAAGTAAAGGCTTTTCAGTAATTATATGTCTGTGCTTCAAACTCTCTCACGTGTCCCTGCCTTCCCTTCACCCTCCAGAAAGATTCTCAGTCACCTAAGAATGTCTGAGTTGAGCCAGAGGGAGTAAGCACTGCTAAACTTCAAAGCTGAACCATTGAGTTTAGACTTTTATTTATCCAGCAAAAGATTTTGTTAAGAGCATCAGAAAACAACTTCAACTGAAAGTCATTGTTAAAAATCAGCCAGCCATTATTTTTTCCTTCTGTCCTGTTTTAGCTTGGCTTATTCTCAAGCCTTAACCTCTAGCTCTACCTTGATGAATTAGAAAAAAGACAGATGACATAAATTCAGCCTCTTATCTTATAACAATAGCAATGTCTGGAATTCCAAGGGAACTCACCCAAGGTTACCCAATGCAAATGGAGAAGGCAGTCTAGCACGATGAACCTTTGCAGTACCTAGCACGGTCCTGGGCTCCTCTCTGAAATCTCACTGTTCAACCCACAATGACAGTTCAAGTCACAAGCGAGCCAGCTTGGCTGTCTAGGACCAAGAAGGAATGTCGCATCTGGGTTGTCATGTTTGGCAGGGGCCTGTCTCTGAGCGGGTCTGACTAGGGTCAGCCGTAGTGTGTGGGTTTTTGACTTTCTGTAGGAAAGATTTCACAATATGAGTCCAGGTGACTATGAGGATACACTTATTAAAGCTGGGGACAATGAAACAAGGAAGTGCTTAGCAGAAGGAAAGGAGTGCTGGCTGCTCCCCAGAGGCAGGGCACACACACTGGGTTCTTTGTTTTGAGGCTCTTGTAGGCAGGAGTCTTTGGAGAGGTCTCAGGGGGAGGTTTCAAGTAGAATGTTCATCAGTTCTCCCCGTGTGTCCTTTCAGGGTCATGGTCTCCTCTGATTGGTCAGTGCCACGACAGAGGGTCTTGAATCATTGTAGCTGGTTTTGGTGTCACGCATCTGGTTTTGCAGCTTTTTTGGGGCCTTGAGTTGAAATATAATTGAAGCCTAGATATTGTCTCCAGGAAGGAAAGGCCCCATTATTCTGCCTTAGTGCCTTTGCCCACCACTGTGCTCCTCTCCTGGGGATGAGGTCTTTGTGTTCCCAGTTTTGCCCCTGCCAGGCCTTCTGCCTTGGTGACCATCTGCAACTGGGTATAAATTGCTCGGCCAATGTGTTCAGCTATTTGCCTCAGTTTCCCTATTCCATTTGCCAATGAATTTTCCCAGTTTATTATCCTGTCTCACTGCCATACCCTGAGAGGCTGTACCCTGACTTGTTTCCTTGTGCTATGGAGGATCATTAACTTCCCTGCCATTACTGGAATTTAACAAACTATAAAACATTCACTGCAACAGCAGTGACCATAGAGGGAGATGCCTGGAGGGGCCACCTGTTGTCCACTGGCAGTCAGAGCAGGGCTTGCAGGCCCTTCTTACTCCAGAGCCTGCCCTGGATCCCTGTCTCTCTTTTTCACTTATTATTTTGACAGGTGTTGAGAAGTCAGTCTTTCTCTATGAGAACAACTTTGCTTCTTTTTTAATTCTGAGAGGATACCCAAAGGAGAAGACCCCAAGTGACCATGAACTCTGCCATCACCAGCTGTGAGCACCCCGACCCCTTGGTGAGTGCTGCTAAGAGAGAGGGAAGAGTAAGAGGTGGGGGAGTGGGCAGGCAGCAAGGAAGGAGGAGGCCTGGTGGGAGGTCCAAGCATGGCTTCCTAATGCCCTATTATTCATTATCAGTGCCAGGGACAATGGTTTGTAGATCAAGATGAGATTTTAACTAACTATACAAAGGTAGCAGCTGGACCTTGCTATCACCGGTGCAAATATTCCCCGCTGAGAGCTGGCCTCTGAATGAACCACAAAGGAATGAGGAAGGGGCGGAAAATTCTCTGCTTTACCTTTACTCACGGGTTAGTCTCTATTGAATCTATATGTTTGTTTCCCAGGTTGCTCAGGTTTATGGTTTTCTAAAGCAAAGCAAAGGGAAAGAGAGAGGAAAGGAGAGAGACAGACAGACAGACAGAGATCATTGATATTACTGAACAACCAAAATGTCCCAGGCACTTTATGTACTTTATTTTGTTCCTTTGAAATCCATGAAGCAGGCTCTTCTGTTCCCATTTCATAGATGGGGCGCCCGAAGCCCAGAGGAGGAAAGTCAGGATAAACCAGCTGGGGGCTTGTCCAGCTAGTCCTTGAGCCCTGGCCCTACCACCTCTCCAATGTTGGCCACTTGAAAATAACAGGGGAACTGAGTGGAGACTCTCTGCTCTTGCCACTGCCCTCCACAGGCAGAAAGTGACCTTCCCTCCACACCCTAATGAGGCCCAGCTGAGGTGTCGTCAGCACAGGTGCCACCCACAAGTCTGGACTGGGCTCTAGAGCTGTACCCTGGAGTCAGTCTGCCAGATCCTGGTCACTGCTGCTCAGCCCCTGGTAAAGGGGAGGCCCTGGCTATCTCTTCTGGAAAATCATTGCAGTTATGGAAGCAAAAAAAAAAAAAAAAAAAAAATCTTGGGAAATAAGTTGGAGGCTCCATTTTCTGAAAGCTGTGATGTTTCCCACGCTTTTGGCTTACCTGAGCCCAGCTGGAGAGTGGAGGGGAACACATCCTTTTCAGTGGCCCATCTTCTCTTCATTTCCCTCAAAAGCCTAAATTTCAGCATCCAGATTAAGAAGTCACTGTTCTGGAATATTTTCAGTTTTCACGTGCATATCACTGTGCTAGAAGCTTCTAGTGATATAAACCCGGGGAAGATAGCTTCCCAACCCTGAAAGCTTGGGGCTTAGCTAAAATGGGGTACACGGAAATCTTTCTAATACAAAGGAGGACATGGTTAATTACATAACAGGGAGACAAGGTGTGCTGGGAGTAAGAGGGAGGAAAGTCATACTGGGGTGGGACATCGGGAGAGTGATGGAGGAAGAGACATTGCGCCCTGGGGAAGAGGGTCACAGTGGTGGGCAAAGGCACTGAGGCAGAATAATGGGGGCCACACTTGAAGAGACCTGGGCGATCCCAGTGGCTGGAGCCAGGTGAGGGCAGCGTTAGGGAATGAACCTAGCGGGGTTGGGCGGGGGATGGAAGTCTGTGTGGGGTATGCATGGCCTCAAAGGGCCAGGGATCCAACTTCGCCCCAGAGCTCTGTCCCCTCCCGCTGCTGCTGTCCCTGCACCAGCCTCCTCCTGCTCTGTTTGTCTGCTCCCAGGAGCTGCAGGGTGTTCTTTTAGGCACAAGGGACAAAACTGCAGGCCACGGCCCTCGACACCAAAGAGAAAAGAGCCATTCTCCCATTTATAACATGATTTTGGACCAGCCTTGCTAAGACTCAGTCTTCATATCTATACGTTGGGGACGATAAGATGGTGATGACAGTCAAACGAGGTGTACAGGAAGCCGCTTATAAAGCACTAGAGACAATCTGGTGGCAAAGCTAGCTAGAATGCTTCCTTTGGTCAAGTCTTATGGTGAAATTACAGCCTAGGTGCTGCTGAGTTGGTAAACTCACCTCCAACAGGAAAAGGTGTGGCTCCTGGTCTCATACCAGTGCTCACCAGCAGGGGGCGCTTCATGAAGAATTCATTCTTCCTCCAAAGAGAGGCTTTTCTGCAGCGTGACACGCAGGTGTAGCCTTGTCCCTGCAGGGGCTTCCCCAGGGTTAAAGGCATTCCCCATAATGGGCCAGACATCTAGATGCTACTGCTATCTGAGAAGCCCTGTTCTCATATGTCTCTGGGATGTCACTTGTTTCTTTGTAAGTCATTTATGTGCTATTGTCCTCTCTTTGGCACACAGGAACCTTCAGGCACACTATGTACCTGCTTTTTTGTTTGTTTGTTTGTTTGTTCACCTCATCTATTGTGGTTTATCATGAAAGTTATTTTGATCAGGCTCTGTGCTTCCAGCAGCCGTGGCCAACGGGCTTCAGAGAAGTCAGACACTCTTACTAGGCAGGAAGAACCAGCAATTCTCAAGGAAGACACATTTTCTTCAGATGCACGTTATAATTGTGTTTTAAAATGTGGACCTCCTGCAAGGTCAGTTTCCCAGACATTGTTTCAAAGCAGATATAGAAGTGGTCTCCATAACCTTCAGAAGGTCCAAATTGATATCCAGACAGAATATTCAGAGGTCATCATGTTGAGAATAATCTTTGAGTCTTTGGCTCTTAATAGGAAAAAAGACAAGTAGGGCCAGAACCAATGGTTTCCTTCTCTGTCACCTTCTTGAGAATCCTGAGAGGTTCTGGGGAGGGTGTGAGGTGAGCTCACTGGCAGAACACACACAGATGTACCGGCCACAGCCTGTGAACTTGTGCACAGGTGCGTGTGGGAGGTCATATGCACTGTGTTCACCAGGGTGTTCAGGTGTCCTTGCACCATTCAGATTTAGACAGGAGACCGAGGTTGGGAGAGGTGAGGGGGTGCACCTGTTACTCCCAAGTAGGGCGCTAAGAGACCACGTCTGCCCAACTGCAAGCTGCATGCTCTGTTGCTCTGTGTAGCTGCCCAGAATCGAGCAACCAACCAATCAACCCAAAAGATCTCTCAATCCCTCTTTCCTTGTTCCTCTCCTCTTTTCCTCAGCCTATTTTTACCTTTGTTGTCCTCACTGATTCCTTCTGACCTTCACTAAAACTTCATCAAAAGCAGTCAGGGACCCTGAGTTCCCTCCAGCACCTTCCTAACTTTGGTTTGGCTTTGACTTCCTGAGGCAGAATCAACCTTTCATATGCAACCCAAGTACTAAGCAGCACCCTTCTTTTCAGAAATCTAAATAGGGTAAGCATGATGTTTCAAAAGAAGTCCAGCCAGTTAGGGTTTTTAAAAAAGATCAATGAGAAAAATTCCGAATAGTCATGAATGTATACATTTGTTCATCTATTTAATCAGTCAACAGATAGTTATATGAGTGTTAACTATATGCTAGAGATGAAGAGAGAGACATTATGGGAATTTATGATCTTTGGACAAAGAAATGTGATTGCAGTGAGGCATGTTGGGGCCATGGTTTTGTAGGAGCCTCTGGGGAGGGAAGACCTAGTCTAGTCGGAAGCCAGGATGGGGGTAAAGTCAGGGAAGGCTTCCTGGAGTAGGTGAGAATGCGTGCTTCTGGGCATTGCTAAATAGATGCACAGAAGCAAAAACCTTACATCTGTTTTAGGACATGAATATTAGATTAGTAAGCAAAGGCTGTTCAGAATCCCAAGAACAAAATGACTCTACAGAGCTGTGCTGTGGTGACATCAGCAAGCCTGACCACAGGTCCTGCTTAACACCCTGCAGTACCCAAGACAGCCCCATCCCCAACACACACACACACACACACACACACACATGCACACACACCACAACAAAGAATTATCCTGCCCAAAATGTCAATGGTGCTGAGGTTGAGCAACCTGTCTTAGAATCAGATTCCCTAGGGTCCAATGCCATCCTGGACGTGGTAGAGGACAGCCATCCAGTTCTTGATCTGGGCCAACGGGCTTCAGAGAAGTCAGACACTCTTATTAGGCAGGAAGAACCAGCAATTCTCAAGGAAGACACATTTTCTCCAGATGCACGTTATAAATTGCCTCTTCATTTATAAACCAATGCTAACCTCTCCCCCATCTCCTCCTCCCCTTCCTTTGATAGCAGCCACTGGGGCCCACTGTTCTCTGAGGGGCCCCATGAAAATGGTTTCATTTCTTTGAAAGTCAGAAGGAAATAATGGAACTTTTCTACCAGTATAGTTACAAAATATATGTGTTTTTGTGGAAGAAGGGGCACAGAGAGTAAAACTGCAGCGCCCATGAGGGTCATAGTACAGCCTGGTCTCGGAGGTCGTTTTTTGAGGCTGGGCTGAAGTAAAGGGTGCTTAGGCACAGAGGCGGGTGTTGACGCTCCATCTGGAACTTTCCCCGTGAGAAGCCTGCAACACCCTCAGGGCAGCCCCGGCGGTGCCCACTGCGGTCTGACCAGGACTCGGGACCCCGCAGGGGTGCTTCAGCTGGAGTTGCCTGAGTTATATGCTGGTGGCCTAGCCACCTTCTGGCCACACCAGGGACATCGTTCTCACACTCCTCTCACCCATGACCAGACGTCAAACATCAGCCCTAAGCACAAACAGGAGACTGGAGGCGCTTTGTAATCATAACGGTGCCTGTGTATTGGGCAACACACTATGCCAGGCATGGGACTGCGTACTTCCTGCCCCATTTTCTCCAGCTTTATTGAGATGTAACTGACGTATAACATTGCGTAAGTTTAAGGTGTACAATGGGTTAATGTAATACAATTACCTATTGTAAAACGATCACCAATTTAAGATTGGCTAACACCTGCATCACATAACTACCATTTCCTTTTAGTGGTGAGAACATTTGTCTACTTTCTTAGCAACTTTCAAGTTTATAATACGTATCATTAACTATAATCACTGTACTGTACATTGATTCCCCAGATTGTATCCATCTTAGGATATTTGTCTGTATCCTTTCACCAGTATTTCCCCACTTCTTAATGCTTTAATTTAGTTTTCTTAACAATCTATGAAGTAAGTGTTAGTGACATTTCTATTATATAAATCAGAAATTTGAGGCTTAGAGACATTTGTAATTTGCCCAAAGTTGGTAAGTTATGCAGCTGATCCATCGGAAGGGTAAGTTTAGAATTCATTGTTCATTTTGGCTGAACCAGAAGGAGGAATGTACGTTGGTTGTTGCCCCAGAGCAGTCTATACGAACTCCGCTCATTCACACTTGTGTGTGACTTCCACTTGTTCACTGTCCACTCAGTCCACCCTGGGCACAAGGGCCCCTGGAAGAGCAACGAAGAGTAAGGCACAATCAATGCATTCTAGGGACATACAGCCCAGAAGAGCTGCAGAAGGAAACCGTCCATCCTAATAAACATGCTGTGATGAGGGCTTTGGCAGGTGTCAACACAGGGTCGGGGGGTGGCAACACCATTCTGGGACCAGGATCCTCATTCTCCTGATTGGTTGGGAGGAAAACCTGCCCATTTTCTGACCTTAGGGTTGACTCCCATCCCCTCCTGCACAAAGCTGCTTCTCTGCCAGGGCTTGGGGCACAGCATCAGCTCTTCTTGGGCATGAGCCCAGACTTCCCAGGGAGGCCCTGCTGCAAAGGTACAATACCAAAAACCACCTGTTTTTTGGGTCTGGACCTAGATAGAAATTCCAAGGTGGCCCCCTGTCATCCCTGTCTCATCGCCTCCTGCCTCTGGAAGGCTCCCCAGCTATATGGTTGAAATCAGGACGTCCACTTGATTCCTTTTCAAATGCCAAGAAGTGTCCTTCTCTTGTTCCCAGCAGAGGGGTGCTGGCCAAGGCGGGAGGAAGGAGAGCCAGCCCAGGAGTCCCAGCAGCAGCTGCCTGGCCTATGGCATCTTGGACATCCCACCATGGTATCTCTGCATCTTCCTGGGGATCCAGGTAATGCCACCCAGCAAGCACTGGGCCCAAAGAGGCTCAGCCTTAAAAACCACATCAATACACACCCGGGTCAAACTGGTCAAGATCCATGCTTCAACTATTGATATTCTTGTCTTCCAATGTGCAATAGTTTACCTCCAGTGAAACTCAAGGCTTCTTGGGTTTCTTTCTGTCCAGGAGTTTGGGGGTGAGGGAAAGAATGAGGGAGGATTCTCTCATGCTTAGCTGATAGGCTACACTAAAGGCATCGACTGGCTGGGACATTTTTTTTTTTTTTTTTTTTAAAGATACCAATTATAATTTACTTGGTTGGCAACAACTGAAATGTTTGACCATCAGTGCTTGGGAAATTTGGAAAAACAGGCACCCTCAAACACTTTTGTTGACATGTTATTTGGTACCTTTCTAGATGACAATTTGGTGATTTCTATCAATATGTAAAACACATATACCCTTTAAACCAGCCCCACATGCATAAGAATTTTTCTAAGGACATGTTGATAAGCCTTGTTAAGATAAATACAAAGATGTCCTTATAGCATTATTGGTAAGAGTAAAATCAAAATCACAACAAACCGATAAAACCCTAGAAACAACCAAAGTATCTTTTATAGGGAACCAGTTAAATAGATTGTGATACAACCTAACTTTTTTATGCAACTGTTAAAAACATAAATATGTGTCAAAAAACCCCACATAAACATGTATCTACCCTGAAGTTAGAGAATGTTCTCCAAGATACAATAAGTGAAAAAAATCCAAATAAATAACTGTGTGTAGCTTCTTCAACAAATGGTGTTGGGAGAGCTGGACATGCAAAAAAAATAATAAAGCTGGACCACCAACTTACACCATACACCAGAATAAACTCCAGATGAATAAAGGACTTAAACGTAAGCCATGCCACCATAAAAGTCCTAGAGGAAAACAGGCAGTAAAATTTCAGATAACCCACGCAGCAATATTTTCCCCGATACTTCACCAAGGGCAAAGGAAATAAAGGAACAAAGAAACAAATAGGACTACATCAAACTGAAAAGTTTCTGTTCAGCTCAAGAAAATATCAGCAAAATTAAAAGGGAACCAACTGTATGGGAAAACATATTTGTCAATGATACCTCAGACAAGGCTTTGATCTTCAAAATAGATAAAGAACTTATATGACTCAACACCAGGGAGAAAAACAGCGCAATTAAAAAATGGGCAAAAGACCTAAACAGAACATTTCTCTGAGGAGGACATACATAGGGCCCAAAGGCATATGAAAGAATGCTCAACATCACTAGCCATCAGAGAGATGCAAGTTAAAACCACAATGAGATACCACCTCACACCTGTCAGAATGGCAATCATCAGCAAATCAACAAACAACAAGTGCTGATGAGGATGTGGAGAAAAGGGAATGCTGGTGCATTGTTGGGAATGTAGGCTGGTGCAGCCACTATGGAAAACAGTATGGAATTTTCTTAAAAAACTGAAAGTGGAACTGCCTTTTGAACCAGTGATTCCACTGCTAGGATCATATCCAAAGAACCCTGAGACACCAATTCAAAAGAACCTGTGCATCCCTGTGTTCATAGCAGCACTATTCACGATAGCCAATGCTGGAAAGAACCTAAGTGCCCATCAATGGATGATTGGATCAAAAAACTTTGGTACATTTACACAATGGAATACTACACAGCAGAAAGAAAAAAGAAACCCCTACCTTTTGTGACAACATGGATGGAACTGGAGAGTATTATGCTTAGTGAAATAAGCCAGTCAGTGAAAGACAAATGCCATATGATGTCACCCAATACAGGAGACTAATGAACAAAACAAGCAAAACAGAACAAGAGGCATGGAAACAAGGAACAGACTTTCAGTGTGCAAAGGGGAGAGGGAAAGGAGAGAAGGGGGAAAAAAAGGGAAACAGTTTAGTTGAAGAACTACCATGGATGACCCAAGGACATGGACAACATGTGGGATTGGCAGTGGGAGGAGGAAGGAGGAAGGTGGGGGCAGGGGAGAGCAGTGTGGGAAAAATGGGATAAATGTAATACAACAATAAAATTATATATATATGTGTGTATATATTTGTAATTACTGTATAGTATGACCTTTTTTGTGTTAAAAACAAAAAAGAGGAGGACATAATTAAGTATATGTAGTAATTTTGTATGTTTTGAGGGATTCACAAGGAACTAATAAATGTATTTAACCTTGAAAAGAGGAACTAGGAAAAGGCGGGTAGCTTTCAACTTTCACTTTTTAGTTTGTAACTTTTTGAAGCACAAATTTTAAAAATCTCATAGATGTGTTCCTTTTAATTTTACAAAATGTTCCATGTGGAATATTTGGGATGGGATATACATTTCTGTTTGCTTTTTTGTGCTTTTCTATAAATGAAAAGAGCAAGTATCATGCTATTTTTAAAATATTATGAGCCAATAAAATGGTTAAAATGGTTAATGTATACATTTTATCATGAAAAGATGTTGAATTTTGTCAAAAGTGTTTTGCTGCATCTATTGAGATAATTGTATGATTTTTTAGCCTTTACTGTATTAATGTTGTGTATCATATTTATTGATTAGTGTATGTTGAACCATCCTTACATTCCAGGGCTAAATCCCACTTGCACTTGGTCATGCTGCATGATCTTTGTGTGTGTGTGTGTGTGTGAATTTTAAATAGTTTTATTAAAAGACATTGAGTTTTCCACTTTACAACTCAGTGCTTAGAAAGTGCATTATTTCCTTTCCCTGTGCACACAGTCCATATTCAAGTATCAGTAATGTCCAGTTATTTATTATATAGCAGCTTGACTTTTGAAACTGCCATTGAATTTGTTACAAATTTGGATCCTTTAATATTTTGTGTGGAACAATGCTAAATTTATGTTCGAGACTGGCTTAACCTCTCGGATGATGGGCCCAGCAGAGGCACCACTAGATGAAGGGGCTTCACCACCAGGGCAGCCCCCAGACATGCCTCCTGGCAGGCCCCTCCCACACGCGGGTACAGCTTGATAATAATGGGGCTGCAGACTTTTTCCAGCTCTTTCTGCTGATTCAATTCTGCTGTTCAAATTCTTCCTTGTCTGCAGTCCGATTCTTATCAAGCCAGTTGATAATGTCACTGCACTTGTCAAGAGTCTTCTGCATATCCTCATCATTGATCTTGCCTTGAAGTTTTTCCATCTTCAACAGTTCTCCTGATGAATGCATAGGATTCAATATTTACTGTTTAATTCATTTGATAGTATTTTGTTGAGATTTTTTGCATCTATATTCATTGAGGATATAGGCCTTACCTTGTGCCTTGTTTTACTAATAAGCCTTTCACCTGGTTCCTGTTATGTCCTCCTGTGCTGTGTTCCTGCCTTGGTTTCCTACCCAGGATATCACTTTCCAGTACTAGAGTCCTTCCCTTCAACTCCAGACCCTCTGGCTAGCTCTCTGCCTCTTGCTGCCAGGCCTTCCTAGTTCCTACTGCTGGCCTGGATCTCTGCCTGCCACTCATAGCCAGGCTCCTCTAAGATCAGAGGCAGGGTTCTTGCTTCTGGAAGGAGAAAGGGGAATGAAAGTGGAGCTGGTAGTTAGAGCATGCACGTGCCTATCTGTTTTCTCTGCTTTGCCCCACAGCACTTCCTCACAGCCCTGGGGGGCTTAGTGGCTGTGCCGCTCATCCTGGCCAAGGACCTGTGTCTACAGCATGACCCCCTCACCCAGAGCTACCTCATCAGCACCATTTTCTTCGTCTCTGGCATCTGCACTCTCCTGCAAGTGTTTCTAGGAGTCAGGTAGGTGCAGCTGCTCCTCATGGGTTCTGACATTTAACTGTCAACAGTGTGCTTGGACTGCAGCTGGAAAGGTGGTTAGGAAGGTGGAGGGGCATGATAGAGGGAGCCTAGAGCCTAGAGGGGTCAGAGCCCGGGTGCCAGTCCTAGTTCCAGGGAAGGGCTCCAATCGTCATAGCTTAAGCCAAATGCCCAGCCCTGGACCTACCAGGGAAGTAACACATGGCAACTGCCATTCAGGATGGTCTCCTGATGGAGCAGGTGCTATGGGACACATTTAGATCATCATGTGACCTCTGGCCCTACACCTTCATGTCATGATGTAGAGTGGCTGACACTATGTTACACCAAGATAGCTGACAATAAATTAATTATTCATGGGTAGTTAAGTGGTCTCAAACCACATGAATATGTCCCACTACACTCAATTTATCCTGACTCACCTTCCACTTAGCCAGATCCTAAAAATGCTCATAACCTTAAAGGTGCCATCAGATGAGTGTACAGTTAGGGAGGTGGTGGTGGAAAGAGACAGTAGTGGTAGTCAAGTTTGGCTGACACCTTTTACTTCTGCAAATTTTACAAAAGCACATGGCTCATGAGTACCTTCTAATGTCCTTCCTGGACATTAGAAGGAGCCATGCAAGCCAGGGGCTCTCACTATAAAGCTGCTTTTGACCTAATCTGAGCCAGGCCCAGCCTATAAGAACATGGCTTGATGGGGGAAAATTGATATCCATTTATTTATTATCAATGGTCTGAATCAGGCCATACAGGTGTAGACTGACATGGGGTCGGCCCGCTGTTTCCAGCTTAGGCTGACTGTTGACAGCATCCAGAGGTGAATGCTCATTCCCAGTGTGGCCGATGTGCATAAGTCATACACGGGCCCTTCCCAGAGGGCTTTCTTCTCAAGTCATTTCCAGGAAAGAAGACGGTGTTTAAGTCCTCCCATTCTCTGAAGAGGACTACAACACTACTGTCTCTATCTTTGGCAGGTTATTTTCTTTCTTCCCTCTTTCTTATTCTGATACCAACTCTTTGAGCCCAGGCTTCTCCCAAATCCCCACCACAGACACAAAGAGGTGTAGGGTTTGTGTTGTTCTGTCTTTTAGGTTCATATCCTACACATGTACCAGGAATGTGCATAAATGAAAAATGAGCAGAAATGCAAAAATATATGTCTGTCTATCTATCATCTAATTATGTACCTACCTATGTAACTAAAAAATACTAATAAGAAGTTATGAGACAAATACATGGAAAAATTCATCTTAAACATAAAAGGCATTTAGTAATTACAAAAAGGCAGAAAGTCCATATATCGTATTATCCTAAATACATAAAGTTATCTCAAAAGACTGTAACATAAACAGAATTAGAAAAGTATTTACCCACTTGAAATTTTTAAATAGTTCCTTAAGTAATCTCTGAATTGGGAACAAACTTCTGCATACAATAACAGAAAACATTTTTAAAAAGTGAAAATACACCTTATAATCAGAAGAATTGTTATATTCTGGCAGTATCCAAATTCTATATAATGAGCAGTAGGTAGCTTATAGATAAGGAAAAACAAACGTAAAATCCCACGAAGGAGTCCACCTATTTTTTTTTTTTTTTAATTTCATTTCATTATTTTTAGAAAGAGGGGGAAGGGAGAGAGGCAGAGAGGGAGAGAGACATCAATGTATGGTTGCTTTTCACCTGGCTCCAGCCACAGACCTGACTGGAGACCTGGTTTGCAACCTGGTTATGTGCCCTGGCTGGGGAATCGAACCTGTGACCTTTGGGTTCGCAGGCCGGCGCCTTGCCCACTGTGCTACCAGCCAGGGCCGAGTCCACCTATTTTATGGCTTAATGAAATGCAAATTCATATTTATTAAAATTTCATTACATGCCCATGAAACTTTTTCATTCTTTTTTTTTTTTTTTAAAGTAAAGCCCTGGCTGGTGGCACAGTGGATAAGGCGCTGGCCTGCGAACCAAGATCGCTGGTTCGATTCCCCTGCCAGGTTGCAAGCCAGGTCTCTAACCAGCTCCGTAGCTGGAGGCAGGTGAAAGGCAACCATACATTGATGTTTCTCTCCCTCTCTCTCTCTCTCGTCCCCTCTCTCTAAAAGTAATAAATAAAATCTTAAAAAAAAAAAAAAAAAGTAAAATCATAAAACCCAATGTTGGTGGGTTTTCTGTGGCACCAGGCTCAGAAATTTCATTTCATTTATGAAATGAAAATAAGTACTCCCTGTCCACACAGGACCCAGGAATACAGCAGTCCTGGGGCAGCGGTGATGGCACGCTAACACGGTGGAGTGTTTGTAAGCATAGCTGTAAGATATTTAAAGCAATCCCTGGGAATGAGGTCCCAAAAGCGGTTGGTTTGTTAGAACAAGGGCTAACAGAGATAGGAGCAATTAGAATATAAGTGGGAGTTTAGTTCCACTCACCATGATGTACCCAATAGCATGACACCTACTGCCTGCTGCCTAGCAGGTCCTCAATAAATATTTGTTGAATAAATGAAATTTTAGCAAACACACAAACAAGTTCTGTTGTTATGTACTCTTTGGTTATACCCACATACAGAGATTTCTATGTTTATTTTGAAAGCTCCAAAGGGATTTGTCAGTATGTACAGCATGTTTCCCTGTCCTGTCAAGACGCTTAGACTCATAGTTTTTAAATTAAAAGGAGCTATTCATACATTCTCCTACCATCACCCGCATGTTCCTGCCCTGGGCATGCAACATACTACATTCTCCTTCGGATACCCATGGGTCTAGATTTATGAATCTAGGTCAGTTGTTCTCCACCACACGCAGACCCCCGTACACTCCCCACGCCTGGGGTCTCCTGAACGGCCCACTGCCTCGTCTGGGCATCGCTGATGCCCGTGCTCAGCCAGCCTGCAGGGGCCACTTAGACCGTGAAAGTCTTTCCTGAACATTCTATCCTCATTTCATAAAATGTGTTCAGCCCTTTCCCAGAATAATTCTTTCAGATGTCTCCAGGAAATCCCGATTTCAAAAACACCCCTCTAGTATTGTTTAAAACAAAAAACAAACAAACAAACAAAAAACCATCGGAACCGGGTGTGTGCCACAGTGCCAAGGGCAATCGAGATAGGGGTCCCTCAGTCCACTTCCCACCCCCATATTTGAATGTCCGAAGGTGAGGGGACTAGGTAAGAGAGGGTTGCTGAAGGTGGACTTATCAGGCCGCGTGGCCCTGGAGGGGCAGACAGGGAGGCACTGCTAGAAGTTCTCACTGAAGCCAGAGTGACGTGCTGACCGAAGGACAGTTGGGGCAGAGAGCACACCCTAGCAATTGACCTCCAACTGGTTCTGGACACGCGATAGAAAGAAGCCTGCAGGCAAAGGCCTGGGACTAAGGCTCATTTCTGGAGACGTGAGGGGATCCGGTGATCCAGGTTTAAAGCTGTACCTCACCTATTGGCAGGAGAACATCATCTGCGTGAGCCTGTGCGGTGGTGGTGGGCAGGGGTCCGCCGGAGACCCCCTGGGATGGAGGAGACAATGGCCCCCACCCAGCATGTCCCCTGAGCTCTGCGCTGTCCCTGAATTATTTCCCAGACCCTGACTGCCTGCTCCTGGGCTCACATGTCCAAGACAGGGGTCAGGTCTGCTTGTCTTTCGCCTGAGCATCTCTCCTACCTGTCCAAAGTTTGGCAGGGTTCAAGGGTCTGAGCAGAGGCTTGGCAGGAACTCCTGGCCTATTGAGAGCAGCAGGCATCTAATAAGCCTAGCTAGGACTTGGGACTAAAAGGCTTCTAGTTGGGGGTAGTGACAGACCAGTGCTAAAGGATTGTGCAGCTAACTGTATTCTTTCCTTCCTCCAGGCTGCCCATTCTCCAGGGAGGGACATTTGCTTTCCTGGCACCCTCCCTGGCCATGCTGTCTCTTCCCGCCTGGAAGTGTCCTGAGTGGACACTCAATGCCAGCCAGGTGAACACCAGCTCTCCTGAATTCACGGAGGAATGGCAGAAGAGGATCCGAGAGGTGATGGGACATGAGAGTGGGGTGGGGTGGGTTTGTGGAGTGGAGGGATACTCAACGGTGGGGGGGAATGGCTACTGTGTTGATTCATTGGTTCAATATTCGTTGTTCAACCATTAGGCAGGATCCTGGGCGTTAAGACACTGTTGCAGATAAAACAGTGTGTATGTAGATGTGCAGGACAGGGTGGGAGGGAGAAACAAAAATATTCCAATAACTAAATAATAAAAAGGGGGAACTTCAGGAGGTTATGAGTGCAATGAAGGAAACCAAGCAGGATGATGATCAGGAGATGTGTTGGGGCTGCCAGGGTGGGAAAGATGGAGAGGGAAGTCAGGTTTGCTTGGAAACACATTTCAAGGAAGAAGAATGCAGGCATTTTCCCTGGCAATCCCAGGAGGCCGAGAGGGCAGCAAGTGCTACTCTTGTTTTATATGAAGTTGTCAAATCTCGTCATTGATGCCAAGTGTTGTGCTAAGTGCTAGGACTGCGAAGAGACACATCCCAGATGATGATGATGATGATGGTGGTGGTGGTGGTGGTGGTGATGATAGTAAAAGCAGATCATAGTAGCTAAGCACTTAGAGTCTTCCAGATGTTCTGCTACAAGTTTTTCCTAGATGCACAAGCACCATATTAACCATGCCCACAGGAGGCTCACATTAAGAGGAAAACCAACGTGCAGGACCAGGCTTGGCTCGGTCCCATTCTGTTAGTGGACACTGTCTGCTTCACCTGCCCAGTGGACAGCTGTGCCATGTGCTTATCTACTGTGAAACCTGACCCCTACTTGATTCAGTTGTATCACCAGGGATAAGGAACTGGTCACCTTGATGTGTGAGGAGGGACCCAAAAAAACCCCAAAATTTGTTTATTAAAAATGGTGCATTTATTCTTACATCTTTAAACTTCAGTCACCTTCAAAGCATTCTCCATTGGATGTAACACACCTATCGAGATTTTTTTCCACTGCTCCAAACCGTTTTTGAACTCATCAATTTTGATGTGTTTTAGTGCTTCCGCCACTTTTTGTTTCACCTTCTGCACATCAGCAATATGTTTCTCTGTGAGGACGTTTTTCTTCTGGGGAAAGAAAAAAAAATGTTGCTCAAGGAAAGATGGGGTGAATAGGGAGGGTGGGGCACAAAGGTCATGTTAATTTGTGGTCAAAAACTCCTGAATGCTTTCTGTCAAAAACTGCTGACCCCTCAGCACAGTGAGGGAACGCGCCCTCACAAATCACCCATCAGGAAATGGGCAAGCACGTTGAAAGAGGCTTCATACCGTTCAAGAAGAAAGGTCTGGCAAGTTCATCGGTCCCTTCTCCTACCTAATGACTTCTGCTGTTCCAGCCCTTCCTGAGCTCTAATGCAGTGTCTGCTTCCAACACCGCGGTGGCCCAGACCTCTGCCACACTCAGCAGCACTGACCTGTGTCCTCAGGACACTGGGCAACAGCTGTGGCAAGTAATTCTCTGGGGTCTTTAACCAGTCTTAGTGGCAAGAGAGGATGTTTAGGGCTATGGGCTATGTGGTCCCTGCGCTGAGTGATACCCATATTTTCTTTAGTAGATTTACTGTTTATTTTGGTATTTGTGATCTATAGAGTCTTCCAACACAGGAGTCACCAGGCTATGGCTCTTGAACCAAATCCACCTTGTGGGCTGTGTTTGTTTGTTTTTTTCTTTAATTTTTTTTAACTGCCCACAAACTAAGAATGTTTTTTACACTTTAAAAGTTTGTTTAAAAAAAGAATATAAACACCATGGCTGGTGGCACGATGGATAGGCACCGGCCTGCAAACCCAAAGGTCGCAGGTTCAATTCCCAGCCAGGGCACATAACCAGTTTGCAAGCCAGGTCTCCAACCAGGTCTGTAGCTGGAGGCAGGTGAAAGACAACCATACATTGATGTCTCCCTCTCTGCCTCTCTCCCTTCCCTGTTCTCTAAAAATAATAAACTCTTTTTGAAAAATTAAAAAGAATATATAACAGAAACCTCATAAGGCTGACAAAGCCTGAAGTATTTACTATCCTGCCTTGTACAGACAAAATTTGCCACCCCTGCTCTAAAACAGGGTCCAACACAGGGGTTCCGAGGGCCAGGTTAGACTCTCATTTCTCCCCACTTTACCTCCAAGGGTTCGTCACTGTGAGGCCCAGCCCAGAGTCGTACCTTTGGTCTTCTAGCGCCATCTGCTGGTATAATGTTTTTTACCAGTGCTCTAAGCGAGAGAAGGTTGTTCCATGTTTCAACCTCATTTTATGAATTGATTGATCAATTGGTTCTACTTGCTGAGCCAGCCTCAGCGAGTAGAGGTCCCTTAACTTTCATTGAGTTATATTTATCCACACACTTCTCAAGTCTTGAAACTGTTGATGGTCAGCCTATCACCTGTACCTCATACCTGCCACAAATAAAAGTGGCACTATTCTAGGACCAGTAGGGGTGTCATTACTCGCTGGAATGTGAAACGTAATGGAGAGGTAAAACTGAGCAATGATTCAATATCACTAGCCATCAGAAAGATGCAAATTAAAGCCACAATAAGATACCACCTCACACCTGTCAGAATGGCAATCAGCAACAAATCAACAAACAAGTGTTGGCGAGGATGTGGGGCAAAGGGAACCCTGGTGCACAGTTGGTGGGAATGCAGGCTGGTGCAGCCACTATGGAAAACAGTACGGAGTTTCCTTAAAAAACTAAAAATGAAACTGCCTTTTCATCCAGTAATTCCACTGCTAGGACTATACCCGAAGAACCCTGAGACATCGATTCATAAGAACCTATGTCCCCCCTATGTTCATAGCAGTGTTATTTCCAATAGCCAAGTGGTGGAAACAGCCTAAGTGCCCATCAGTGGGTGATTGAATCAAAAAACTTTGGTACGTTTACATACTGGAATACTACACAGCAGAAAGAAAGAAGGAACTCCTAACCTTTGCAACAACATGGATGGAACTAGAAAGTATTATGCTTAGTGAAATAAGCCAGTCAGTTAAAGACAAATACCATATGAACAATAATGAACAAAACAAACAAATAAGCAAAACAGAACCAGATACATGAAAACAATGAATAGCTCTCTAGTGGGCAGAGGGGAGGGGAGAGGAGGAGGCAAAGAAGGGGAGCAGTTTAGTCAAGGAACTAATATGGAAGAACCATGGACATGGACAAGTGGGATTGACTTTGGGGGGAGTGGATGGGTGGGGAAGGGGGCAGAGGGAAGGAAAAAGGGGATGGATATAATAAAACAACAATAAAATTTTAAAAAACTGAGCAATGATTCTATTTTAAGGAATTGGAGGTAGCAGAAAAAGTAAAAAACTGTGGGAAGCAATGACAAGTTCAGTCTTTCATACATTAGACTGATTTTAACTTCACCTTCTAGTGTGATGGTAGTTTCTATTTATACACTTACGTATGCTAAGTGAAATGAATGACAGTCATGAGTGGGTGGGGTAAGCCAGGATTAATTATTGTGTTATTATAAAGTACTCACACTACCCGTGAAATGGCCCAAAGTTATTTGAAACTGGACTCGGCTTACCTGTAAATGTGTATCACACACCCTAGGGCAACCACTAAAAAAAAATTCTAAGAAAGGAGATGAAATGCCATCACATAAAATGTTCAATTAAAACTACAAGGCAGGAAAAGAGAGGCAGACAAACACAGAAATAAAGACCAAAGGCAACCGTGAGAAGAGGAACAAATATGGTAGGTTATTGTTTACCTACCACAGACAGTTATGCTTAGTTGGGAAACTACAGTCAAACAAGCCAAATCTGGCCTTTTGCCCCTTTCTGCACAGCCCCCAGCCTAAAAATGGTTTTCCATCTTCAGTGGTTGAAAAAAAAAATCACATGAAGGATAATATTTCATGACACCTGAAAAGTATATGAAATTCCTATTTCAGAGCCTGTATGTGAAATTTCATTGGAACACAGCTTGGCTCATTTCTTCACATGCTGTCTGGAAAAGTTTGGACAGAGCCCATACAGCCTGCAAAGTCTAAAGCACTTACTATCTGGTCTTTAACAGAAAAACAAACAAACAAACAAAACATAAAAAAAAAAAAACCATTGCCAAGTCCTACAATAGAAAATAGGAAGACAGAGAAAAACAAAGCAAAAAGATCTTCAGTACACTCATAAGTGGTGCAAGTATTAAGAGTCATCATCATCACCATCACTATGGTCAATGACTACATCTAAAGTCTACTTCCTGAGAAAGTTTATGTAAAATGAACATGTCCAACAGGAGGTCTAGAGCTAGAAAAAGGAGTGAGATCAGAGCTCCTCTTCTCTCAGTTCCTTCGGGCCCCAGCTCTGCCCCAGCACAGTCTCTGAATGTAGAACCCAGGGGCAACTAGAACTGGAAGTGGTCTGGGCAGGGCTGAGGCCCTCTGTCCTGGCACAAGCTTCAGGATGCCTGAGCCGCACCCTTTCTTCAGTTGCAGGGCGTCACCATGGTCACTTCCTGTTTCCAGATGCTCGTGGGCTTCTCGGGGCTCATTGGCTATCTCATGCGCTTCATTGGCCCCTTGACCATTGCTCCGACCATCTCCCTGGTGGCCCTGCCTCTCTTCGATTCTGCGGGAAATGAAGCCGGGGCCCACTGGGGGATCGCCGCCTTGTAAGTCCTCTCTGGGAAGGGAGCGTCATCCAAGTTCTCTTTGGTGGGAGACGACCCAGCAAGAATACTAAGAGCCCTGGACATTGGGTTCGCAGATACTTTCATGAATATTATGATGTTTTGAAAAGCAATGAAGTGGCTGCTTATAATTTATTATTACTACCATTTATGACATCATGAGTACACTCAATGAGTTGACCACAGGCAGTACAGGCTATTTAGCCAAGGATTTATGATACATTGATACGACCAGTCCCCTGACTACTAAGTTTTCAATGAGCAAATGTCTGTAACCCCCTGGCACCAGGGGAGGGTGCAAAGACATGGCCTTAGAACTCAGGCAAATTACAGTGTCAGAGAGAGGAGACCAAGGCACCAGGAGACAGTGATGAGAGTTAGAATGTCGTGTGTGCCCACATGCTCAGGGGTAGGGTGGTGACAGCCAGCTGGGGGCATTAAAAAGAGGCCTTATGCATTCCAACAGAGCTTTGAAGGGACTTGAGAATGACATTATATGCTGTCATTGATTGCCCATTGTGGTCTGGCCACAAGTGCCTGGAGAAGGACCTGGGAGAGAAGCCAGTCTCAGACCCTGGCCTCCTTGGCCCCAACTGCTGCATCCACACAGCTGCCACCCCCAAGGGATGCTAGCCCCCTTCCCAGTGTTCCTCTGCAGTCACCGGCCGTTTCAGAGATGATAGAATGCTGCCTGTAAGGCAGAGCAGGGCCTGGGGCGGGGTGGTCCTGCCCCCATGGTGGCTCAGCATCCTGGACTTCTGCTCAGAGTGGGCCCCAACTTGCCAGGTCGGGGGTGATTTATTCTGTTTCAGGACCAGCTTCCTCATCGTGCTGTTTTCTCAGTACCTGAAAGACATCGCGGTGCCCGTGCCCATTTATGGACGACAGAAGGAGCGCCACACCTCTAAGTTCCACCTGTTTCAGGTCTTCCCTGTAAGGAGCACTCTCCACCCTCTTCCGTGCTTAGTTGCCGCAGTTGGAGAGCGCGGAGCAGCCTCCTGCACTCCCGGGTGGTCCCCAAATCAAATGCTCCCCCATCTGCAGTGGCCTCTGCTCCGTGGCCTTCCTTACTCCCCCTGTGGCCCTCAGTAACGCTCTGTCACCTTTGGGACAAGGTGGTCCTGGGTTTTTCTTCTGTGCTTTTCACCCAGGAGCAGAGAACCCCAACCTAGTCACTGTTCTGGGCACCAGTGTGGGGCAGGCAGCCTTCTCGTGTCCTCTGGGCCATCCTCACCACGGGATGCTCACTGCCAATTATATAAAACTAGGACCCAAGGTGCTCAGATTAGGTGCTTTCTCAGTGGCTCAGGGGTAATCCAAGTGCCCCGTGATGAAGACGGTATCGCCCTTTTCAGAGCCTTCTCAGTTGAATTTGTACCACACTGTCAAGTCTACATAGCAGTCAATCACACATAGGTTTTCAGGTTTAATTGAACTGTACACGCCATTTCATGTTGTATGAAGATACTGCCACATAATCTCGTTGACCCTTCAACACCCCTGTAGGCCAGTGGTTCTAAAACTTAGTGTGCATACAAATCACTTGGGAACATGGCTAAAAATATAGATTTCCAAGGTTTAGCCACCAGAGATTAAAAACCCGAGGGCCCTGCTCTAAGACACCCTGCTTCAGGCTCTGCAGAGCAGTGATGGTAATTCCATTGTATGGATGGGGAAGCCAAGGCTCAGAGCATCTGATCCCAGGTCATGTAGCCAGCCAACAGCAGAAAGGGAGACGCCTATGTGATACGTGCCCACTGTACTAGACATTCTGCCTCTATTTGATGCAAGGGCTCCTTGTCGTTTATTTTCTATGTTCCTCTAATGTGCTCTTTATCCACCACACACCTGCCTCCTGTGGCCCTTGGGGTGGCCCCTCCGGGAGGGGTTGGCCCAGGCTGGGCAGGCCTGGTGGTGAAGGGAGGCTCCCCCCACAGGTGCTGCTGGCTCTCTGCACCTCGTGGCTCCTCTGCTTCGTGCTCACAGAGGCCAACGCCCTCCCCTCGGCCCCCACAGCCTACGGGTACCTGGCCCGCACTGACACCAAAGCCAACGTCCTGCGCCAGGCCCCTTGGTTCCGCTGTCCTTACCCAGGTAACAAGAAGATGGAGACACATGTCCCACGATGGCCCATGGGGCCAGGGCAAGGGATGGAGAGTTGAATAGGTTTGGAGGTTGGCTTTTCTCCGGGGCATCTGGCAATGAGTCCATATCAGACCCCAAAGAGAAGGAGCCCCCTTGGTTGTCCTAAGGATCCTTTGGGGAAATGGTCCCCCTTCCCACAGTGAGAATGTTGGGGCACTAGGAATCACCAGAGTAAGGTTCCTGGGCAGGTGGGGGTACCTGAATCTGTCACTCAGTACATTAGTCTTCAGTTTCTGCTGCGCTAGACCCGAGGCTCCTGCTGTCAGCCGACCTCTGAGCTGGCCTGTATCTCCCATCCCCCTGGATGTTGCTTGTTGCTCAGAGCCCAGAGCTTGGGGGCAGGGCGGGGACGGATAGATTCCCCACTTCCTAGCTGGATCTTTGGGTCTCCTCCTGGACCCCGTATGAGGGAGGCCTGGGACTGAATGAAAACATTTCTGGGGAGACAGGTTCAAGGTCATCCCTTAGGCCACTTTCAGTCTCCTTTTCCTGCAGTTCCTGGCTCTGGGCCTATAAATAACAGAGTTCCAGGGAGGGACGCCCTGGCCTATGGCCCCTGGGACTGGGGACTCCCTGAGTAAGAATCTCATCTTCCAAAAGCTTCCAGGTCTTTTTGGGAAGACATGCCCTTGCTGGTTCTTTTTGCGCATGATGACCTCAAGGTCAGGGCGTCTGACCCACCCTGAGGGAGGAATGGTAGGGCAGGAGTCTAAGCTAAATCCTTTGGACAATTGTGGGGTTGAAAACAGCCTGTCCAGTCTTTAAAGCCTTCCAGAGACCCTTGCGGCAAGGACATTACTTGGGGTTCAGCAGCCTGTTATCTTCTGGTTTAATGTTCTGACTGCATTGCATTTTCAGGACAGTGGGGCTTCCCCACCATCAGCCTGGCTGGGGTCTTTGGCATCATCTCTGGGGTGATCTCCTCGATGGTGGAGTCAGTGGGTGATTATTATGCCTGCGCCCGGCTGGTGGGGGCCCCGCCTCCCCCGAAGCACGCCATTAACCGTGGCATCGGCATTGAGGGCCTCGGCTGCCTGCTGGCAGGGGCCTGGGGCACCGGGAACGGCACCACCTCCTACAGTGAGAATGTCGGGGCACTGGGCATCACAAGGGTAGGTGGCTCCTGGGGGCGGGGTGGCACCTCAATCTGTCACTTAGGGTATGAGTCTCCTATTTCTGCTGTAACAAATTAGCACAAACCTCCTGGCTTCAAACAACCCAAATTTATCATTTTATTGACCTGGAGATCAGAAGTCTGACAGGTCTCAGGGGGCATAAAGGTATTGGCAGGACAGTATTCCTTTCTGGAGGCTCCAGGGGAAAATCCATCTCCTTGCATTCTTCATCATCTACAGCAGAGGTCCCTAACCCCCAACCCTGTCTGTGGCCTGGTGGCCTGTTAGGAACCAGGCCACTAGGGAAACTTGCCTGAGCTCTGCCTCCTGCCCTCCTCAGCTCCTCCTCCTGCCCACCCCCGACCTCACCCCACCCACAGTGGACCAGTGGAAAAACTGGTCCCTGGTGCCAAAAATGTCAGGCACCGCTGATGTAGAGGTTGTCCTCATCCCTTAGCTATGCACCCCCACCCCACTACCCTGCTGCCCCAATCCTCCATCTTCCAAGTCAGCAGTGTCGCATCTGTCTGACCTCTCTTCCATAGTCACATATCCCTCTGACCACAGCCAGGAAAGGTTCTCTGCTTATCAAGATTCGTGTAATTAGATCAGGCCTACCTGCATATTTCAGGATACTCTTCCTATCTCAAAATCTCCAACTTCATCACCTCTGGCAAAGTCCCTTTGACCGTGCAAAGTAACACATTCACAGGTTAGGGAGTAGGACATGACCTCCTCACCTGGGCATCACTCTGCTCACTGTGCTCATCCTTCCTGGCGGAGGCCTGGTTGGTGGCCACTCCACAGGAAGAATGTCTACCCTGGTCATCCCAGATAGGAGAAGCTTTGAGAGCTTCTCAACAGAAAAAATGTTTTACTTTCCAAAGTTTGGGGCCAGACCTCCAAACCTGTATATTGAGCTGCCACCTGGTCCCACCCCCACCCTTTCCCAAGCCCCATGCAGGAGCAGGTTGGGGGAGTCACTTTGGAATTAGGTGGTGCTGCTCCCGTGAGTCGGCCTGGAGTGGTGGAGGCCCCCCAGGTTCAGGGCAGAGGCCTCTGTGGCGTATGGCCTGGCTGGTGCTGAGCTTCCTGCCCCCATGTCCCCGAGTGCTGCAGGTGGGGAGCAGGGCGGTGATCGCTGCCGCAGGCTGCGTCATGCTCCTGATGGGTGTGTTTGGAAAGATCGGGGCTGCGTTTGCCACCATCCCCACCCCTGTGTTCGGAGGCATGTTCCTCGTGATGTTCGGAGTCATCACCGCTGTGGGGATTTCCAATCTGCAGGTGAGCCTGGTGCCCCTGGGAAAACAGCAGCATTTCAAGTCTTGAAAGGAGCCCATGGGGATTGAGGTGAATGGAACAGGGCTGGGGAAGGGGAGGAGCAGGGAATCCGTGGTCCCAGTAACCACACTGCCTCCCCGCCCAATGGAAGAAAGGAATAGCTAGAAGTATCAAAAACTGGAAATTATATTAGTTTGAATTAGATTATCCAAACCACTCAGCTGCCAAGGTCGAATGGGAACCAGGGCTTGTCTTGTCTGCTGAGAAGGTGTGTTGCTCTAAATTCAGCCCCCTGCCCCCAAACCTTTGGTGGTGGTGGGAGGGAAGGAGCCCTTGGAGGGGTGTCAGGTTGCTGTGCAGCAAAAGTGCTGATGGCTCAGGGCTGCCTCCGGGCCTCTCTCCCACAGTACGTGGACATGAACTCCACCAGGAACCTCTTTGTCTTTGGCTTCTCGATCTTCTGTGGGCTTGCCATTCCCAACTGGGTGAACAAGAACTCTGAGAAGCTCCACACAGGTGATTCTTCATCCTCTGGACTGTGACCACTGCAGGGGCAGAGCCAGAGGGCCCTCCATCCCTGGGAGTCCTTGTCACTTTTATCTCCACTCTAGGGATCCTCCAGCTGGACCAGGTCATCCAGGTGCTGCTGACCACAGGCATGTTCGTCGGTGGATTTCTGGGCTTTCTACTGGACAACACCATCCCTGGTAGGGTTCCTCTTGGCTCTGTGAGCTAGCAGCTTAGGTAGATGGTAGCATCTGGGCCACTCACCTTGCTTCTCCAGCATTGATTACCAGGTCAAACTGATCACAGTTGCTCCCTCCAGCCCACCTTCATCCACCCTATCCAGGACCAGTCTTGACAGCTCACTGTCACCCCTCAGGGACACTGGAGGAGAGAGGCTTCCTGGCATGGAATCAAATCCAGGAACACGAGGAGACAATGAAGGCCTTGGAGATCTACAGCTTCCCCTGTGGGATGGGCACCCAGTCCTGCGCTGCCTCCTGGACCCGGTGTCTCCCATTCTGGCCCAGACTGGAAGGTGGTGGAAAAACAGAGGTGGGAGTAAGCCAGCTCACCCTCTGCTCCCAGGATCCCCCAGAAGAGTGCCCAAAGGGAGCCCCAGAAACCAGGATGTGAGGCTGTTTCCTGGTACCCGAACCCCAGCACTCTCCGCCCACCCCACCCCAGAACGTGCTGATTGCCCCATGCACACATATGTGGGGACCTCACCCTCCTGAGCACCTCCGGAGGGACCACATAAGCTCTAAATGAAGATCACAATAAGCATGCTTGGACCTGGCCACCTGGTCACCGAGGCCAGACCTCAAGCCGCACCCTTCCACTGGGCTCCAGCCTCCCGTCTCTAGTATAAACCAGTGCAGCCCGATGTCCTTGCAAAAACTCCTTCAGCTGCATGTTCTTGGATGTATTTTGTTGCCTTGCAAGAACGAGGCCTGGGGATGGAGATGGGGCTCTTGGCTGGAAGAACAGGTCTCTTCCTTCCCAAAAAGGCAGGTGGCCCTGCTGGCCCCTCCAGGGGGAGTCCTTGGGGGTCAGCTCCTGTGTCACAGGACAGTGAGCAGTGGAGTAAGCAGGAGATGAAGCAGCCAAGGAATCTGGGGTGCCTTCAGTGGGGATCCACCTTTGTTCTGATGCGTAATCTGTATCAAGCCAGGTGAACCCATTTTCTCTGCACACTCAGTGAATTACTTAGGGTTCTCCAGAGAACCCGAGCCAATAGGTTGTGTTCGTGTGTATACATACATGTCTATTACATACACATGTGGACACAGCTATGTTACGAGACATATGCTATATATTCATACATATATGATTGATACTTGAATATATAAACATGCAGATAAGATGGAGAGATTCTATAAGCAATAAGCTCCTGGGATTTGGGGGCTGGCAAGTCCAAAATCTGCAGGGCAGACCCCAGTAGGCTGGGAAGATTGCAGCTTGAGGTCCTGAAGGTAATTAATCGTTGGCAGGATTCCCTCTTTCTCTGGGAAGGCCAATCTTTTGGTTCATTTAGTCCCTTCGACTGATTGGACAAGGACCCCCACATTGTGGCAGGTGATTTGCTTTCCTCAAAGTCTACCGATTCAACTGTTAATCTCATCTAAAAAAAAAAAAAAAATACCTTCATAGAAGCATCTAGAATAATGTTTGGCCAAATATCACACCCGGTGTACGTGCCCAAGGACATTATACGTTCCTTGTCCAGGAGCCTCCAGAAAGTGCCCAGAATACTGCAAAATCTGGCTTGGCCTCCTTTCAGAGGTCTTTATTACCAGAAGAAGCAGGTGTAGCTGGTTCTACCATGATGTCCTGTAGCACACAGTGGAAGTCAGCACTATTCCTGAGTTCCCAAGCATGCAGGATGAGCGGGTGGTCTCCAGAACTCTCTGGAACCCACCAGAACAACAACCTGAACACAGTGTGTACTGAAAGTATCCGATACCATGGCATCTCCAGAAACAGGTCCTGCCTGTGGCCTGGACCTCAGCTGCACCCGATACCACCTCCAGCCCCCAAATAGGAGCACAGGGGGAGCAGCTGTGTGCCCTGAAGCAGGCCAGTCCCTTATACCAAACTGCAGTGGAAGACCAACATGGAGCCATGCTGCTTTTAATACTTTATAATAATCAGAAACTGAAACCATCAAAATGCTTCTTGGATAGTTCACACACACACACACACACACACACACACACACACACACACAGCCCAGAAGGCTGAGGTATGTGCAACCCTGGCTGCTGTCATTCAAACTTGAAAACTGTCCTCCTCATTCATTTCCCTTCCTCCTAGCTGTTCTGAATTACAGATCTTCATCGTCAAAGGTCTCCAAGCATTGCAGCATCAACATCTCATCGTCCACAGGAGGGTCTGGTTCCTACAACACAGGGTGGAAGAGGATTACTTTCAATTTAAGGATTTTGAAGATTCCTGGCCCAGGCCGATGAGGAGGCCCCACCATCTCAGGTGTGCTCCGCTCCTCCAGTCTCTACCCCTCATCTCTTCAGTTGCATCTTCATCTGCGCTCCTGGCCAGGAAGTAAGGGCAAGGGGGGGAAGGTCCCATTACCACGTCACTCTGTGATTGCCAGAAAGGCTTTTCCTGGGTATCACAGACTTGGCTTCTTCGGAAATTGTAAAGCTTTATTCAAATGCCCATCAATAAAAGGTGGGGAATTGAACTGTTCCACACCTGCCAATGGAACACCATGCAGCTGTTTCAAAAAAAAAAAAAAAAAAGGAATGTGATCACTCTCTCTTTGCAATATACTAATTAAAAGGGGAAAGATGCTAAGCAATGTGCACAGTGGACTGCCATTTGTGTTGGAAAGAATTTATAAATACTGCATGGCTGCTCAGGAAACTGGTAATGGCGGTTGCCTTTGGGGAAGGGAACGGGCAGGGCGCTGGTAGGACAGAGACTAAGTTTTCATTATATATCTTTTGGTAACTTGCAGTTTAAACCATGTATATGGGTTAGCTATAACCTAAGGAGATGCCTTTTTTTTTTTTTTTAAAGAAACAAGGATTTCTCATTCCCTTTACAATGACCCCAAGCCAACCCCTCTGAGTCCACATGACCTCTCCCCATAAAAGTATGTTTCAGGGGGTTTTGCTCTTCCCTCTTTCCCCACCCCTGCAGAAAATAACCCCTGTCCTTTGCTGGCCCTGCTGGTCTGGATTCAGTCCCTTTGGGCACTAAGAAGCATCCCCAGTCAACCATCTCATGAATGTCGGACCTGGTCCCAAGGTGATGGCAGGGTTAAGGTCAGGGCCAGGGCTGCAGGGGAAGCCTCTTCTGCTTTGGAGAACGGTCCTCCTCGTCTGTGTTCTACTGATGGGGGCAAGTGCACGGGGAGTGAGCATATCCGAGGGGGGACCTAGCGGTCAAAGAACATCGCCTGGGGCCCCCATGTTTAGGATGAGGACAGTGGCAAAGGTCGATAAAGCAGGAGTTGGAGTATGGGGGGTTCCAGGAGGCCAAGCTTCCTGGAGGGAACCACACACTCAAGTTTCTGTTGCACGAAGTGCTTGAACATTGTTCAAAGTGTTCTAGTTCCTTAAGCCTTTGAAAATGGTGTCTGAGGCATTTTTCAACTGCAGGTTTGCAAAAGCGACAGGCTGTGAGAGGTGTCTGCAGGAATCACGTGCTGCAGTGCGTAGAGTGCCCCCCACCCCACCCAGTTCGCGTCCAACTGGAACCTTATTCAGAAACAGGGTCTTTGCAGATATAATTAGTTAAAGGTCTTGAGATGGACTCATCCTAGATGACTGATGTCCTTATAAGAAAATGAGAGGGACAGAGAGACACAGGAGAAGGTCTTGTGAAGACAAGAGACAGTGACTGAAAGTGACTGTAGTCCTAAAAGGCTGGGGACTGCCGGAGCCACCAGAAACTGGGAAAGGGCAAAGCGGGGTTCCTCCCTAGAGCTTTTAGGCAGCACCGCCCTGCCAGCACCATCGTTTGGCCTTCTGTCCTCCCAACTATGAGAACTGTACACCACCAAGTTTGTTCTAGTGTCCTAGGAAACTGATACAGTGCTTATTGTCAGTTCAGCCACCTGCCATGTAGCTGACGGGGAAGGTGGATGGGGAGAGAGTGGAATTTCCCTGTTTACACCTGTGGCTATGAAGGCCCCAGGCCTCCTGCACCAGAACCTCTAGGGCAACTTGTTCAAAATACAGATCCCTGGGGCCCCATCTTCAAGCACTGAATGGGAATCTTGGGGGCCGGGGCACCAGGGACCTGCATTTGTGAGAAGCTATCCAGGTGGTTCAAGTTCGAGAGCCTCTGCTTTTATGGGTACTCCAGTCCCTGCTTGTTCCTTCTTTTCTGCCCTGTGTGCAGAAAGGAAGCAGTGGGGGCAAAGATTGTCCCATGACTGCGTTCTCTTGAAGGCTTAGTGGGAAAGGGACCACATTATTCCTTGGCCTGTTGAAAATCTGTCTTAATTATTTTTGAGATAAACACTTTCATTAGTACTGCTTAGCTTTTAAAATCAACAATTGTTTGGTGTTTTTGTTTTTTTTTTTTTTTTTTTTTTTTTTTTTTGCTAAATTAGTAGAGAAAAGCTATAGCTACGAAGCTTCATGGCTCAGGTATAAAACTCACAAAAGCTTCCGGAATGTACCTCCTAACCAAGACCTTCACTACTTATGCCATCATATGCTGCACCATCAGCTTTTTGGAGGCAGAAATTAATATCCTTCCAAAGCTGACAGCAAATATTACCCCAGGGTGTCAGAAGGTGAGGAAACAGCTCAGCCTCTTGGAAAGGTGTCGAGGAGTGACTTGACAGTTAGGAATACCTGCGAAGAGCCAGACCCTCGGACCTGGTGGCCTCCCCAAAGAGCATCCCTCTGTCTCTCCCCTCAGTTTCCCTGAATGTCTTCCATCCCACAGGCTGCATTAGGCTGAGGTCGACCACCCATGGAGCAGGACAGAGAGAATGAAAGGATGTCCCCCACCAGTGGCTCTTGTGGCGTGATCCCGATGAGGTCCAGCTAGGGCTCCCCTAGGGGGGTGGATGGAGGTCTCTTTGCATTCTGCTCTGTCCTACTTATTTTCAAATCCTCATTGGAGGATATATTTGTTGATTTTAGACAGAGAGAAACATTAATTGGTTGCCTTCCAAATGTACCCCGAATGGTATCAAACCCACAACCTAGGTATGTGCCTTGACTGGAGATCGAACCTGCAACCTTTTGGTGTACAGGATGACACTCCAACCAAATGAGCCACTGGGCCAGGGCTGTCCTACCTGTTTCAGCAGAGTGTTAATACAGCAAAGGCCATTAAAGAAGTTGATGATCTGCGTGTAGAGCTGAAACTTCTCCTCCGGGTTCTCTGGGTTGCAGCTGGCAAACATGGAACTGACAGGAGGGAGGAAGAAGAAACAGCAAATGTTTAGAATCCTATTATTTGACTCTGCTTGTACCCCCTTAAAAACTTGCTTAGTATGAACTAAGCACTTTTAAACATCCGGCTAACTCCTTAGATGTTATCCTTCTTGGATGGTCTACGTCACCTCAGCTGTAACGCCACTTCTGGAACCCACTGGGAAAGCGGGACAATAGGGACACTGGCTCCAGTGTCCTAATTTAGTGTCCTAGGCTGTGGCCCCTAAAACAAGGGGAGCAAGATGTTCTCCCTCCCTGAGAGTCAACCTGTACAGCAAAACCCCAAGGCTGTGGTCCACATGGCACACTGAAGTTCAGTCCCTTCAGACACCTCCACCCAGGAGGTCCTGCACAGAACACGGATGCAGAGAAAAAGCCTGCTTTGCAAGCACCTGTCCTGCTGCTTTCCTGGGATAAGGAGAAAAGCGTGATAACCCGGGACCATGGAGCAAAGAAGCCGTCCACGGGTCATGCTGGGACAGCTGGTGTTCTGACCTCACATGCCCCTGGAATGGGGTCACCCAGCCAGCTAGGAACCCTGGCAGCAGATTCTGCCAGAGGTTGCCCTTTTCTAGGGGACGTAGGAAAAATGACTTTTTGGTAATAGGTTGTTTTTTTTGTTCTACCGACAGGGTAAGAAGTTCCAAATATTGCTTGTCATGTGCACTTGGGCGAGTTCTTAGCCCAGTTGTCCTTGGAGGCCAAGCGCAGCTTGGAATACCTGCTGCCAGCCAGTCTCAGCCAAGTCCAGCTCCATGCAGAGCAGAGGAGAGCTTGGGTCGCCCCATGAAGTCACTGTGCAGACTTGCGACACAGCTGTCTAGGCTGGTTGGTGGGGGCGGGGGGTGTGGAGCAGGTGCAGATAGAGGACAAATGTTGATTAGTGGCCAAGTTACCAGGGACAGCTGTGGCTGTATGGTCTCAGGGAAGGAGGGAAATACTCATTGGCACCATAAGGACATGAATGTCACTCTCACTCCCAAGACAGAAACACTTAACCTTCAGTATTCTTTTCAGCCAGGATATAAGCACAAGCACAGGTCTCTGAAAGGCCTGCCCCTTCTGGCTGGAAGACCACAGCTTTCCAAAGCAGTGAAGGAATCCCAGTCCTAACCTCGCTCTGAGAAAACGCCCCAGTGGTCCAGACTCGGCCAGCTGCTGCTGGTTTACACATCTCCGCAGACCCTGCTTGCCCCATGGGGTCAGCCATCCCACCCTCTCCGCCTCTCATGTCCACTGACACCAGGTGACAAGCATCGCCCCCCTTGGACAGCTCAGAGATTCTCCGAAGCTCTGGACACAGGGCCTGTCTCCAGCTTGGCCCAGGTTCTCCATGCCTGGGGCTCCAGACAGGCTGCTATAACCGTCATGGCCACCTCACTCTGGGAAACGGTGCAGCGCGAACAACCTGGAGTTGATAACCTGTCGTGTCCCAGCCCTGGGCCAAGAGGGAAGAATTTTCTGCTCTGAGGAACCCTAGACAATGCCATACCCAGGGCTTCTAACCCTAGGAAAAAGGAGATCTCCAAGAACTTCCACTGAATCATGCACCCTGCTGAGGGGCTGCAGGGGCGAGGTTCCCAAACATCACAGCAGGGGTGCACACACACATGCACATGTACATACATGCCTACACATGCATACATGCACATGCATACATGCACATGCATACATATACACACACATGTGCACACATGTGTACAATGTACACACACACCCATCTCATGCCCCGTTCTCACCTGGAGCTAGATGTACTTGGATCCTCACTTTTGTCCAGGAAACATGCCACATCGAAGGCGTCTTCAAAAAGGAGCTACAAGAAAGCACAGAAGGTTACATGTCAGCAATAACTACAGTTTGACATTTGCCCGGGGTGGCTGCGGGACGGAGGAGTAGGAAGACTTGTCGCTCTTTACCCCTCCGCCCTGAGGGAGGCCTGTGGAAGCTGGCCTCAACTCCAGGGTCTCTGCTTGGTGACCTTCCCAGGGGGTGAATATGAAGCTCTGGCCTGCTCAGAACAAACTGCCAGTCCCAGAGGGAATTGTTGGGGACTATGGTATGTTCTTTCTGAAGAAGACAGAGTTCAGGCATGAGATGCAACAACCACAACGGAGCCTCAGTTGACCTGGGGAAAGGCCCACCTTCCCCTGCCAGGTGGAGAGCCTATCTGATCCCAGGATTGACAGTGGCATAGCTTCATGCCAGGTAGCTGAATACAGAGGTCAAGGGGGCTCTGGAGTTAGGCTGCAGGGGAGCTGACACCCAGTCCTACTTCTCGTTAAGCTGTGTGACCTTGAACAAGTGCTTAAATGAGATATGTGAGGCACCAGGCACATAATAATGGCTCAAACATGTTAGCTATTCTTGAGTATTATCTGGCTATAAAAGAGATAAATGTTTATCATTGAAGTTCTTGAAAAATAAAACAGGTAGAGAAAACAAAAATCATTGAGAAACAAACCATCCTACCTGCAGAGGCCCATTGTTGACATACTGACTTATTCCCCTCCATCCTTACCCTAGGTGGACTACATCGTACAGTTCCAATTTTGGAATCTTGCTACTTAGGCAGTTTTTAGTCCTACTTTTCCTTAATTTGTTGAAGATTATTAAATATGCCACAGGAATGCAATACACACTCAGGATTGATAGATTTAGCAAATAAACATACAGGATGCTTAGTTAAATTTGAATGTTAGATAAATGATTACATGGGACATTCTCATGTTGTGGGTTTCTTTGGCTCTTATATTTTACCCGGTGCCCAGTCACACAGGCAGCCCCAGGAGAGAAAAGTGAGTTCTCCTTCCCTGAGTTGTGCCTGTCCTTCCAGTCATCAGACAAGGTGCTTCCCCTGGCCTCCTCCTGGTTTTCTGGACACTTTCTGGTGTCCTTTAAAAAAATGTATATCCTGCCCGGGCTGATGGCTCAGTGGATATGTGCTGGCCTGCAAACCCAAAGGCCACTGGTTCAATTCCCAGTCAGGGCACATAATCAGGTTGCAAGCCAGATCCCAGCCAGGTCCATAGCTGGAGGCAGGTGAAAGGCAACGATTCATGGATGCTTCTCTCCCTCTCTGTCTCTCTGTCCCCACCCTTCTCTCTGGAAATAAAGAGTAAAGACATATGTGTGTGTGTGTGTGTGTGTGTGTGTGTGGTCATCTCAGACAGAATCTGGACAGGGATCACTGAGCTCCCGCGTCCACACTACTGACGTGCTTCTCAGAACTAAAAGGGCAACATCCAGTGCTTCCTGAGTACACCGACGCCGAGTCTAGGGCCTGGCCCTGAACACAACTGGTACCCAGCAGAGCCTTTCCAGATGGACCAGGAGCTACAGATGTTTCACTGCAACTCATTTAGAAGCCACCGTAGCAGTGGCTCTGTCCCTACTTTGGGGCCACCCAGCCCTGGGTTGGCCCAAGCCAACCTCACTGAGTGGCCGCAATACTCCTTGGGGTAAGAACTGACCTCAGGCTTTGGGCCTGATTGATCCAAATGTAATCCTATCTCAATTACACAGGTCATTGGCTCAGTCACCTGTCAATCTGACCAAATCTAGCCAATGAGAGAGGAGAGGTTTGATGGGCATTTCTGGAAAAGCTCTTCCTTGACCCTTGAAAAAGTCACAGGACATCTTTCTCCCACCTGATACAGGGGAGGGGGAATGACAGTTCGGTTGCTACCAGCTGCCCTTGCAGTACACGGGGGCAAGGGGTTGGGTGGAGAGAAAAAGTGAGAAACCAGCCTTTAGAGCAGAGCAGAGAAGAACCGGGTCTCTGGTGACAACACCGAGACAGCGACCAAAGGCCTGCTCTGCCCTGGAACCTCCCTGGGTTGCGGGTTTGACGAGCCAGCAACTGGCGGCTGAAGTCTCCCGGCGGACACGGCCTCCTAAGACTTCTCTCCATCATCCCCGTGCGAAGGCCGGGGAACTAACCCAAGAGTAAGAGGGGCTGTTCCGAGGTTGCGGCGATATCAGCAAAACCAGAAACTGACCGCGTCAGCCAGAATCCGAACAGCGTTCCACTCCGGCTAAGTGACCCTGAGCCGACCGGGGGCATCGCCTGGCCCGGGTGACACCCCTCCACCCCGGGCCGGCTCACCTCCTCCGGGGTGGAGACGAGGGAGCAGCTGGCCCCTTGGCTGTCGATGCCACTGTCCTTCAGGCTGCCCTCTGCACAGGCTGGTTCCTGGGTGGCCCCTTCCAGGCCCAGGAGGTCGCTGTGCTTCTGCGCCAGGACCTCCAGAAGACACGCCCTCTTCTCCTCGGAGAGGCTCTGCCACAGGTGGGAGATGGCCGCCGAGACTACGGGGAGCGTCACCTCCTGCGAGGAGACGACCCCGTTCCTGGTCAGCAGGTCCATGGTCTGCTTGTAAAAGTTGAGATACCTGGAGCAGAAAACGACACCATCTCCCAGGCCCTGCAGCTCGAGACCCCAGGGCCCTCCCCAAGTTGTCCCCTCAGAAGTGTGCAGGTGGGCTGCTCCGGCGCACATGGCCAGCCACCTCTCTGCGCTGTCCCCAGGACTTAGCATGACTGGTCTACACGGGCCTCCAACACTCAGAGAGCAGAAGCCATCTGGGGGTCCATGGGTGACAGATTTCCACTCAGGGTCCTTCCTCATGTCCTCCCAGTGCCCCCTTGGGAAGCTCTCTGCCTTGTGCAGATATGACAGGCATAGCTGGCTCAGCTGTAGCCTTACAGGAAAACTGCTTAAAATTCCATGCTAAGGAAAAGTGCAGACATGATGTGATACCCACTTTAACTGGACCTGAAAGTAAAGCTCAGCTGTGGATGGAGCCACCAGCTATTGAGCGAACCAATGCCCCCGAGGCCAAGGAGCATGCCCAGGGTCCTGAGTCTGTGGAGGGGCCATGGGTGGTTGTGGGAATCTGGGCCATCTTAGATAAAGGTGCCCAAAACAGACTGTGTGGGGTGTTTTAGGAGGTGGTTTTAGCCCTTATAATTCCCATCAATCACTCTCCAAAGGCACCTCAAGTAAACACCAAGTATAAGTAAACTCAATGTATGTGCTATGCAAATGTAGCTTCAGGATGATTTCTTTAGCTTTTCTGCCACCCCTCTCCCCAAAGCCCACTATGGGAATTCTGGGCCATCCATGACCCAGGGCCTGCAGCCTGCCCGGCTGGGCCCTGCGTCCCCTTCCCACAGGAGCTCTAGCTGTGCACAAAGCCACCTCTCAGCTGTTCACACCGTTCAAATTCCATGAGGTCTGGTGACAAAGGGACTGAGGAGGGGGAGAGCTCCACTTTTTCCTCCTTCTCCTCCTCCTCTTCCTCCTCCTCTTCCTCCTCTTCTTGGTCTTCCTCCTCCTCTTCCTCCTCTTCTTCCTCCTGTTCTTCCTCCTCAGCATCCTTCCAGATTGCTTCAAATGGGCACAAGTGAGCAAAGTCTTTTGGATGAACCTCATTTGGGAACAGGCTGGGAGAAAACAGAAACGAGGTAACTGTAGCTTAGTGTCCCTCATGAACATCGACACCAAAATTCCTAACAAACTTAGCAAATATGTGTATATTTATATGATATATTAACACACATATATATGTATATGTATATGTATATGTGTGTGCAAATATATCGTGGCCAAGTGTAGTTTATCCTATGAATGCAAGATGGCTATTTCAATCTTTGAAAATTAATCAACATAATCGCCATATCAACAGGCTAAAAATCTTGCCATTATTTGATTTTTAAATATTATGATATTTTACAATCTCAATAAATGTAGAAAAAGCACTTGGCAAAATTCACCATCCATTCATGATTAAAACTCTCAGCAAACTAGGAGTAAAGGGAACTTTCTCAACTTGATAACGGTCATGTCCCAAAAAGCTACAGCTAACATCAGGCTTAATGGTAAGGGACTGAATGTTTCTTCTCTAGTATCAGGAACAAGACAAGGATATCCACTCTTACCACTGCTACTCAGAATTGCACTGGAGATTCTAGCCAGACCAATAAAGTGAGCAAGAGGGAAAAAAAGGTACACAGATTGGAAAGGAAGAAGTAAAATTGCCTACTTGCAAACAACGATTGTATATTTAGAAAACCCGAAGGAACTTACAAATATATGACCACAGCTAAGGGGTTCATCAAGATTGCAGAATACCAGGATGATAAATGAAAAAAATCAATAGTATTTCTATGTGGTATCAATGAACAAATGAAAACTGAAATATTGAAAAGTACTACGTATAACAGACCAACAAAACAAAACAAACAAAAAATATGAAAAACTTCAATGCAAAACAAAAACTCAATCTATAAAGAAAAATAAATAAATAAATTGGACTTCATCAAATTTTAAAGTTCTGTTCTTTAAAAGACATTTAAAAGAATAAAACAACATGACACCACTTGGAAAACCAGAACTTGTGCCGAGGATTTCATCATTCTGATAGGAATAATCCCCAAGGTATGGTGTTGAATTAAAAAACAAGCGAGCTAGTAGAGAACACAGAGAAAGATTTTTATTTTTTAAATCTGAGTGGAGGATGCCTGAGTATTTCCCCAAACTAAGGTACCATAATATTGATAGATCAGACTTTGCATGGTCAAACAAACACACAAACAAAACATTAAAAGCAAAATAAGCCCTGGCTGGTGTGGCTCAGTGTATTGAGTGCTGGCCTGTGAACCTACGGGTCACCGGTTCAATTCTCAGTTAGAGCACAGGCCTGGGTTGCAGGCAGGGTCCCCCGTTGGGGGTGTGCAGAAGGAAACCATAGGCTGATGTTTCTGTCCCTTTCTTCCTCCCTCCTTTCTCCTCTTCCTAAAACAAATAGATTGAATCACTTTTAAAAAGTAAAATAATAAATGACAAAGGCAAAATTATTTTAAAAGCATATACTAATTTCTCAGATACATAAAGAGCTTCTACAATTACATAAGGAAAAAACCACCAGTCCAACAGATCAAGTACCAAAAGTTCCCAGGATGGGAAATACAAGTGATCTTGAACAAAGGCACTTAAGCTCACTCGTAATTTAATTAACTAATTATAATAAAATGATAAAATATAATTAATCTATTCTTATGCTGGAAGAAAAGAAATGTAGCCATTCTCATATGGGCAAGTGATACAAACATTGATAAGACTTTAGTATGTGGTTAAGTTCTTATCTTCATCCAATAAGGAAAGGATGGCTTATGTAATAAATGGGGTGGAGGTCACTTGCTAAGCCTTTGGAAAATACCAGTGCAGACAACTACCTCATGGAGAGCATCTCCCAGACTGTTATGAGGTGGGGTCTGGATAGATTTGCAAAATTTGGCTCCAAACACTCTACCAGGTATGTATGTATACACACACACACACACACACACATCACACCTGCCTTCTCCTCTCTGAGACCAAAATAGTGTGTCAAATGCAATTATAGATGATCGTGTTCTTTTTTTATACTTTTCTGTATCTCAAATGGTTTAAAAGGTGAATCTAATTTAGTATAATTTAATTTAATAATTTATCTTTTCCCCCTGATTATTTCCTGTTAGGATAAAGTGTATATTTGTTGTTAAAAACATTTTTTGGAAAATACAGAAAAGCACAGAGAAGAAAACAAACGTCTTCAGTAACCCACCCAAGATGAGATAGGCCAACCACTGTGACTGGTTTCCTTGTCTCTCAAGTCCAATCTGACTTTTTCTTAGCCTCCTATGAAACTTAGAAAGCAGGTTGAGATTTGGATTTTCCTTATTTCCTTTTCTTTTTTAAATATCTTATTAATTTATTTGTACAGAGAGGGGAGGGGAGGGAGAAACAGAGGGAGGAAAACGTTATCAATAGAAGAGAGAAACATCTATCTGCTGCCGCCTCTTGAATGCCCCCCACTGGGGACTGAATCTGCAAACCTAGGCTTGTGGCCTGACCAGGAACCGAACTGAAGACCTTTCGGTTCGCAGAACAATACCCAGCCAACTGAGCCACACCTGTTGGAGCCGATTTTCCTTATTTTTTATGTGCATCCTTCAGAAGGTCACTAGTTGAGTTTTTAAAGGTCATAATAGAAAATAAACACTATGATATCATTTCTCTATAAAATAATGTGCATAATTAAAAAAAAACAACTAGGTCAAACTTTGAAACAAACACTGGTTTTCCTTGAGAAGTGAAACAATATGTATTTTTCAAGATTTTATTCATTATTTTTAGAGAGAAGGGCAGGGAGGGAGGAAAAATGGTATAGAAACATCAATGTATGGTTGGCTTTCACCTGCCTCCAGCTACAGACCTGGCTGGAGACCTGGTTATGTGCCCTGGCTGGGAATCGAACCAACGACCTTTGGGTTCGCATGCCGGAGCCTTATCCACTGAGCCACTAGCCAGGGTTTATTTTCTTTTTTAAGTTTTTCTGTAATTTTGACACTTTCTGTAATAAGCATAGATTTTTATCACTGGAAAGACATGTCATGCTTATATTAGGTTAACATAGAAAAGCACTTCTCTCCAGCACAGGAGGGTGAGGAGTGCCTCTTCCGAATTCCTGCGTTCTGGAAGGAAAGTGGGAGTCTGGGACAGAATAGTGAGATATCAGCAGTTATCCCGGTGCTTGGGGGTCTTACCTGTGGTTTCTGGAGAACATGCTGGCATATTTTTCCTTGACCTCCTCTAAGCTATTTGGATTCCCATCCTCTAGGTTGAAAGATTCTGTTGGGAAGTTGAAGGCAAAGGTCACAAAGGGAAAAGCCAGGCCTTTGCCAAGTCTCTTCTGCTGTTGGTCCAGGGGGAGCACGGATGGTCCCCGGGCCCACCCAGGGTCCAATGTTAGGGAGTCAAGAGCCCAGTTTCACTCCTCCTTCCAGATGGGAGAGGGAAGGGCTTCCTGGGCTGGCCATCTCTCCCAAACTGAGTGCCAGGGAAGGAAGCTAGGTTTCGATAAACACCAGCCCTCTTCTTTGGCCTATGAAGATGAGATCTGGTACCTCTGACTGCACCCCAATCACATCTCATCGTGCTCACACAGGCTGGTGGCCTCTGAGGTCAGGCAGTGAATCTTATCGTACCCCTGGCCCAAGCTCAGCGCCTGGCACACAATTGGCACTCAATAAACATTCGTTCACTTGGTTTAACTTGACGTTTCTGTTTTCAAAAGAAAAACCAACCAGCCTTTCTTTTCCTGGAAGAGATATGGGGGTGGGGGTCGGGGGCGGCAGGTAGAGCCTGTTACCTTTCACCTTCAGTAGATGATCCAAGACTTGTTCCTGTTCCCGAATATGACTCTTCGCCCGATTTAGAACCTGCCACTGAGGACAGAGACAGGTAACGCTGAGAGGTTGGCCTCCCCCCAACACAGCCTGGTTCTATAGCCATGAGAGTCCCTTCCTGGGTCTGAAGCCACAGCTCCCTCAGCCACAAAGTCACAGTTCTTCACATTGCTGACAAAAAGGGTAAGAAGTTTGTTCTGATGAGCAGAAGGCATAAAGTTTAATTTGTCTTCTGAAAATGGTTCTCACTGAAAGTATTTGGAAACTATTAAGCTGCATTCAGCAAACCCCTAGGGCTGTGAAAAAAGGCAAATGACCACATACACGTTACTTGAAGGTGGAAGAAATGGTGACTCAGAGGAAGTCTGAATGAATATCAGTCCCAGGCTGTCACAAGGCTCTCAACTAACTTCTGCTCGCTTGTCACAATGTGCAACAGCCTGGTTAATATTAAATGTGTTCTTCTAACAATATATATTTTTTGCTAAATGCATTCGCTCAGCTGATCTGAAAATGTAAATGCTCTGTCAACTTGAACTCTGAATTTCCTGTTCTGCAAGACAGAAACACAAGCATTCCTCCCTCTCTCTCTACCTCCTTCCCTCTCATTCTTCCCACCTCCCTTTCTTCCTATAATATTACCCAAGTCAAAATGCTAACAGGAAGATTACTCAAAACCAAGAACTGCTAAATGCTGTTTCTTATGCTGACCACTGATAGCTGTCTGGAGTGACATACATTCATCAGGCATGTACTTATATCTCAGGGGACATAGGCTGTGTGCTGGGCCTAGGGTCACAGAGCACATAAGACAGCCCCTGTTTCAGGGTGTTGACAGTTCCAAAGGGAAGACAAGCATGGAGATAACTACTTATAACAGTAACTAGAGTGCAGGAAGTGCTGAAAGGGGTGGAAGCAAAGAGCTGTGGAAGCACATGGGAGGATAGACTGATTCCAGCTGGAGAGACTCAGAAGCACCCTGGAGCAGGACACGAAGCAGAGTGAGACAGCAGATGGGAGACAGAGCACGATGAGGCTTCCACAGCTGGTCCCAGACCCACCGGGGCAGGCCCCAGGCCTCAGGGTTAGGGTTGGGGAGGCGTGGTTTCTCCTGGCCAGTCTCCACCTCGCTCCACAATCCTTCCACATGCAGACACTTCTCCTCCCCACACCCAGGACCTCATACCTTTGAGGCTGTGATATCAGACTGGTGGTAAACGATTTTCCTGAGGTTATTGAAGAGCCTTTTCAGGGTGGCTCGGTGGCGGGCCTGGGACAGGCGTCTGCGGGCCACTCGAGGCTCGAGTTCCTGTGCCTGTGCCAGGGGCCGGGGCATCGCTCGGCCGATGGGGTCACTGCCTTCTCCAGAGGTCGCCATTAAAATCTGCAACGAAATATTATGGTTTGGGGGCACCCTAAATAATAACAATACAATATTAAAGAAAAAAGAAGGCAGATCGAAGCAGGAAGAAAGTAAAGGATCCCCAACCAATGAATAGAATCAATAATAGGTATGTCATAAACAATAGGTGGCACAAAATTTGTTATTGAAGCTCAACTCCTAAAATCACAAGCCTGCTCTTTTGGGGCTTAGGGATGAAGGGCACCACTGCTTCACCCCCAGGAAGTGTCCAAAACATTGCAGGTACTTATTAATTGACTGTTGCGGCCTAGGAGAGCAAACTCCCTTGATCTTATTCTTTACATTCTTTTAATAACTGAACAGGTATGTGGCCCACCGTTTGAGGTATTTCCTGCCACCAGAATGCATCCCACTGTGATTTGGGTAGTGATAACCCAGGTGTATAGATACGAAAAAAATATCATCAAGGGTATTCTTTAGATGCACTTCAAAAAGAAGAAAGTGCCTTCTTTTACCTGTGAAAGCAAAAAGTTACATGATGACAGAGGAGGGGGTTTGGCTCTAGGTAATCATCACATCCTCTTTTGTTACATCTAAATTCATGGACCAGGGGCCCTTCTCTAGGAGAGGCAATTCTGGGACTGATACCTAATAGTTTTTTTTTTTTTCAATGTTATTTATTGATTTTTTAGAGAGGGGGAAGGGAGGAAGAAAGAAGGAAGAGGAACATTAATGTGTGATTGGTTCTTGCATGACTGCAACCCAGGCATGCACCCTGACTGGGAATCGAACCAGTGACCCTTTGGTTCACAGTTTGTCACTCAATCCACTGAGTCACACCAGCCAGGGCTGATACCTAACAGTTTTAATAAGAGACAAGGACCAGTGTCTTTTATCTGATACATGGACCCCTCAATCAGGCTCTCACCCTGCCACTGCTCTGTCAGACCTTTGAACAGACAGGCCTGGCTTTCATCACCTCTGCATCCCGATAGGTGCTTAGTGCTGGGGTTCTGTGTGAACTAGAAAGGGAGGTCTTTAACCGGTTCATTCTCCCCTGAGCTCAGTCCTGCTGTGCACGGGTGATGCACGACCTTGGCTACTTTTGATGTATGTTGGTCACTTGGTGAGACTGTTGGCAACATATATGCCCAGGCCCTGCCTCAAAAACAGTGGATCTGAAGCTACTAGGGTGGGCCTAGGGCAGCTGATGGGCCACATGCTTCCCGGTCATCCTGAGACTTCCCTGGTTTGAATAGACGGGTGCCAACACTTCTCGCCAAGCACCACCGCTGGCAGCAGCTGGGAGCAGAATCTCCTCTGTAGAGGTAATGTCAGGGAAGGGGGTGGAAGAAAGTTTCCATTTAGTTCTAGAGGTGAAATTGGTCAGAGGTTGTGAACCCAGTCAGGCAGTGTAGGATCTACAAACGCCTTTTAGGTCAGAAGGCAAATCTCCCGTCAACACTGTGGGCTTCACCAGGGTGTCTTCCTTCCCTGGTTTGCTTCCCAGAACCACAGCAAGAAGGTGACAAGTGGGTGCCACTGTGGGTGCTTGTGCTGATCCCTGTCAGCTGCTGTGACATTTATTTCCAGGAGTTGCCCCATGTGCATAGGGAGGGCAGCACAGAATCTACAGAGGCTGGCTCATCCAGTCCCTCGGTTATATCAGAGGCCACACCTTTTCGGTCTCCAATTTCCAGCCACCAGCAAATCTTTCACTGGAAGCAAAGTGACACAGTGAAGGCTTTGAACTGCAATGTGAGAACTTTCTGAATCCAAGGACACAGATTCTCTTTAGTTATTTAAATTAAAGAAAAGTGAATATGCCTGGACATCTGAAAATGTAAGTCAACGGAAGGAGGTAAAAATACCAGGACCCTTGCAGGATCTCGAATTCTCTAATAGTCTGAAAATAGGTCTTCCGGCTGTAGAACATCTAGAGCTCTTCTAGTGCCTGTGCAGTGAAATTGGGTTTCCTCCCATGCTTCTGTCGAAACACTCCGAAACAGTCACTGCATAAGGGTGCAGCCCTCTGCTTCTCCCATAGGGGGCAGACCCTCCCATTACTTGCTGTCCTTGAAGGCAGCTCTCACTGTCACCGCTAGGGGAGAAGGTGGCGCTAGCGCACCCTGCCCAGCAACTGGGAACTGTGGCCTCCACCGCACCCAGCCTGCCCCAGGCTCCAGGTCTGAGGCAGGGAGATACAGGGGTGGCGGTAGGGCACACGAAAGATGGGAGAAGATCCATTCCCTCTGCTTTAAGGGGAAAATCAAGCCAAGTAGGTGTTGAGCTTGATTAGACCTCATGCAATTTTAAATATCCTGCTCTCCACTAACAATGATATGCTATGATTCCCCCCAAACCATTCTTTTTAAGTTATCTTTATTGACTTGCATTGTGGACCTGACTAGAGCTTAGGCTGATATTTCTCACACAGAGCTCTTTGTTGTAATAATACAGTGGAATCCGTCCCGCCAGCGCCTGTGATGTGTGTGAAGGGACGGATCTCCCAGGATAAGCGTCACGGAAGTCACAGTCTAGGATGGGGGAGGGGAGGGCAGGACCACTTCTGCCTCATTCCAATTCCAAGGTTGGCTCTTTGGCTAGCACTGGGGGAACTAACTCTAAAAATGAGAAATCATGTTTTACTTTAAAATAGTTGAAAACACAAACGAACCTCCCCCCTCCACCAAAGCCCTATACAGATGCAAAGTATGTTAAGGACACCGCTCCCAGCAATGTAAGGAATTAGAGCAGTGCAGAGAGTATAGTCTGAGACCCCATCCAGGGCCTGGAAATATGCATTGAAATACCTTCAAACTCAGAATCTCCCTTTTCCCCTTCCTCTCACTACCAACAAAAGAAACATCTGCTCTCTGGCCCACTGCCTTTTCCCCCACCCCAGTTTCTACTAATCTATTGTCAACTTGCCTTTCAATTCTAAGTTTAAGTCCCAATTCTTCTAAAAAAATTCCCAGCCCCAGTCCACACCGGTTTCTAACTTGATCTTGTTTTGCCAACAAATCAGTAAGGTACTTGGTCAGGAGCCATGTACCCAGCACACTTAGTGACCCTCCCAGGGTACGTACCATGTGTGGGCACACATCATTAACATCAACCCCCCTTTCCCACCTGCTTCTCCCATACTAAAACCATCAGAGGTCTGTTGCCTGGACAACTAAGACCACATCTCCCAGGCCTGGGGACAAGCAGAGGCGTTGGGTTAAAAGAGCTAAAGGAAACTGAATACGAAGAGGACATCTTTGGGACAGGGAATAATAACTAGTTCCACCCTAACTCCAAAGATTTCTCTGGATCCTAAGCATTTATGACCTATGAATTCCATTCTTGGTGTGAGTCACAACGAGAGGCACTTACATTTGGGAAGCTTACAAAGCCTTTGAAAGTCACACCGGCTAGTTACCACATAAGAGGATGGGGAAGGGTTAGATGGGGGCAAGGACATGTATATCCTATTCCGATTCAGAGACCTGAGCAGGTTTGGACATCTAAAAAAGTGTGAGAATTGAAGAGAACGCAGGACAGGGGTAGTAGATACCTATTACATGACGTAGTTGCATTACTTCTCATCTATAAACCAAAGCATACTTGCATTACCAGGTACCTTCCTATTAAAACATCGCTTAATATCTGCTTAGAACTGACATTTTCTTTTAACCTCCTAGATTTAAAAAAAAAAAGGTTCAGAGAAACTTTTAATCATTTTTAAACATTCGTGTTTGAGCCGTTCAAACCCTAGGCAAACCTGTCAGATTACGAAAAAAAAAAAAAATCCAGTCATTCTCAGAAATATGTAGGTAGTCATAGTGACATAGAGAAAAGGTTATATTCAAGTCTAGCCCCAGACCTAAATGTTCACCTGTTTAGATGCACCAACTTGACTCAATTCCCATGCAAATAAACACCCACAAGGCCAAAGGCACCTTTCTAAGGTGAGTGGATGTGATAATCTCGGCCTTTTAGTGGATACTCACACTGGGAGGGATGGGAACCCACACACAAGATGTCCTCTCTCCCAGGACATGCAGGAGACCGAGGGAAGCTATGACAGAGGTGACAGCGATGACAGTGATCACAGGCCTTGCCCCAGCCAGAGTGGGAACCTTGGCTCCTGCCACAGCTAAAAAATAGACGGAGCACCTCAACACTGGGGACACGAACCAATCCCAGCGTGTCCCCAGGCCCCACAGCCAATGGGGATGAGCTGTGGCAGGCCAATGAGAGTGCAGGTGTGAAAGAAACAATGTAACTTGGGGTCCCAAGGCACTCCAGAAGACAAGGTGAGAGGAGGTAAGGTGCAGGGCAGGGGGGAGTCTGACCTTCTCACCTTGCCAGGTGGTGAGCGACTTTTCACTTGGAGGAGTTGAACGGGGAGGTGATACCTGTGTCACCTCAGTGTCCCCCCATGGCCTGACATCCCCCAACTGGTTCCACTCACTTGCCAATGAGCACCGGTTTCAACACCCCTCAAATGAGCCTATGCCACCTACTTTATAGGGCTCTTGTGAAGTTTAGAGAAGACACCTTAAAATAAAGAGTCCAGGGCACAGGCTTCAGGTTTCAAGGGAAAAGATGAAAATGTGGATGTCATGGAATCTGAGAGACACATAAAAGCTGAGGCAGAGGAATGATGTTTTAAATATGGAAAGACAAAAAAGTGAACAGGAAACAGGTATTCTTCCAATTTAGAAAAGAAAAGTTCATTTACCCCCAATATAGAATATACTCTTGCGTGTAGGTGTCTTTTTGCCTGAAGCCTGCACCCCTAAATATGTCGTGATGGTCATGATCCCATTATGTATGTTTTAGGAGCAGCAGCTGGGCCAGATGCCCCCTAGTTGCACTCTGACCTGGGGCAAACTGCTTGTCACCAGGGTAGGGGTTAAGCAGAGGTCACACAGTCTAGCCCAAGCAGTATACACTTTAGGACACATGCTTCTAATCCAGGATCCACTTCACAGTGACTTTGAGGACCTTAAATGAGCCCAACCTACAGCATGCAAGTAGAGTAGCTGGCATGCAGTTGGCCCTCCTGACATTCAACTCCCAATTCTGGTGGCGCATTAAGTGTGCTGTGTACAAAGAAACTGTTGCATAGAAAGCATGCAGTAAGAGTCCATTCTCCTCTCTTTTTCAAGAAATATGTGAAACAATTTCATTCTAAAATTCTGCCTGGGTCAAGGCCCTGTCTGTTCTGGCTCTCAGGCAGCCTTTGATCCAGGGTCTCTGAGGACCCCTGAAGAATTGGTCTTTCCCCTCTCCCCACTCCCTGGTTTCTCTCCCCTGGCCCTGCTCCTCTCCTCCCACCACCAGCCACATCACAGCATTCCTGGGACCTCACGGGAACCAGGGGAATTCAGGAATCTGTGTAGCTCTGTCTTTGGAGAGCCTTACCTTTATTCCGAGAGGATGCACAGAGGTTCAGGAACAGACCTGCCTGGCCTGTCATCTAGTCATGCCACCCACTTCTCAATCACCACCACCTCCTCTCAACCACCACTACCGTACCTCCCTGGATCCAGCTTACTGGGGAGCAAATATGCATTCTTAGGGTGATATTACTAAGAGGCTTCCTTAACTATAGCAGTCTGATTTCTTTATTAAAAATCAGATCTTTTGTCTATTTTAGTCAACCTTCCCCACAACTGGCAGGCAGAAGGATCTGCTCATGAACTTCCTGGTGACCTTGTGACCTCCTACTGGCCTCTGACCAGCTTTGGATATAATCAGAGTTCTCCCCCCGCAACGTCCACACACATACCATCACCTTCTGACCTTGACTTCTCCCTTTCAGGAGCATAGATCCTGCCCTGAAATACTCCCCTTATAATAAAATAGGTTCAGTCCTGCAATACTCCCCTCAAAGTAACAGATCCTACTCTGAAATAGGTCCAGTCCTGCAACACCCCCCTCTAAGTAACATAGCAAGTATTTCTGACTCTGAAATACTCTCCACACATTAACATAGATCCTATTCTAAAATAATTCCTCATAATAACATAGATCCTGTCTTGCAATACACCCCTCAAAGTAACATAGATCCTACTTTGAAATACTCCCCACAGTAACATAGACCTTTTGAAATACCCTAAAATGATGTAGATCCTGTCCTGAAATACCCTCCTCGTAGTAACATAGAACCTGCTCTGAAATACTTTCCAAAGTAACATAGATCCTGTCCTAAAGTACCCTTCTCACAGTAGATAGCTCATACTCTGAAATAGCCATACACACCCCACAGTAACATGACCATGGGTCAGGCAAGTTCAGTTCTTGTAAATCAAATCAGTGGTCAACTCTTAGATTTATTTTCTTTATGAAATTAATTTTAATTTCCCAAGTAATACACATTCCCCTTGTAGAAATGAAAACATTTCGATCCCACCCTGGTCTTCTCTTCACCTTTATAGAATTATGATATGGATACTTCCAGATCCTTTGCTAGATGTTTACATTCCTGCAGGTGTTTTCCCTTGGAATATGTAGTTTTCTTTTGTGAGTTTTGAAAGAAAGAAACTTACATAAGAATATCACTCTACAACTTGCCGTTTTCTCTCAGTAGTATGAGTTAGAGATGCATTTATATTTATATGTGGATATCTACCTCATTGGTCTCCACTGCTGAACAATATTCCTCACATTAGACAATTATAGAGGAATAGTGAATTTATCTGAAAGTGAAGAAACCTTTTGCAAGGTGTATTAGTCAGGGTTCTCCAGAGAGTGAGAATAATAATTATATACACATATGATTATATTATATACTATATTGCCCTGACCAGTGTAACTCAGTTGGTGGGGCATCATCCTGCAAAGTGAAAGGTCACCAGTAGTTCAACTCCCAGTCAGGGCACATGCATGGATTGCATGTTGGTGCATAGGAGAAGCAACAATCAATCAATCATTGGATCTCTGTCACATTAACGTTTTTCTCTCCCTGTCTATCTCCCTCCATATCTATATCTATATATCTACATATATAGAGAGAGACAGAGAGATAGAGAGAGGAAGCCGGGCCAGCTAATGCAGAAGGTGGAAGCAGGTGTGCACAGGGCAAGTTGCTTTTTTAGGAAGTGTGCCAACAGAGATTGGATTCCCCCATGCTGGCCTCCAATTGATGTTTGTAAAAGCAGTTTACCTATTAACCTAGAAGACTTGAATTGTTCCAGCAGTGTAAGTGAATGATTTTATGGACTCATAAACTGATGGATTCCTACCGTTGAAGTGGAAAACTGTTCTGTGTACGTGGGGACTTTGCTAACTCTAACCTGAGCTGCTCCTCAAGGAAGCTTCTCACAGTGGCCTGAGAGAAGGTGGTTCATTTTCAGTCTTCAGGACCTATGATCTCTAAACAGACAGACCAAGGTTCCTAGCAGGTGCTGATACCAGCATGAGGCCTACGGACTGTAACAGCTGGAGGGAGACTCCTGACCTGAGGCCTTTATGTTGCACATGAGGAAGCTGAATGTTAGACAAATGATGCAACTTGATAATCACAGCTCAGGAGTGAGGTCCTGTATTTGGTTCAAAAAACTGAATTGTATAAGCTCAGGGTTGGGGACTCCTAGTTTAGCAGTACCCCACATTTAAAGGCTTTGTTGGGAGTTGAGGCCCTGGCTGGTGGCACAGTGGATAAAATGCCAGCCTGTGAACCCAAAGGTCGCTGGTTCGATTCCCAGCCAGGGCATATAGCCAGGTTGCAAGCCAGGTCTCCAGCCAGGTCCGTACCTGGAGGCAGATGAAAGGCAACCATACATTGATGTCTCTCTCCCTCTCTGCCTCTCTCCCTTCCCCTCTCTCTGAAAATGATAAATAAAATCTTTTTTAAAAAATGCCAAACCCCATTAAAAAAAAAAAAAAAGCTTTAGGGTTGATAAAAATCTCTGCATGACTTAGTACTCAGATATGGTTGTCATGACAAATGAATGTGCCATGTTTAAAGGTATTCATTATATTAATAAATTGTTCATAGTATGAAATTTGAAAAATGTTTAAAAAGTATCCAAAGTCAGAAATCCTCCATAAAATCCAATACAACTACCTAAAGTCAATAATTGTAAATATTTTGTGTATATGTATATATAAAAAAGGAAAGCAATCATATTGTATCTACCGTTCTGTATCACACTTCTTTTTTAAAATTTTATTGTTGTATTACATTCATCCCATTGTATCACACTTCTTAAAGTTAAACTTTTTATTTTGAGATAATTGTAAATTTACATGCAGTTGTAAGAAGTAATAAAGTAATACAAGAGATGGATCCCGTGTAATCTTTACCAAGTTTCCCCCAATGGTAACATCTTGCAGATGATAGTGCATCACACGCAGGGCTTTGGGGGGGAGTTTGAACTCTCTAATGGCACACTTGGTTGTGTGACTTCAGACAAGCCCTTCTACCTCTGGGGACTCCCGATTCCCCACTTGCAGAATGGGGGTTGGGCTTAGAGGGTTCTGCGAGCTCAGGCCAAAGAGCAGGGTACCTCAGGCCCCTGCCCACCTCGTGACTATCTCTGATGTTCTCCGAGGCTCAACCGTATTTGACTTGGGTGGCAGCCGCCACTTGCAACAACTCAGACGACAAAGCCACCGCAACCGCCGTCAGGAAGCTCTGGAGAGCATGACGTCTTGAAGTGGCTCTTCTGGTAGGGTGGTAATGGGGGCGTGGCTGGGGCTGGGTCGGGCGGGGCCACTGGCGTGCGGCGCGGAGTGCGTGCCGGCTGGTAGGTCAGCTGCGACGTGACGTACCTGGCGCCCACTCCTTGCCCCGCCCCGTGCGGCTGAGGCCCCGCCCCTCCGTCCCTCGCGGGTCCTGGTCCCTCCCTGCGCTGGCGCAGAGATGGCGGAGGCCGTGGAGCGCACCGATGAGCTGGTTCGCGAGTACCTGCTCTTCCGCGGCTTCACGTACACACTGCGGCAGCTGGACGCCGAGATCAAGGCGGACAAGGAGAAGGGGTTCCGGGTGAGAGGCTGGTGGGCGCGGCGCGGGCAGAGGTGGCCCTGTGGGAGCCCAGAGTGGGCTCTTCCCCGGCACTGCCCTAAGGGGCGGGAGCGGCGCTGTCACCCGGCCGGGGGACCTTAGACTTTAGTGCATCTGGCCCTCGCTAGACAGATGAGGAACTGAGGCCTTGAGAGGGTATATGACTTGCCTAAAGTCGCCCGTAGAGCCTGGAGCATCGCAGAGACAGGAGCCCAGGTCCTCTAACTCTTGGTTCAGGGCTCCGTAGTCCACCCCAGCCTTCCAGCAAGCAGGTGCTGGCCTGTTGTTGGCTGGGATGGCGATGAGGCTTTCACAGCTAAGTCTGGGTAGATGGTTGAATTTGGGCAACACAAATATTCTGTAGTTAGTTTCCGATGGTATTGGGAGCAGAGGGATCTGCAGCCCAAAATGATAGCTGGGATCAAGTATCTGTGTTGTTTATTTGAAATGGCCTTGTATGTGACTCATTGGCAATTTTGCTTCAGCAGTTGAGGAAGACCTCATTGCACATTGTAATACTTTTTATTTCCCCTGCCAAGACGTATTTTCCGTTGAGAAGTTCTTGAAATTTATATGTGTATGTTTGCTGACTTCAATTACTGTTGATAGGTGAATTGAGAGAAAAGCAGTGAGCTAACAGCCAGAACATTGGAAGGGAGTTAGGAGACCCTGTTCTGGTCTTGCAGAAGTTAGTGGCCACTTAATGGCAAAATCAAGGCATTTCAGCTCTCCAGTTCTCAGTGTCCTGATCTGTAAAGTGGGTGTGTTGCAATGCTATTAGTAGCCGTAAACCTTTTCCACATTGTGTACTCTGGTGTGATGGCTCCTTCAAGGGGGCAGCTTCTTTGGCTGACACTGAGCAGCTGCAAGGCCTTTGGGGGGTGCTTGGATGACTTGAAGGAGTCAGTTAGTGCACCTCCTGGAATGGTGGAGTTAGGAGGGAGACCATGGAGACTGTCTCCCTCTCTTTTCCAAGACCTGCACTCATGTCTCATTTCTGAGTCAGTGTTTTTATGCCTGAAATTGCCACACTTACTAGATGGTTAAGCCATATATCTAATATCAGAAAATACTTAAAAGTGATTGCATTACTTGCCTTTTAAAGTTTTATAAATTGCTAACTTCAATTTATTTCTAACATCTAGAAGCCACAGTAGGAGGAAAGAGCTGCATTAACTCTATGGAGTGAGGGGAGAATTCCCTTCTGTCTTTCACCACCTTCTCTCACCAGGTGGACAAGATTGTGGACCAGCTACAGCAGTTAATGCAGGTGTATGACTTGGTTGCCCTGCGGGATTATTGGAGCTACTTGGAGCGACGGCTCTTCAGCCGCTTAGAGGATATATACAGACCCACCATCAACAAGCTGAAAACCAGCCTGTTTCGATTTTATCTCGTCTACACAATTCAGGTGCTGTTGGTTCAGGGATTTCTTGGTGGAAAGAGTTATTTGATCCAGAAATAGATTTTCTTTTCACCCCGAGGGAGGACATTCCTTGTTACTCATGGAAGTTATTTTTGACTGTTTTCCTTATTTTTTCCTCCTCCTTATCTGTAGATCATCTGACTTGCCTTCCTTATTCCTGTTTCTCCCCTTGTTTTTAGCCTGTAAGCGTAGCTGGTGTTTTAAAGGCTATAAGTAGCTTGAGTTAAAGTTTGAGTAGTAAAGATTATAAACTGACCGGGGAAATAGTTATATTATTTGAAAATCAACTAAGAATTAAATTTTAGGGTGGCATTTATGATCAGGACTTCAGTTTAAACCAGCTTCTTTGCAATTATGAGGAACTTGAGGAAAGAGTGATGATTTATTTTATCCAGTGTGCAGGTCATGTTAGGCCACTTACCTAGCTGATCTCCAAAGGCGCTCTGTTGTGCAGTGACAAAGAATCTTACCTCTGGACTTCTGCCTCTTCCCCCTCCTTAATCCCCCCTCTATGTCTTGGCAGACAAACAGAAATGACAAGGCTCAGGAGTTCTTTGCAAAGCAGGCCACGGAGCTCCAGAACCAGGCTGAGTGGAAGGATTGGTTTGTCCTGCCCTTCCTGCCATCCCCAGACACCAATCCCACGTTTGCTCCCTACTTTTCTCGACAGTGGGCCGACACCTTCATTGTGTCCCTGCACAACTTTCTGAGTGTCCTGTTTCAGTGCCTACATATCCTTTCAGTGGCCTGGGGCTGTGGGCCTCACCTCCTGCACCTGGACAGTGTGACTGGTGGTCACTGCTCTTGATGCAACCATTTCTTCCACCAGATGTCCAAGCATCGTTGTCATGTGTCACGTGAGGGGGACTGGACAGATTGTGGTTATTTTTGTCAGTAGGCCAGGGAATCATAAGTCTTGGTTTCGCTTTGTTGCTGAAATAATAGCTGGCATGTATGGGTGGGTGGGGGCTGCGGCAGTAGTGGGGTGCTAGTGCTGGGCTGTGACAGGAGCCCTCAAATAGGGCTGAGGGCCTCTCTCAACAGATTCGGGGGTTGGTGGGCAGCTGCTGCTCAGTGAAACAGCCATCCTTGAGAGCACCCTCTCTGTGCCACCCTAGGGTATCCCATTTCGGGGATTAGGTAGCACAGAAGAACATGTCTTGGGGTGGAGCTTCCACCCTACAGAAGCCTTTGTGTTACTTTCTCTGACAGTGACCTCAGTGTTCCTCAACTTTCCAGAAAGCAGAGCAGCTGTAAGAATATGTGTGTGGTTAATTAGAGAAAGAGAGAATGTAATTTTGTCCGGAAGTGCCTGTGGCCCCACAGCCTGGGACCACCATCTGTTGCTTGTGCTCCCTAGGCAGGAATTCGAGGGGAGGAGAAGGGAGCCTGGTTGGAATGGGGCTGCCTGGCGAGTCACTGATAAAGGGGCGTTGGCCCCGGGGAGCAACATCTGCTGGGGGAGGTAGGAAGGGTGCCCTTTCCTTTCCTGTTGTGGCTGCTGTGAAGTCTGCTCTTGCCTGCTTTGCCTTTCTCCTGGCCCTGTGGCTGCTCTTCATCCTTGGGGTGGTGCTGCCTCCAGATGAAACTGGCAAGGGGTTCAGGCCAGCGGTGGTGACGGCACAACCACACGGGCCCTCTAGGGAAATTGGAAATGTCACTTCGGCTCTTTTCAGTGCTAGACAGTGCGCATTTGAGCCACTGTGCACCTCCTCGGTGCTGAGGCCCTGCCTGCTTTGCACCCCTCACCGTAGGTCATGGGAAGGCTGACACCCTGACCTACGATGTGGGTGTTCCCGTGGTGGCATGAGGCTGTACAGTCTGTAGAAGGCTCTCTCCCCAGTCTAAGCCCTTGCCAGGGAGAGGTTCAGTCTGGGCGAGGGAACGCAGAGAGGCCGACCCTCCTGCCCACCTGGAGGAGCAGGGCCCGCAGAACCAGCGGCCCCTGGGCTTGCTCTTAGCTGAATGTCGTCTAAGCCTAGGCTGGCTGTGGAGCCCACTAGAGATGGCTGTTTGTTGCTGGCATGGGGAGAGAAGTCTCAGGTTTGGATGTATGTCCTCTGTGGGCTTGCCAAGCATGTTGTCATGTGTCTGTCTACCTCACAAAGTAGAGAAGATCCCACAGCACCGAGTCCATGCTTCATTCCCTGCATCAAGTGCTCAAGGGTGAAGCTGCTGAGTCAGGAGTTTGGGAGGGTCTCTGAGTGGTGTCACAGGCAGGCTTAGTCTTTAACTTGGTGCACCCGTTCCCGTGATCCTGAACTTTGATGCCGAGTGCCAGAGGACCAACCAGGTGCAAGAAGAAAATGAAGTTCTGCGTCAGAAGGTGGGTTCTGAGCACGCTTGCATCTCCCAAAGTACTTCTGCTTTCCTGTGTGAAATGAGGCAGTGGCGGAGGAGGGCTGCTGAGTGCTAGAAGCACTGACCTCAGGAGAGAGGGAGCCACCAGAAAGTCCGGGTGGGAACTTGGGGGCTGTGCCAGTCCCTGAAAACTAGAGGCCAGGTTCATATTTTAAGTCATACGTATAGCATGACCACCATGGTAACAGTAAGGAACTTACAAGAGGGAAACGATTATATATGCATTCATGCCACCGGGCAACTAGTCTGTTTTCAGATGTCTGTTTTGTACCTTCCCCCAGTCTTTCTCTACATACATCCACATTTGTATTGTTCACAGCCCAGATGAAACTGGACTGTTCTGCTCAGCTCTAGGTTTCTCTAGTTTAGTAGAATAATGGAGCCTAGAAGCCCACATTTGCCTTTACATTTTGCCTGAGGAGCATTTATCTGTTCTTGAAATGAAGATATCTTTAGAAAAAGGAAGATTTTCAGAACAAGAATAATTAGAAATGTTTAGATTTGGGGGCTTAAGATGCTAGGGTTCTGGGTTTGTGTGTATAATTTTCTTCAGACAAATGGTCAAAAGTGCTGAACCTCATTAAAAATTTTTTTTTTTGATGACAGTTCCAAAGTCTGACTTTGTAGATTCCCAAGAGCAGAGCAGAATTGGGTGGGGCTATTTTTCTCAGTGAATTCAGGAGGAAGCAAGTCAAATGATAAAAGGGAAGCGAGTCAAATGATAAAGAGAGAAAAAAGTGTGTTTTGTTTAGTTAATCGTTTTTAGTTTCTCACCTCGCTGTAGTCAAGTAGCAACTGCACTTTCCCATTTCTCCAACCCACAGTGAGCAGGAAGTGGGACAGGTACCCTGAGACTGAGGGCCTTCTCGGCCAGTGAGGTTGGGTGTCGGATGTGCTGTGTCTGACCTTCCCCAGCAAGGTGATGCCATTCATTAACTCAACGCCCCTGTCTCTGTGTAGCTTTTTGCATTGCAAGCCGAAATCCACCGGCTAAAGAAAGAGGAGCAACAGCCAGAAGAGGAAGAGACCTTGGTTCAGCACAAGTTGCCTCCTTATGTCTCCAACATGGATCGCCTGGGGGACTCGGAGCTGTGAGTGTGTGCCTCCCCTCATGGATGGCAGGGCCTGGCCCCTCCTTCCCTCTGTCCCCTGTGCACTTACCTGGGGAGCACCTCGCTGTGGTCCCTCTGCGCCTGGAGGTGCAGGATTGTGAGTGAGCCTCCTGCACTCACAGTTCTTGCACCCTAGCTTTCTGAGTAAGCTCCCCTGGCCTTTGAGGTCTTCTGAGCCTGCCCAGCGCCTGCACATCCAGGTGTGCGTAGCCTGGATAAATAAACACAGCTGCTGTCCTAAAGCCTTGGGAACTTTTTATGCCTAGGAAGCACTACATCATAGCTGGAAAGATTGGTAACCACAGTTGGACACATTCCATGTTAGAAACATGCTCCTGTGTGAGGGTTTGAAGACGTAGGCAGATTGGGAGAGAGGCATTTGAGTGACATTAAAAAAATAGCCAGCCAAACAGAAAGACCCAATTAATAATAATAATAATAATAATAATAATAATAATAATAGTAGCAGTTGAAGAGATGTGGGCACAGTGAGGTCATAGCGAGTGGTGAGTCAGGATGCAGACCCTGGCAGATCCCAAGCGTTCACATGGCCCAGTACCGCACCAGGTGAAACTACAATAGTTTCTGAGCCAGCACCATCTGATGGAAATAAAATGCAAGCCAAGAAATGCAATTAAAAATTTTTTAGAAGCTTTGTTAAAAAGAAACAGGTGAAGTTTAATGTTATATTTTATTTAGCCCAGTATGTCTAGATTATGGTTTCAAAGATGTAATAAATATAAACAGAACATCTGAGCTTTACCAGGGCTCTCGGAGGAGAGCTGCAGACTTCACGCTGTACCAGACAGGCAGCTGGTGCTGTGCGGGACATGCAATAGAGCTGAGGATGATGCTGCCTTGCAGCCCAGCATGTGAACCCTGTTAAGGCCCTGGTCACTGGTGCTGTCCACAGCCCCGAGGGTCTGTGCTCCGGCCTCTCCCACGTCCCCTTCCCACCCTGTGACCTTGTGTTGTATGTGCCTGTCCAGAGCCATGGTGTGCAGCCAGAGGAACACTTCCCTCTCCCAGTCACCTCGTGTGGGCTTCCTGTCCTCGCTGCTGCCTCAGAGTAAGAAGAGCCCCTCAAGATTGTCACCTGCCCAGGGCCCCCCTCAGGCTCAGAGCTCAGCCAAGAAAGAGCCCATCAGTGGTCAGGTAAGCACAAGTCCTACTTTCCTAGCTCTGGCCAAAAGGCCTCTGACACCTGACGACACTTGACCAGACCTACTTGTCAAGTGGTGCCGTGTTTGCCTTCCCCTTAGGACTGATTTCTTGGGTGTGCTGGTGAGATCTGAAATTTACACCTCCTTCCCTGCCTTTCCCCCATAGGCAAGTGGCAGCTCTGCAGGATGAGATTAGAGAGAGAGTGTAGTGGAGGAAGTGAGGGAGTAGGAGGAAACACCACCTAACACCCTCTCCATTCCTCCCCCACCCTCCCCCCAGCCGGGGTTGCAGGCGCTGTGAGCCTGCAGGCCAAAGGCAGTGCCCGGTCACACACCCAGGTCCAATGCAGGGGGATTCTCCCCTCCCCTCCGCACGCTGCCACTCTGCGGCTGCCTGAGCTCCACACACAGCGGTGAAGGGGTGGATGGCAGTGAGAGGAACTGGCTTTGAGGGGCTCCTCCCCTTTTCTCAGAGCTCTCTGCTCTCAGGAGGGCTTGTAACTGATTTAGTGAGTCAAGCTTCTGTAGATAAAGAGCAAATCAGAGTTACTTCTGAAGCAGTGAATTTCTTTTATAAGTTGGGATTTGCTGGTTCTGCAAAGGATTTTTACTATTTTTTCACATTTACAGACACTTGTAGACTTTCTCTTATGCCACTGTATATCCGGAACTGCCGAGGGTCCCACGGAGTAGTTTTCCATGTGGAGATAGTCAGAATTCAGTGCTTTCCGAAGTACCTGTCAGAGTGAAAGCTTCACAGGTCCAGTGTCAGGCTTTATTGCTTTCTCTCTTATAGTTGTGTAAGTTACAGATGGAGTGAGCCTTCATAGGCCTGTCCCCCGGGCTTGACAACAGTTGCAAGTGACACAGCAGTTTGGGGCGCGCACTGCATCCGGGAGGCAGGGGTCTGCCCGAGGCCATCACTGGGTTCAGTGTTGTTGCAGTGCAGGTGCTGAGCGCGGGCTTTGGAGTCGAGTAGCTGTGCTTTCAGCCCCAGCTGCTGGTTTATCATCCTTGCTCAGGCTGCTTACACTTGCGCGGTTTGCTTGGGGTGGTAATAATAGTATTTACTCCCTGGTAGGGGTGGGGAGGAGGAAACGTGAATGAATTGAGCTGATCAAAGGGCCCTTGGTATATATAGTAGTGTCTTACACAGGGCAGATTATAAGGACACAATACATTTTAATGGCAGTAGTTGTATTAGTGTTACTTTGTTGATCCTAGAGAGGGGAAAAGGAAAGGAGAAAGAGAGGGAGAGAAATATTAATGTGTGAGAGAAAGGTCGGTTGCCTCCTGCATGCGCCCCAGGCATAGGAGGTCTGTCATAGAAGTGTCGGCTATGCAAACTTCATTATATTGACATTGGCTAGGTACTTTCGGGACCGACCTCCTATGCCAACTGAGACTCGAACCCACAACTTTTTGGTCTGCAGCAAGTAGCTGTGTTTGTGAAGGTACAGGCCTGCCTGGGTTCCCGAGTCTGTGCTAAGACCTGAAGTGCCAACAATGCACCGTGACTATAACTTAGCATCTATGAGTCAAAAATCAGTTATAGTTACTTCTATGACTATTGTTTTTTGGTTTTTTTTTTTTGGTTTTTAAGAGTTTTTTCTTTTTCTTTTTTCTTTTTAATTTTATTGTTGTTGTATTACATCCATCCCCTTTTTGCTCCCCTCTGTCCCCCTCCCCACCCACCCATTCCCCCCAAAGTCAATCCCACCTGTTGTCCATGTCCATGGTTCCTTTTTCCTAGGGTCTTGTCTAAGCTGCTCCCCTTTCTTGACTCTGCCTCCCTCCTCCCCCCAACCCCTTTCCCCCTGACCACTGAAGGCCTATTCTTTGTATTCATATATTTGGTTCTGTTTTGCTTATTGTTAGTTTTGCTCATTATTGTCCCGTAATGGGTGAGATCATATGATATTTGTCCTTCACTGACTGGCTTATTTCACTAAGCATAATACTCTCCAGTTCCATCCATGTTGTTGCAAAGGGTACAAGTTCCTTCTTTCTTTCTGCCATATAGAATTCCATTGTGTAAATGTACCAAAGTTTTT